>OZ020521.1:6849082-6937799 GCA_963971425.1 Bryoerythrophyllum caledonicum | reverse complement strand
CGGACACCACTTACCGACCACCAGGCGGTCGCGACGGGCGGACGGAGGGTCGTCGCATCTAACGGCTGAGCGGTCGGCCAGGGCTGCGGACGGCTATTTACCCCCAGGGAAACTGACGAAACTCGTTATGTCACCGGACGTCCTGATAGGCCTGAGGACGTCCTCTGTCCGGACGTCAGGGACGTTGAGCGTCCTGAGAACCCTGAAAATTAGGGATGTAGTCCATATTTTTCACCAAAGTCGTTTTGTAGTTGTGTCTTGGTTTTCATTCAACTGTAGTACTACTAAACAACAACTGCGGCACAACTGCAGTTCATTTTTTTTACTACCTCTATATACTTCACTCATTAAAAAGAGTTTTTCAATTCCAATCTGCCCTGGGCAGTTGTTTATGCTGAAAGTGACATTTTTGAGGTTGGTGTGAATGTGATATGTTGGGACATTGGTAATGCAGTTGTAGTGTAGTCATAGTGTAGTTGCAGTGTAGTCACTGTAGCATTTCTTTGCTCTTGTGCAACAACTAAGCAACGACTAGAGTACAACTGTTTTTTTTTAAAGGGGGCCTTATTTTCAATTTTGATTTATGTAACTTATTTCTGACATTTGTACATGTCCTTAGGCATCACTGTCAAGTGCATTAGCGCATTCTTTAGATTCAATGTAAGTAAGACTTCAAATTGAATCATTTAAGTAACACTTCAAATTCCAGTGTTCTCAGTTTGGATTAGGATTTTGGGGTTTTCAATACGTTCTTAGAAGCCCATGGTAGCATTGTTGAGTGTAATAAAGCCTTTTCATGGTCTCCCTCAATGAGAAATGTTGCGGCTTTACTCATGCAGTCACACTATAATTGTTCTTATATATTTCTACTACTGCTTCACACTAAACAACAACTATAAAACAACTGCATTTTCAATTTCAAGAAAAGACGGTACCATACAACAATTTGAATAAAAATATCAGGATTGATAAAAAGATTCAATGCAACATTGGAAACTCTGCAAAAGTTGGCGCCGCCATGTAGTTTATCAGCCATAAATGTTGTCGGCGACAGTTGTGCACGAGTTGATCAGTTGCACTGCAGTTGTACTATAAATACAGGCTTGTAGTTGAGATGAGTCGTTTGACTATTGTGTACGAGTTCTTTGTTTTAGCCAGAATTCTTGTACTCCAAAGAAGATGTAGATCATCTCCTATGTTTTTTGAGGTTGACGTTGTCGTGTTGTAAATTACTACACTATGTAAAAAGATAATATAGATACAAAAAGTGTGGTCGTAGAGTGACCTACAGTTTAATTCAATGTGGGAACATTTGGAGCTTGTTAGCCTAGCTTGGATGTACTGCATCTCTTGTCTTTAGCTCAGGGGTAGGTAGGTGGCCAGTTGGCTGCTTATTTTCCTGCTCTCACTAACAAATGCCAAGCCGTAGCCGCCTGAACAGTTCAACGAGTTCAATGAGACTCGAACTCGGAATCAGTCGGCGGATAACAAACGGGCTCTAACAGCCAACCAAGTCTGCAACTTGGCGATTATCATCGAGCCTGCAATAGTCTTATACTGCTACAGATAAGTCGTTTGTTTCTTAATCTGACTTTACTGTGGACCATCTTTTAGATGGAAAGGCATCTATGGCTACTTAAATTTGCTTAGACGTTTCCAATTAAAGAAATGTCATTGAGTTAATGTTAGGGAAGGCAAGCTTCTTGATGAAGTTATCGAAAAACATATAAAATGTAGATGGTTGCCGTGCCTTATGCATTACTTCAAGTCATTATTAGTTTGGATTGTTTCTTCTTAGTTTCTATAGGTTGATAGTATGGCTTCTCAAGACCCTGATGATTGGGAGTTTCCTTTAGTTCACTCACCGGATGATCTAATTCAACTTTCTCAACCGTCGACATCAAGGCGGCGTGAGCGAGAGGAAGCAGGGCCTTCTGAGCGTCGTGTTCAACCACGTACCGCTTTTGATCCTCAACAAGTTCTTTTGACAAGTTTAAGAAGTTTACAACCGGAGGCAAGAACTTTAGTAATCGTCTTGGAGGTTGGAGATGTGCTTGTCGAAGGCCATCAAGTGGTGTTTGAAGGGTGTTTTCAAAACACTAACGAAGGTCAAATGGTAACCCGCTTGTCCAATGACCTTGGTCACCGTCTTTGGCTTCAAGGCCCGCTCAGACACTTGGGTAGTGAAAGGCGATCAAGTTACATTGCTGCTGTTCTTCGTGAGATTCTTGACTTTTTACATGTTTAATCCATCTAGGGGCTGAAGTTGAGACCATTTGTTGTTATTTTTCTTAATATATTTGTAGTTAGTTGTTGTTGTTGAAGAAACCCGGTCTTTAGATTGATGACCAGGTAGTTAGTGTTTAAAAATGCAAAGAATAGAAGGGATAGAGGGATGATAAGAGTTGATAAGGGGGAGAATTTGAGCAACCAATGGGGTTTAAGATGCCCATGTGGCCTTTGAATGGGCTGAGGTTAGTTGTGATTGGCTCCTTTCCCCGTTTTGGGGGTTGGGTTCTTCTTTACCAAGGAGGGGCTGGACTGCGGGGGCTCTCTCAGGTTGTTTTTGTTGTAGTTTGTTTTGGTTTTTGAGTATGTTGTAGCCCTTGTTGTTAGCTCTCTATGAAGCTATCACTCGGTCTTAGAGCTAAAAGTATGAGTGAACGGCGCCTTGTCGAACACAAGGGGGTCTGCTGCCCCATGTTTTCATGAGCAGTAGGTTTGAAACCTTGTAGCGAGTTGTACAAAGTATATCTAAATGACAACTTTGGTGAGTGTTTGTACACTGTAAATAGCTTTTCAAAGAGCTATCTTATGCTCTATTTCGAGCTTTTATGAAGTCATAGCACTAGTTTGAAAGAAGAGGGGTCAGCTGACTTGAGTTTTTGTAAGAAGTAACTTTGATTGCACATAGCGGCTGGCCAGATGCGTTTCTGGAAGTGAAATTTGGTGTGCATGTGGAGTATTTTAGTGGCTTTTCAAGTAGCTATAGCACGTCTCATTCCGAGTTTGTATGAAAATGTAGTGGTATTTTGAATTAGAAGATTAATCAAGAGTTTAAAAGAGAGTTTGAGTTCGGTTTATACTTAATGAAAGGTTAGATAAATGATTTCAAAGGGAGTAAGGGTATATAGGAGAAGGGTATGTAGTGGTTAGGGTATGTAAGGGTAAGGGTATGTGGGATTGAGGTTAATTAGGGAATTAATTATCTTAATCAAGGTTAATTGTGTTAAGTAAGATTAACTAGTCTAATTGTAATTAATTAGCTTAACTAAGATTAAGTGGATTAACTAAGGTTAATCATATTAGTTAAATATAATTATCTTAACTATTAATTAATTATTATTAAGTGAAATTAGTTAATTTAATCAGAGTTTAATTAAGGCTTTATTTAGATTAAGGATAATTAATGTTTTGAGTTAAGTTTTTGGGAGACAAGTTCTACTAGACATCTGCATCATGTCTTATTATATGTACATCGAGTTTTACAATACAAGTTGAAGATCGGAGGCCTCTCTCGTATGCTGAATGAGGACTTATGAGTTAATATGGACTTGGACACAAAATTATATGTTCCATATTCTCTATTTCTCTCTCTAAACTAAGTGCAGCCAAGAACCCTGCGTTTTCCTGAAGCAAAGACTCTCTACACGACAACGTTGTTGCATTGCAGGAGATTTGCTAATGTCGAGAGTCGTCCCCAACGTGTTAGGAGAGAGAGGCCGCCTGTTCCTCTGCAAAGAAGTCTTCGATTTGGAAGATCGTTTGGAGAGGAGCCGGCAGGAGAGGGGTTTAGGGTTTCGTGCGACAACATGAAGAGTGGTGGATCCCGATCTCAATTGGACTCCGAGGAGTTACAATCGGTGGAAGAGCTTCTCACGCCACCCGTTGGTACGAAAATCGGAAACACCCACAAAATTTATGTTTGATTTTCAAGTGTTGCTAGGGTTTCTGGAGTATGCGATTTTGGACTCTACTTTTTGGGCTTCATTTCGGCCGGCCCCGACGCTTGTCGAGGCCAAGCAGGGGCGGTACTTCAATCTTTGACTCTCATGACGCAAAATGTTATGGTTTGATTGTGGCGAGTTTCGATTGTTGAACCCAAGGTCCATTATACTTTAAACAATGTTATTTTTTGTTGTTGATACAAGGTATGATCAGCTAAAAAGACATGGTAGATGTGCAAAAATGAGTTTGAGTGGGTGGTACTTTGATTGTGATTTGATTTGTCATGATCCTCATTTCCTTCGGATCCCCAAACTCCTTCGGAAGGAGAATGTGCCTTGCTCTGAAGAGGTTAGGGTTGCTCTTTATTTATAGAGCCTGTTGGATTATGTAAATAGATGGTGTGCTAACTGCTGGAAGCGTACGAGTTGTTGTGAAATCAGATATGTTGTATGTCATGTGTATGTTTTGTTCTCAATTGGGCATCCAATTTTATAGTTGTGTCGCAGTCGTTTTTATAATTTTAGAGTTTTCTTGTATAACATGAACATTTGTATGGAAGTTGTGAGGTAGTTGTTTGAATTACTTTATGACTTTGTGTACTTAAATTTGCAATAGTGTTTTGGGATGTTGTTACCCAGATGTAGTTGTGTTGTAGTTATGTGAGTAACCCTAAAGGAGTGGCCCTTTTGAATGGGGTTGTTACTTGTGAAGGTGTCAATGATCTGAAATTTAAGGTGATGTAAATGTTGATGATGTTTGATTTTTTGTGTAGGAGCTTGCTACGCAGAGCGTTGCATCAAAGAGGAGGAGCCCCAGGAAATCAACTAACGTTGTTTCTGATGTTCCCAAGGTGAGCTTGGTCATTGAAGTGTTCTTAGTAGCCTAGTAGCTTCTATTGCTTTGCTCTTGAATAATTCTCAAGTAACTATTATCATTGATGGCATTGCAGGAGAGAAGAGGGACTAGGCTTCAAAGCCTTAGTACTAGTGCGACAAAGAAGGGAGACCATTCCTTGCAGAAGTTAATTAAGACATCTTTTTAACTTACATGTTGTTTGAGTTGTTATTGAAGCAATTAGTTGACTTGTTGTATCATTTGGTTGCAGTTTTTTTGGGGGAAAAGGTTTGGCTTCTCAATCCCAAGGGTGGAAAATAGCATGTAGCATTGGGAATGTGAGTGGCCTTGCAGGAGGGATGGTTCACTTTTGCACTATCAAAGAGGGATGGTTCACTTTCGCACTATCAAAGAGGGATGGTGCAAAGTGGATGTAAGCGAGGCCTTGCATGAGGACGTGTTGTTGATGGAACCAAATGAAGACGCCGAACAACTCTTGGTGAAGGACGTGGTTAAGGGTAACACCTTATGGGAGGCCAAGTTTATGAAGGTATTTATTTGATACTCTTTATTATCCGTAGTCTAGAGTTCACTTTGTTGTAGTTGTTTTGAAGTGTGGATAGGGCGCTTGCAACTTATATGCAACTACAATACAACTCAGTTAGTAGTTGGTTTCATCTGATATGCAATTGTATAAGGACTACATTGTAATTGTACAATGTACGAGCAATAACTGTGCTGCAACTGCATTGCTACTCAAATGCAAGTATATGTGTGGTGCACATTGAGTAAAATGCAACTATGTTGCAGCTGTTGCAATAATTTGTGTTTTCAATCACCAGTGCGATGCAACTAACGTACAAGGTCTTTTCAACTGCCCTAATCTTGAGACGCATGTTTGCATGTGATAACGAACTCTTTTGGCAGTCGTAATTGAAAGATGCTTGAATTTGTTGTTGAAATGCAGTTGTTTGCATCACTGTCATAATGTTATTTAAGCTTGAAGGCAACACTTACCGTCTAGTGCAGAATTGGGAAACGACTACAACACAACCTATAAACAACTGATGATTGATATCCGGCAACTGCAATGAATTTGTGGAATTACTTTTGATAACTGTCACACAACTTCTTCACAGCTATTTAACAACTC
Organism: Bryoerythrophyllum caledonicum; assembly: GCA_963971425.1. Taxonomy (NCBI): domain Eukaryota; kingdom Viridiplantae; phylum Streptophyta; class Bryopsida; order Pottiales; family Pottiaceae; genus Bryoerythrophyllum; species Bryoerythrophyllum caledonicum. The sequence continues at coordinate 6,931,864 of OZ020521.1, read as the reverse complement.
GTTCACAACTGTCATTGTACGATAATAAAATCGTTGTGCAACCGCGGGACAACTGAATTTCCATGATAATACAACTGCTGGTCAACTGCGGGACAACTACGTCACTACTCTTACAACGTGGTGAACATTCAAATTAAACATTTAAAATGAATTCTACTCCTATGAAATCATGACACTTGGCACAACTAGACCGCTCTCACAATCATGTGTCAGAGAAAATTTAATGCAACACAGGAAACCGTGCAAAAGATTTCTTGCCACAGAAAAAAAAAAAAGGCAAGGGAGGTTGAGGTAGTGAAAGTTTTGAAGGGCAGAGGATGATTTTTGTGTGGATGGAAAGTTTGAAGTTGTAAAAACATACAAATAACTCCAACACGACTACAAAATGACTCAAAGACAACTACGCATGTTTTACGACTATAGCAGTTGTATAAAAGTCGTGCCATATCACGTATGATTGTTTTGCAGTTGTGAAGTGGCAGTCGTAAAAACACCAGATTCTACTAGTGTATTGATACACTAAATGTGCACAAGTGAAAAATAGATCTGCAATCTTTACTAGAGTTGACAAATAGTGCAGTAGTTGGCATTTAGTGTACGGTTTTGTCACTACACTAAATGCCTTGTTTGAAATTGATTTTCAAGTTCGCATTTTGTGTATACTGCACTAAACATCCACTTTAGTGGGGCACGTTGTCATTTGTTGTGTGCTATGAGAATGTTGATTGAGAGAACTTTGTGGCTTGGAATTGTAGTATATTGTTACAAGTGTAACGAGCATGAGGTAAGTACTAAGTTCCACTTTAGGACGTACAAGATGAAAAAGATGAAAGATAAATCTAGTATGTCAGCTATGTCTCTCATGCATTTGTTTGAAGCGGGCCAAAGTACAACATTTGGGATCTTTTTATACCGTATAGACGGATGGTATGGGAAGGGGGGTGTGGACAAAACTTGGCTCCGATTTTTATGTCGAGGGGGGGCCCTATTTAGACCAAGGTGGGCCTAGAAGGGAAATTTTAGCCACATGCCCCAAAACTTGGCAAAAAAAATCTTAAAGAAGCTTCTAGGACCCTCAAATAGAAAAGGTAGAAAAAAGAAGCTTATCTCTGGTTCACCCTCCGTGACATCTATCTAGTACATGAAATAAAGAAATTCTAACATTTGTATGGCTCGAGAGAATTGGCCACCTGGCTCGTTCCACCTCGGATGGAGTGTGGAACGATGGTTGTATTTCTCATCTTGCCAAAACCCTTTAATGACGAAGAGACCAAAAAGTAGTCGATGAGACCGATTTTCAAGGAGCCACTGCTTATTGAAATGTTGGATTGATTTGTACTTATCGGACGAGCGATACGCTTTGCATTCCTCCATCTGACCCATCTTCTTGATATCCAATGGTTGAGTTGTTAACAAACTACAATGATTTCTGAGAAAAAAAATGAATAGAGAAATGTACCTTTTGCATACATGTGGTTGTGCATGATCTATTACAATTGTAGATTTTTCCAAGGACTTGTGCACCACTTCGTTGTTATAGCGGATATTTAACAAAATCAGGGAAAAATGACCATTTGTGGACAAATCAGAAAACTTAATCTTTGAATTGCTATCTGCGGCCAACTGATGCTTCTCGTCATTTGCAATTGTCAAATGGCCATAACTCACTCAAATTTTGTCCAAGTCACGGATACTGAGTGTTTTTTGACATCTACATTTTTATAGATGTCAAAAAACAACTCATATGCCCAATTCGGATGGTGTATGAGCAAGTTATGCTCTTCAGAAGATTGCCAATATGATACTTTGACAACTCTCGGTGAATTGCTGACCATGATTTTTGGACTTTCTTTTTCCACATTTGATCAAGTATATGTTCTTACCCTTTATTACATAGCTATGTTTCTGGAAAATCCAAGATTCCTGCTGATTTTTTTCTTTGAACCGGATTTGATGGAAATTCAATGCCTAATATTTTTATCTAACCTTACAAAATTGAACTTAACCCATGAGCTAAACTTTGGGGAAATTTTGCACAACATCCAACAGTTGATGGAATAGATTATTATGTTAAACCCCTAAGGTACCATGACAGTTTCGCACCAAAAACACTTCAAAATTGTTGGATTCTAATGCAATGAACAAAGAAGGAAACAAAAACTTTTATATCTAGTTTTCACCGTAGGATCTCAAATACAACTTAATAAGTAAGATACTCACAAAATTTCATAAGCCTTGACTGCACAGATTGAATGATTATAGTGTTTAAAGTCAAACAAATAGTTCATTTCCTTCCATGTGTTTGTGGATTAGCAAACTTTGACTTCTCTTGTTGTCAAATTTTTGCACTACACAAGGTCTAAATCCATTACCATCGTGTTGAGCATGATATTAGTTCCATATGCACCAAAGTTTAGAGGTAGAGGAGAGGTGTAGCATATTCAAAACAATTGTGCAAGGAGTGGAGGTTCAAAAATTTGCCAATTCACGTTTTAATTTTTTGTGAAATTAATGTGTTTTAGATTGATAATCCAAATGGTCAATGAGAAGATTTACAGTACATATTGTTGTGGAATTTTTTTTAAAAAATATAAAGATCTCTAAGTTTTATGTGGAAAAGAAGAAGGTTTTTTGGTACCTTGCTCAACAATGTGTGAAAATGTTTGACTTGGGTTACTATGCTATTTTTCTCTAAAGACAAGAATTGCTTTTTGACAATATGAAGGGAAAAAGTATTACTTGCTAGAATTGAAAATCTCACATTCAATAGAGGGTCCTAGCAAAAGTTTTTGGAGGTGTCCAAAGTGTCAGCTCTCCCATTTTGAAATTCAAAACCCTATAACTTTTTCATTATGTCGGATTTAGAAAAAAATATTCTCCCACTGCGGTCTTAGTAATGTCCTCCTACAGTAAAATTTTCAGTGTGGAATGTTGGAAATTAACACATAAACCTGACCAAATTTTCAAAAAACCCATTTTTGACACTTGGTCCTTTAGGGGTTAAAGTTACCGTACATTGGTAATGAAAATTGTGGACTTTGGAGAGTACACTACTTTATCCATCAATAGATTCTTGTGAGAATTCTTGTACTTTGAATAAAAGAGGTTCACATGTGCATTAGGCCGATAGCTTCACACTGACACATCATGTGAAGAAAACATTTATACATGATTAATGATGATTTTTTTCCTTTTGTTTACTTGATCTCTTACAAAAATATTCCAAACTAATATAAATTAAAACAAAAGTTTTACATGCAATGAGTGAGACCAACAATCACAAAACAATTAAGAATCTCTAAGAGACAAATTTCAATCAAAATTTGAGACCAAAATCATTTTGCATGTGTATGAAATACAACATAGTATGAGGCATGGTATTCATTGCATTTCAGTGCATTTGATGTATCTTGTGTTGTATTCCTGCCTTTTCCATCAAATACACTAAATACTTTTTGTTCGGTTACATAATCTTGTACACCTCTATACAATCACATATTTCTCCTTTATCTTCCGTGTAGGAAATATCTTGAGTACTGTACTACGTAGTACGTAATATCATACAACACGTAAAAGAAGTGGGCAATACGACCACAACTGTGTTGTACGATAAAAGGTACTACACATGGACGCAGAAGGAAAAGGAGCTCCGGAGACCACATGAGCTGGTGGTCGAAGAATTAGGAAGGCGCTCGACGGATAACATCGATAACTATGAATCCCATCGAACTATCGTCACTTAGGATGTAATTTACTTCCTAGTGACGTACTAATGCTCTCACGACGTGTGGTGCTTTCACGAAGGGAAGGGAAAAGTAGCTACAAGACTAAGCAATGACACTCACCACGAGGGCGATGCATATGATCGGCACCAGTCTTCTCCACTCAATATGCTTCTCTGCACCACCCCCGTTGGAAATGTTTTGCGACATGACCACGGAAGCGAACGTCACCTTCGCGACCTGCCGTGACGGCTCGGAAGGAGAATGCTCGGGTAAGGGCCACTGGAGCATGTCGTGGTCGTCACCGTTCGGGGATTGTGCTTGTTGCTTCAGGGCCAGAAACTTCTTCTCTTCGGAGACTAGAGAGCTTCCGAGGTGCCATGTTAACGACTCTCGAGGTATGGCTAGCTCCCCCATTGCGTGCACGGCCGCGTCGGCTATCATCGGTCGAACTTCCCGGACCTTGTGGCCAAATCCGCCTACCTGAATATCATATGAGAACTTCTATGAAGAATTTCTGAAGGCGGGAGAAATGTACAGCGAAACAGTCGTGAAGGAGAGGAGACGTTTTATAGCATCAGATGAGTTGCAACAATATCACAAGTTCGTTTCAAGTGATTTGGAATGAGACTCGTACCGCAGTTGGATGAACAGCGTTTGTCAAGAGAGCTACAAATAGATTCCGATCAGGATCTATCCATAATGATGTGCCTGCAAGAAAAAGTGATGGAGAGTTACACAACGTCAGCAGCTGTAGCTGCAGCAGGAGATGAGTGGTAGTTCTTCGTTTCTCCAATCAATGAAATTCCTTTCAATTTTAGTTCTGAAAATGAGCAGAGACCAGTGTCACCTGTAAAACCTGTATGCCCAAATGTGCGAGATCCTAAGTACTTCCCAGCGGATGTATACCCGTCCATGGACCGCCGCACGGCTACATCCCACCTGATACCAAGACATTGACATTGTATCTGAGTGTGGTGTAGACATCATCTTTAAGTTACTTCAGGTGACGAACGAGTAACAGGAATACTATAAAATCGTTGCGCAGCATCTATTACCTACAGAGAAACGATACTTAAACAACTATTGTAAGGAAGCTCAATCAGATTTCTGTAGGAGTCATTTACGGTATTCTCTGAGCAACAAGATGCTACGAATTTGAAGAAAATAGGAGAATGAAATGATGATGCTATTACATTAAAAGGAACTTAATTTGGCGGATGTAATCTTAGATCTGATTCTGGCACAGAAGATGTCTTCGATGGCTTACCCTAAAGCGAAAGGGCGAGGATTATTCGGAGTTTTTAAGCCTGGTATTGTAAATAACCGCACAGTGCTTTCTTTGAAAAGACGCCGACTACTAGTCTGATCCATGCCTCCGGCTAAGATTGTCTGTGCAAACTGGACCAAAAGTTCAAAAGAGACTGTCAGATTCTCTTTGAAAACGCTGAGCTAATCTGCGTGGATCACCAAAAGGGCCAACTTCTGTAAGGCCGAATATGTAGAAGATATATACAGTGATACACTGATATGGAAGAAGATTAATATCAAATTCAGAAAGTTGAGAAGCAAGTACCCGGCAGACATCTGTGATAGTAGAGAAGAGACCAGCGTGTCCGGCGACTCCACCAAGCACAAAAGCGCTTGGATCATGCACTGCGGAGGTGTTTGTCATGGTAGTTTCAGCATACACTTGGACAAAATCACTGGACACGTGTGCCTTATAACTATCTCATGATATCCCACATCTTCAAAATTAACAGATAAAGAATTTGGAAGGTGTCTCCACTTAGAAGGTTAGAATTTTGAACCTTCACCCCAAAGCAGGCGGTTGCGGTGCATCCGATCAACTTCAGTAGGTACCACCAATGGATTGAAGTCGGTCTTGTCGATCGGTCGATAACATGTATTGCGCATACCGAGCTGAAAATAGATTACATGAAGCACGTCATCAGGCTCAAAAATAAGTTTCATTATATGCCCAGTCATCTGCAAAATGGTCTTTCATCGACCGTAATTTCAGAATGATAAAAATTTGTTCAACTGATACCCACTCTATCATTCTCCCAGTGAAAAGACAACAAGACATCAAAAGGCATACAAAATAGAAATCGAAGCACTTACTGGCTGATAAATTTCCTCAGCGGTGAAGACTTCAAGGGGCTTGCTGGAGATGCGCTCCACAACTAAACCAAGCACAATCATGGACAGATCACTATACCGCGTCATGCCCTTGGTATACCAAATCTTATCTGCCATAATGTATTCCAAGACCTGATGCATCACGGAGTATCATAAATTTGTTAGCCAGGTTATGGCAACAGTTGCAATACAGTATTCACTTCTTATCTGCAGGCATTACTTCATATAGTGGAGTATAATCAACTGTAAGCATCACTGTCATAAAAAAACTAGAGAAAACTAATAAAGTCAAAATTCGAAGAAAATATTACCTGATCTTTCTGTCTCAACCCCATGTCAAAAAAAGGGTAAAATTCACGGAGCCCAGCAGTGTGAGTCAATAATTGCCGTACTGTAATAAACTCTTTCCCGTTATTTCCGAACTCTGGAAGGTACTTGCACACAACCTCCTCTAATGCTGCACCACCAGACAATCTCTGCTAGATCAATTCCGTGCATAGACTAGATGGCTTAAAGTAAATAGTCAATCATTAAGCCATTGAATTTGACTGTGCGATGATACAAAACAAACGAAACATAAAAACATACAGTAGTGGCTCTCATTACAATATTTTAAATTTCGACAAGATCATATATTTTACAACTTCCTGTGGTGCTTTAACTTGGCGTTTGTATTCACGACAACAGCTGTTGATCAACACATAAGCAACATGAAACGACCATTTTAATTCTTGCCTACGTACAAACAATTACAGACAAAAACAAGTAAGCGGAAGAAAGTGCTATCCACCAGCAACGAAAAGGGTAAACTAAGCTAACATACCAATTTGTCCTCGGTCATACAAGATCATGATGGATGGCACAGTTGCCATAATCTGCATACATTTCGATTTTCAGGCTATTTGTCACGAAAGGATTCAAACATACAAAATTTACAGATAATACATGGTTTGCAACTTTCAGTGCAAAAATCTTCAAAACTACAGCACATATGGCAATTTAAACTAAAGCATGCTATGATATGGAAAAATAATATATAACTCTAAAAAATCCACGTTTGGTTTGTAAAATTTGAAGAAATGTTACTATAATTGCAATCATACCTTTGTCAAGGATGACATATCCCACTGTGACTCGGGAGTAATTGGGCTGCTAGACTCACTGCATGTAGAAACAGTAGATTCAGCAGTCAAAATCAAAGAACCCACCATTTCACTGTTAAACTTCTAAGCTCAGAACATTGATGATTGCACTGTAAGTGGCCAAAGCAGTGAATGAGCAACTTCAACAGCCACCTGAATAATATCAGTATTGGCACGCTTATAATTAAAGAGTACGACGGAGACTAGAAGAACGTAACGGAATGCAGACTATCTTAAACCGGGCACAAAGACGGAATGACTTACAAAGTATATGTTCCATAAGCTGATCACCATCGCCCAGTCATGCAAGACAACATGTCCACAAGAAACATCAGTAGATCATCCTTGCCAATGAGCGACACTTTTTCAACATCACGACATGTTCCAAAGCTTTCTAACCTACTTCTGATAAATCATGATTAGAAACACAACTTCTCAACAAGAATAAATCAAAACCTACCTTGATAGTAGCATGGAACAGTGCAAGCACCAAAGGCCACAGCACCTCCTGGAAACGTGCGCTCAGCAATTGCCTTGTGCATTATTTCGCTGATGGTAGGTTGTTCATCCATAGACGATACTAACCCACTGCAGAAGGTATCCATCTCCAGGGCCATGTTTCCACCCCTCACAGATGATTTGTCTTTGAAACCAACGAGGGACCCAACCAGTATATTCAGAGTAATTTACATTGAAATTCTACAAAATAAGCCCACAAAGAGCTGAACAGGATGGGGATGTCATGGAGAACTGAGACATCATATAGCTGCCTCTGTTGTCAAGTTGCAACTTGGGAGTCCCTTCTGTAGAGAAGCTTCTTCAAAAACTCGCAACCATTCAAGATAGCACGTACATGGTCCCTACCTAGCTCGCCTAAAAATATGGCCGAAGAATATTGAGTAGACAAGAGTATCACTGCGTCAATCAAGCCAACAAAATCTTGTGAGCTCCACAATTCATACCAATCTTTGCACGATTCAAATCCAGGACGTAGGGCGGCTCCGACAACCGAGAAATGCTGCCCTTCGTAGGGCTCTTAAGAGGTTTCATACACTATTATGTCTTTCGTAGACAGTACTATTTTACAACAAGAGTTGTGGGAAAGCGATCAAACGACAGAAACTCGAGATTTCCCGGAGGTTGACTAACACTACAGAATCGGCACACTGCAGTATTCTTCAGTATAAACTACCGAAAAACCGATTGTGTGATGAAAAGGAAAGGAACCATGAAAACTAAGAAAACCAAAGTCCATGGCAACTCTACGAGAGCGATACCGCCGATCCACAAGAGGCTAGCCCGCATTGGCTCATGCGGAGACAGAATCGCCGCCTCATTGAGGAAGCACGATAAATTTCTGCAGGGATACCCTTGAAAATTCCAGAGAATTGTTAGGGCTATTTCACCGATCTGATCTAAATTAAGTAGTGAAAGAAGTCATAGAAAGCTCAAAGCCATTTACAAATAGGCTGTCCAAGAAGGCAAAACTAGTAGAGCTGTCCAAAAATACCGCCAACAAGAAGGATCTTGATCGACAACTACTAAGCACTGGCTAGCACTACTTCCGAGGCATAATGTACGCACAATGCAGACTCAAAACGAGCTCCATAATTCTGCACAACTGGTGAATTTTCAAACACGAGACGGGATATGCTAGGCCGGCTTGATCAGGCCCCGGCACAACAGCCAATGCACCATCAGCGATCTAATTGCCGTCTCCACAAAGTCCGCAATTCTCACACAAACAGTATCTCAACACCTATACAATTTCTTTACAACGCCACCGTCTCCTCGACCAATGCACTTGCAAAAAATCAACCAACGAGCACCTCCCCTAACACACACAGCACCTTACAGAACCGAAAAATTCCTCATCACAGATATCGAAACCGCAATGCACCCGGCGACAAAAACCGCCACCAATCCTCAAAACCATTCTCTCTCCAACTGCAATTAAAAAAACAAACGAAAAACAAATAAATCATCTCTCTCCCTCTCATCTCACAACCAGAAACAAAGAAGTGAATCCGATCTCACTAACCGCAACTCCAGAGCCGCGCGCATTGTCATCCGTCACCTCGCCGCCCCGCGCCACGCAACGTCCAAGATCCAATGCGCGGGTAACCTCCAAAGTTGCCTGATCGCTACCAAACGCATGTACACAGCGCCAGGAAATAGAACAGAAACTGCAGTAAGTGCAAATGCGCGAGAGCCGCCTTCTCTCGCATTCGCCGGCAACCGCTGCGGAAGCCCGATCGCTGCAGGAATCGCAGCCTAATGCGGACGCCCGAGAATGAGAAGCCCGATCGCGACAAAAACGCTTCGCCGTGAGCGGAATATCGAATTGCGAACTGATAAGAGGAAGACCATGAGCCCGCAAACTCGGCTAATTGCAATGAAGTGGAGCGAAATTGCAAACTAACGTGATCGCTACAGAGCGCACCGTTTCGAGCGCCGTCAAGGCGACCGACGAGAGGAGCAAGTGGAGTAGCAAACAGAGTAGGAAAGGCAGTGCCGCAGGGGAGGCTGCGTGCACGCCATGGCCATGGCCACCGCCGGCGCCACAAGCAACCTCGCCACTTCCACTTCGGGGTTTTACAACTTCCACTCTCTCGCAAAAAACTCTCGAAATAATACAAAAAAACAAAGAAACACTTTCGTACATACACATTACAAGCCGCCGCGCATCTACCACTTTCCTAGATTTCATGTCATAGATTCTCGTAGATGCATATTTTGACGGGGTTAGGTGAATATCGCTCACTGTAGAAAAATCCTTATCTCCTAGATTCAGGTACCGAAAATGTACGATGGCCATAGATGGTATCAAATTTCACCGTTTTGGGTGACCGGTCATTTGAATCCGACGTCGTTATGGTTGAGTTTGGGTTTAGATTTGGCTCGTTTCACACGAGCAAGTAACGCGTCCGTTCACACCTACGTATACCTTCACCCCCACAAATCGTATCCATCATTGGATAAGGAGGTGGCTTTTAAATAGTGACTAAGAATTGGGTACTTTAAGGGATACTTGCAACAACTAAAAGAGCTGCTCTTTCATATTGAATACTGAGAAAGTGGTATGGTTTTACTGGGAACACATTCTTCTCATGGGAAGACCTAGAAGGTTGTACGTGTACAGTAGTGTGCGCAGGGTATACGGTACTATTGTACCACTTGCTGTGGATTAGATTTGCGTTCAGTACCTTCTGAGAAAGTAGACATGTTTTGTGCTTTGCAGCCAGATCATTATTGCCGCCGATCTTGAGTTGTGTACGGGGCTTCGGTCCAAACACTTTTTTCTTTAAAGTACAAAATAAAGTACTTTAACTTTTTAAATTGACAGGATAATTGTGGAATGATTGTGGGTCTTTGTCTCAACTATTCTGTGACTGCAATTGAGCTACCGTACCTCAAGGTCTAGTTCAACAACCTTGTGTCAAATTAATTATTTTTTCCTTGTATAGTGGTTTGGACTTAATGGGTATCACCTAGATATTACACAAGTATCACATAGAGATTATATGAGTATGACCTTGGCATCACATGGGTATCACCTTAGACAAAGTGTATATATTTTCCAAGAAATTCAGACATTGGCCATTTCAAATTAATTATGTACAAAGTAGACCTCCACGTAGGGTATTCAATGAACAATGTACTATACATCATATAAATTGTGATGGTAAAGAGTGGCAAAATAGTGTAAAAGTTTCATTTTGTCAAGAATTTTCAAAGTGTTGACCCTTCAAAATCAAGGTGCAGAAAGACTATGAAACCTCTCTTAAATGCTATGATCTTCCAATCCATTTGTTTGTGAATCTATTATATTGGCAATCTCAATGATAGTTTTGAAGACTCTATTTCCATGAACATAGTCATGGTCCTCTCGGGATTTGATTTAAGGTAAGCCCCCCAAAACCATAAAAAACCCATAGCCAACGCCTATAAAAGTAGGGTACATCCAATCCTCTTCCATCCCATTACCACCAACTCAGCTCCAAATGGAGGTTTGCTATTAGTCAAGACCCTTACTTTTGGTGATTGGTTATGGGGGGTACCTACTGCTGGCCACCCACTAAACATGGTTGCATAGTTTGGAAATTCATAACTAATTCAGTTTTCATCGAAAAAATATGATGTCACTTGGGTTGGAATTGTAATTCTATCGGCTATCACTAAAAAAATAATTGTAGAATTATCTCCTCTCTCCATATATATGCACATTCCTTAACTTGTCGGTTTCAGGGGGGGCTTTACCTAACCAAGCAATGACATTAACATAAATCCACAAGCATGAAATAATAGCTCTCAGATATTTTCATATTCAAAAAGTTAGTCAGACGATGCAAATTTGATTGATTTCTGGTTGCAAACTTTGCATACAATTGAAGAGGCTGGAGTACTGCACCTTGAAGAAACATAAAATAAAATAACACTGATAACATAACTTCAGAAGTAACATCCAAAAATTGTGTAAGAAGGCTAAGAAAAAGATCAAATTACAGACATGCACATACAACATTCGAGCAATTTCAAAGCATTCACTTCCGCAAAACATGAACATCTGACCTCACTGATGATTTCTAGACAATTGTTAGAAAAGATGTGAATTTCTCATCGATAGAATACAATTCCGGTTTCTGCGTCGATACAAATCACTGACCTACAATTCATTTTACCGAGCTCTATTGCATGGACTTGAGAAGAAGCCAAGACCTGCAACAACCAAACTAAAGAGAATTCTCAGTGTAAATCCTAAAAAAGTAGCTCAGATGAAACAGAAAATCAGTCTCAAAACACGAAGGAACTCTACATACATAGCTTGGAAGGTCTGAAATTCATGGCATCAAAGGTAAACCCTAAACCCTAGAAGGAAGAATTCAGAAGCAGAGAGTTTACACAGAGAGAAAGCAGCTCAAATAAAACAGAGTATCAGTCTCGGAAGATAAGAACTCAGCTTGACTTGGAAGCTGTGAAATTCTTGACAACAGAGATGAACCCCAAACCCTAGAAGAACATGCTCAGGGATTCTCTTTAGCTGAGGATTTTGGCAGTGTAAACCTAAAAATGTTAGCTCAGTTTCAAAACACGGAGATACTCTCCAGAGTTTGGAAGCTCCTGACAAAGAGACGAATCTTAAACCCCAGGAGGACATGCTTGGGGGATTCACTTACACAATAAGCGGTTGGTGTTGCAGCTATGGCGGAGAAGGGTGATCACTTGGAGGTTTTCGACGGAGGAGGAGACTCGTGCTGCGGAATCATGCTGTGGTGCGAGCCAGCTGCCCCGGCGCGCTCCAAGCCCCGGCCCACGTAGTACAAGCCCACGGCGATGCCGATACCGATCCCCGCCCCCGCGGCGCCGATGCCCAGCCCGATCGCCATCCGGCCGATGGCCGTCCCCACCGTCTCCGCATTCGCACTCACCGCCTGCTGTGGACTCGGCATGATGCCGTCTCTCTCTCTCCGAAACACAAACTCGCAACTCCAAGCTCACGAGACGAGCAACCCCCGGAATGATCGTCTACATTCGCGCTTGGAGCTCGAAACATGAAGCACACCACGTGGAAACAGAGATGCAGGTCCACTTGGCATCGCAGTCCGAAAACATTCTCTTCCACATCAGAAAAGAAAACACTTTATTGTTTTCTACATCATCATGAAGATTGAGGGTACAGTTGCTGCACATGTGCCGAGGAGGAGACTTCCCTCGTGACGAGACCTTGAGTTGCGAGCAGATTGCACAATTTCGTTGCATGTTTCCCGCGCATTAATGTGGGTTTGAGCGATTTAACCCCTAAAGGATCACGACCACTTTCGCTCATAGACCAGTCCAAAACTGCCACTGCCAATAAGAGACATAAAAATCACATTTTAGAGTGAATTTTTGATTTTCAACCGTAAGATCTTAAAAAAAAACTTCTATATAAACATGCCCGGGAAGTTTAGGCTGCAATCCACCGCACGGATTGATAGATTTTAGTGTTTAACCCCTAAGGTACCGTGACAGTTTTACACCAAAAATACTTCAAAATTAATGGATTCTAGTGCAATGAATAAAGAAGGTAACAAAAACTTTGATATTTAGTTCTGACCGTAGGATCTCAATAAAGGCTTATTAAGTAATACATGAACAAAATTTCATAAACTTTGACCGCACGGATTGAAAGATTATAGTGTTTGAAGTCAAGCAAAAGGTCCATTTTCTTCCTTGCGTTTAGTGGATCAACAGACTTTGACTTCAGTTGGTGTTAAAAAATTTCACTACACAAGGTCTAAATCTATTACCATCTTGTTAAGCATGATGTTAGCTCCTTACCCACCAAATTTAAGAGGTAGCGACAGGGTGTAGCATATTTAAAACAAGTGTGCAAGGAGTGGAGGCTCGAAATTTGTTAATTCACACTTGAATTTTTTTGAACTTAATATGTTTTCGATTGATAATCCGAATGCTTAATAAGAAGGTTTACATTACATGTTGTTGTGGAAAAAATAAAAATTGAAAAATATAAAGATACCTAGGTTTTATGTGGAAAAGAAGAAGTTTTTTTGGTACCTTGCCCGACAATGAGTGACAATGTGTGAAAATGTTTGACTTGGGTTGGTATGCTATTTTTCACTAAAGACAAGAACTTTTTTTTGACAATATGAAGGGAAATAATATTATTTGTGAGTACTGAAAATCTCACTTTCAATAGAGTGTGCTATCAAAAGTTTTTGGAGGTGCCGGAGGTGCCCGCCCTCCCCATTCAAAATTTCGAGCCTATAACTTTTTCATCAAATGTCCAATTTAGGAAAAAATTGTTTTCCCACTAAGCTCTTGGTAATGTCTTTCTATAGTAAAAAATTCAAAGAAGAATGTTGGAAATTGACACTATAGGAACTTGACCGAACTTTCAAAAAGCCCATTTTTGACACTTGGTACCTTAGGGGTTAAAGTCAAAACAATGGTTCATTTTCTTCCCTGCGTTGAGTAGATCAGCAGACTTTGACTTCACTTTGTATCAAATTTTTGCATTGTACAAGGTCCAAATCTTTTACCATTGTCTTAAGCATGATGTTATTTCCCAACACACCAATTTTTAGAGGTAAAAAAGGGGTGAAGCATATTCAAAACAAGTGTGCAAGGAGTGGAGGTTCAAAAATTGCCATTTCACGTTTTATTTTTTTGTGAACTATGTATGTATTCAAATGATAATCCAAACGGTCAATTAGAAGGTTTTCACCACATATTGTTGTCGAAAAAATAAAAAGTGAAAAATATGAAGATCTCTAGGTTTTATGTAGAAAAGATGAAGTTTTTTCCCCTGTTGCCCGACAATGTGTGAAAATGTTTGACTTGGAATATAATGCCTTTTTACACTAAAGACAAGATTTTTTTTTGAAAATTTCCGTAAAAGGAAATATTCTATACATGTGTGAAAAATCTCAATGTCAATAGAAACTTTTGTCAAAATTTTTGGAGGTGCCCGGAGTCCCCACTTTTGGCTTTAAGTGGTACTAACTTTCTAACCACAAATCCAAAAAATAAAATAAAAATATGTCCACGAAGCTCTTATCAGAGGCAATCTAGAATAAAAATTTCAGAGGAAAAGGATTTTTTTTCGAAATTTAGGAACCTGCCCAAAATCAGAAATCTCCCCCAAGGAGACTCTGGTCCTTTAGGGGTTAAGCCGATTTTTCAACTTGTGGATAGCTCTCGAAGCGTTTACTTTGGAGCCGGTGAGAGGGCTTGAAATCTGTGCCCCTTTGTATATTCGATGCCAATTATGGACCTTCATTGCGGATGATATTTCGCAAGTTTTGGCGCACAACTCACGGCGATGTCAGGAGATATCGTTGTCACACTGTCCTCTTGGTAGGAGTTTCGATGGATCGCTTCGCGAGCATTTCTTCCAGAGGATCAGCTCCCGGCGCCGATGACGACTGATTGTGAGGGATCCGTCGCGATGTGGAGGATTCTGGAGCAATCTTTCAGGGCTAAAACGGCGCGCTTCTTGCGATCAATTAATATGCTTGCTTCTTGCTCGATATCTTGATTGAGGGTGTCGTGAGCTCTTCGAGAATGAGGGTGGATTTTGCTCACCGATGGCTCCTCCTTTCCCTTTTACGGTTCTCCATCGTCGCTGCTACTGTTGAGGTCCATCTCTGGCCGCAGCCGCAGGTTGTAGAATGGGGCGCAGGCCCCGCAATTCCCCTCGAGGAGGACTTTTCCATCACCGCTCCTGAAAACCACGTCCTCTCACAAGCAGTGAAGCGCTTCCATCGGCTCCTCCACCGAGAGCACTGGCTTCCAATCCACAATCCCTCCTCCCCATGTCGTCACCATCTCACGAAGTTAGAGATTCTCGTCGCAGATCTCACCGCTCCACTCCAACATGGCGTAGACGAATCATACTCCCTTCACGTCACAGGTTGTGAAGAAGCGTCTCCTCCGAGCGCCACCCTCTCCTCCGCGACAGTCTGGGGCGCGCTGCACGGATTGGAGACATTCTCACAGCTCGTCATCTGGAGGAATCCGACGCGCTTCCTCCCACACGATGTGCGCATCAGGGATGCGCCAAACTTTCCGCACCGGGGCATTCTGCTGGATACTTCCAGAAACTTTTTCCCGGTGGAGGCGATTCTGCGGACGCTGCGGGCGATGGCGTACAACAAGATGAACGTGTTGCACTGGCACGTGACGGACTCGCACTCGTTTCCGCTTGAGCTGCGGCGCGAGCCGGAGCTGGCGCGGCGCGGGGCGTATGGGGTGCGTGAGCGCTACTCCGGGAAGGATGTGGCGCGCGTTGTGGCGTTTGGGAGGGCGCGCGGAGTGCGGGTTGTTCCGGAGATCGACATGCCTGGTGCGATTTCGACGCAAGCGGCCGTGATGATGTTGATGCTAGTTCGAGCATCGTGTTGATGCTTGAGGATGTCGATGCTTGAAGATGTTGATGCTTGGACACTTGTATTCTTGAAGGTGTGATGCTAGTTTGAAGATCACGTTGATGCTTGAGGATGTCCATGCTAGGTTGAAGGTGCTGATGCTCGGATGCATAGAGTTGTTGATGATCATGCTGATGCTTGTATGCTAGAAGATGTAGATGCTAGATCGAAGGTGTTTCTGCTTAAAAATCATGTCGATGCTTGATGGTGTTGATGCTCGAGATGTCGATACTAGTTTGGTGTTCATGCTAGTCTGAAGGTGTTGAGGTTTGAATGCATGAAGATGATGTTGATGTTTGAGGATGTTATGGACACCTCTTTACAATGGCTGTTACAATCCGCAGGCCACACAGGATCATGGGCGGAAGCGTACCCAGACATCGTGGCATGCCACGGTCAGTTCTGGCTGCCCCCGCCAGGGCTGTGGAGCGAGCGGTTCGGAGCAGAGCCGGGCGGCGTCGGTCAGCTCAACCCGCTTCGTCCCCAGACCTTCAAGGTGGTCAAGAACGTCGTGGAAGAGGTCGCCGACCTCTTTCCAGACAGCTTCTTCCATGGAGGCGGCGACGAGGTCAATCAAGGCTGCTGGAACAACAGCACCGACATCAAGGTATGTTCGGATCAATTTTCAGTGTAGTGAATAAATCCTTTCCTGTGAAGCTGTGCATTTAGTCACCTTTTTGGAGATGGAATTGCAGGAGTATGTGGAGGGAGGTGGGACCTTGAACGAGCTGCTCACCAAGTTCATCACCAAGGCCCACTCGTACATCACGGCGAAGAACAAGACTGCGATTTACTGGGAAGACGTGATCCTGTCCGGTTCGATCAACGTGTCGACGTCGGTGCTGCCCCCCGAGACGACGATTCTTCAGACGTGGAACAGGGGTCCGGCGAATACCAAGCTGTTGACGGCCGCGGGGTATCGCACCATTGTGTCGTCGTCGGACTTTTTCTACCTCGATTGTGGACGCGGTGGCTGGGTCGGCAACGACAGCACGTAAGTGCATTCTACTCAATGCGAAGCAGTGTCAGGAGATACTTGGAATGTGAAGTAGTATCCTTTCATAATTACACACTAGTATTGTTACAAACTCAGAAACATTCTAAAGTAATATCCTTACTGATATCATTGCAAATCCAGGTACGACCAACAAGTGGACGATGATCCTACAAACCGCGTCAACTACGGTGGCTCCGGCGGCTCATGGTGCGCCCCGTTTAAGACCTGGGCACGAGTCTACGACTACGACATCACCTTCAACTTGACAGCCGAGGAAGCGAGCCTCGTGCTCGGCGGCGAGGTCGCCCTATGGTCGGAGCAGGCGGACGCAACCGTGCTGGACTCCCTCCTCTGGCCCCGGTCCGCAGCTCTGGCGGAGTCCCTCTGGTCTGGAAACAAGGGTCCGGACGGAAACAAGCGGTACGCGGAAGCCATCGACAGGCTCAACGACTGGCGCTTCAGGCTGCTCGCTCGCGGCGTCAAGGCCGAGCCGTTGCAACCATACTGGTGCCTCAAACATCCGGGCCAATGCAACGTCAATGCATGATATTTTACATGGATTCATGGGCAGAAGCTCTCTCATCTGGGATCAATACGTCGAAGTTGCTGACTTTCCACTCCGCGACGTAGGGCTTGGAGCTCACGTACACCTCTGTTCCCACGTCCACTGAAGGCCACACTCTTATTGCGGGCAGTGTGTCAGGCTCCTGCAGATAGAAAAAACTCTGTGAACAGGCAATTTCGTTCGGATAGCAAGGTAGTCAAGTGATTTGCCACATCTCATGTTGTAAATTACCATCGAGTCTTCCAACAAAAATATCCTTTTAAGTGTTCATCCCTCTTTGCAACCTCTCTCATCACCAAAATTGGGTATTCGAACCCTTCCTTGGAAAAACACCTAAAGGATTGATCTACTCAACGTGCTATCAGTTTTCACCACCAGGTGTGGGAACGAAGAGCACGTCCAAGTCACTGATAGTCCACTCAGCAGTCACAGACTGCTCTCCATTGAAAATCTCAGTGCCTATGTCTATGGAAGACCACTCTCGGGTAGCTGGTGGCGTCTCCGGGTCCTGCAATACGTGCATGCTTAATACAGTAGTTCTCTAGAGAAAAGTATTCCCTAACCAATAGGATTCAGACGTTGAAGAGGTGGAGGAGGGGTTGTTTCTTTCTTGCCTGGTAGAAGAAGAGGCGGCTTGACAACGCGCCGACGTCGAGGGTCCAGGTGCGAGGATCCCCCACCCAGCCGTCGCCTTTCTTCTCCGGGTAGCCGTGCACGGCCCACACCGGGTGCGGGAGCAGCTGCATGAGTTCCTGCGGCTGGGGGTTGCTCAAGGGGTCGCACACGGAGAACGGTTTCTCGGCGTGAAGCGCGTTCGGAGGCGAGCAGTAGAGGTGGTATGCGGAGTAGGGGAAGTTGGTGGTGTCCGTGCGGGCAATTCTGCTCCCGTTGATGGCCGTGTGGTATGGTGGACAGTTCTGCAAACTGTTAGGTCTGGAAAACAACAACAGAGTGCTTATGAGATAAAAAAAACATATCAAAGTTCAAAGAGGGAGAAGAAGCCCAGATGAAGAAACGTCAACAACCAACAAGCAGCGAAAGAAAAACTCTATATCTCCCTCTCCCGAACCTGCACCAAGACGGCGTCTCGGGGTTGATGATCATCTCGACGTATCGTGTAACATCTGAGTCCACATTCCCATCGCAAGCTGCCCCGGAGTTCTTCCAGCAACCGCCGATGTCGATCAAGTAAAACTGGCTCGCGGGGCCGCCACCTTGAATCACCTCCAGCGTCACCACAACCTTGAAATTCGGAGAAACGGGCACCTGCAACCAATGAGAGCTCCAAGGTTAGCGAAAACGTCTGATCCTGAGCAAAAACTATCCAAAAAACTCCCGCAGGAACTACTGATCTAGAGTAAACATTCCTGCAAAACCTATTGCAAGAGCTCCTGATCCTGTGCAAAAACTCGTGCACATATTCTCACCTGGCGCATCATCCCCCGCGTCTCCCAGGGATATCCCCCCGACACGCCCTTGGTCGCATCCGCTCTGAGGTAAAGCATCAGCCACGGATACTTCTGCGACACCGTGAGCTTGTGCGTGAAGATCCAGCTACCGGACGTCGCGTTCTTCTCCCACGACACGGAGAAGAAGGAAACATTGCCGCTGGAAACCTCCTCATCCACGTCGTACGTCCCATACACAGACCCCGAGAGATGCTTTCCCTGCAATGTAGACAAATTTTGGAACACGACCGGTTGGTTCATGCAACCAGGTCCGAAACACGGAAACGCACTCAGCTGCGACCCCGTGCGAGGGTTCACGAACAAGTTGTGAAAGCGTGTCGTCTTCTCCTCCGCGAAGTTGCGGCAGAGGTTCGAGGATTCGTCGTAGTTGCCGTTCTTGAGCATGAGCATCCAGAAATGCCACGGATTGTGAGACTCCTCGTCCTCCTCGCAGAGCGATGCAAGGTATTTCTCCTTCTCGACGACGTAGAGGTCTGCGTCGTTGGAGATCTCGAAGCTGCCGCGCGGGAACTGCTCGCCGGTCTTCAGTCCGTTGTCGAGGTCCAGCACTCGGTGCTCCGCTTCGCAACCACCCTCTCTCGCAGCTGCAAAAACCCCAAATCAGGATCTTCAATCGAGAAACCGAAAGAGATGAGGATGCGAGGAGTTGTTCGTTGTGTTCACCTCGGTCGCAATTGATGTCTGTGCAATCAGCCCAGCGCGGCGATGGCGCGCCGGAGGCTTCGTAGCCCACTCGGTTGCAGAAATTCCAGCCCTCCACAGCGACTCGCACCTTCTCGCTCCGCATCCCTGGATCTCCAAGCACGCTCTGCCCCTTCCCCGCATCTTCAATCACAGATTCTGCTCCAACCAACGCAATCACCGCCAAAACGGCACAAAACAACAAATTCGTCTCCGAATTCCTCATTGCCACCTCCAATTCCTGCACCAAAATCTCTACATGAAGATGCTCACTGAAAGAGACAATTTATCCAGGTTTTGGATATGAAACTTTTAAAAGAAGACAAGTGTGAATTCTTAAACCAGAGACGTCTACTACACGCTTCCTCCGGCAAAGAGATTAGAGATATCCCCATATACAAGTGGTGTTAACTCTCACTTTGGACCTGGGTTGGAGGAGCTTTATCTCACCTTGAGGTTGACGGTCATAATTTCCTTCTTGATGTCGAGCATGTCAAACCTTCACGTTACGTGTTCACACAATAATTCGCTCTGACATTTGTACCTGTTCCTGCTCATACAATCTTCCTGGTTCGATTTTTTAAGCTTTGATATACTGTACTCTCGACTGGTCCACAGCTACTGATCATAATGTCATGATTTTCAACGCTTGCAAGAGTACATGTCCTGCACGTGAACGCTTACTTTCCTGAGAGTTACAACGTCACACCACGTGAGAACATGAGCCAGCTTTATAATGGTAGAGTCCGTGACAACAAAAAGAGGAGTATTTCTAAGTTACTCACAAGCATTGCGAAAATCCTAGCTTTCTGGTGTCCCTAATTCTAGGTGCTGACAATGCATGTGAGGTAGGTATTATCTCACGTGAATACAAATATTCCACGGGTGCAACTTCAAGGGCAATGAACATCTACTTATGCAAACAAAGACTGATTAGAACAAGGAGTTGTCGGCTACAGGCTGAAACTGCCTCAAAAACTTGGTGTCTATGCCGCCTTCACGCACAAGGGCCACTCGCCCTGTCCTTGCAACCTGCCAAAAGAATAGGTTTTTGTTAAATAAGGCAAAGATACCAAGAAGTTCTGACCTCTTCTCTCAAAATCAGCTCTACAATCAGCTCGAAGAGGAAAAAGGGGGCTAAAACTACTTTCAACTTGAGTTCAGAGACCACCAAGCTCTTCTAATTGCTATCAAGAGTGAGGAAAGGGTAGTGTTACGAATCAAAAGAGGGGTATCTCGTTCAAGCTTTGGATGACTTTACAAATAACAAGTGCTCACCTCAAGGATTCCAAAAGGCTCCAACAAGCGCTGCAATGCGGCCATCTTCTCCAGATCTCCTGTCAACTGTGGGGTACACAACACCAAATTCAGATAAGGAATGTTGAGATTCCGAAATCCATGTTGCAGACAACAAGGTGAAGAAAAGAGACCTCAAGAGTGATGGTGTCTTTGGAGAGATCCACAGGCTTGGCGCGGAAAATAGCAGCCACATCCAAAACCTCACGGCGCACATTCGAAGCAGCAGCCGAAACCTTGATCAGCATCAGTTCTCTCTCTGAAAAAGGCTGATGTGTAATGTCTTGCACCTGTTCACACCAAGTAAGAATGATTTCTCTGACAATTTATGATGAATCAGATCTCAAGGTGTATCCGAACATCTTGACGTCCTCTAAAACATAGAATTGATCAGCAAAGAGTAACAACTCAACTCCGATGAGGTATATGAAGGAATGAAATGTGGAGTAGGGAGTAGACTGACCGCAAGAACATCCATAAGTTTTGAGATTTGGCTGAGGAGTTTCTTGATGGATTCATCGGTGCCAGGAACCACTGTCAATATTCGTGACGTTCCTGAAGTCTCAGCTGGTCCAACTGCAAGGCTCTGGGAAAAAACCAAAGGAAACGTCAAGAAATTCCCTCGTGAACAGAGAAAAGGTATCTACTACTAGCTGACAAAACCTACCTGAATATTGTATCCTCTTCGTGCGAAAATTCCTGTCACTCTGTTGAGAACGCCAGGTGCGTCATTCACCAGAATTGCAAGAGTGTGAGAGATGAACCCACTTGGCTGCCAACAAACAAAGACGAAGTTTAGTTAAACTTCATACATCTGATATTAGACAAAAATTGAGTTCTGAAGCTTACATCATCCTCTTCAACGTCTCCCCAGTGGGCGTCCAAAACCTGATGGTACCATACACCATCATTGTCCGGCTCCACTGCGTACACATCACCCTACAAATTTGGTAGGTTAGTGACCGAATCACCAAACTCTAAATCCAGCATCCAATCAAAAAAAAAACAAACAGGATACCATTCATGTTAGAATGAAATACTCACATCTGGAGCTGGTTCATATTTCTTTGGAGTGGGAAACAGGTCGTTGGTTGCATCCGCTTCTTCTACTGTGACTTCGTCCTCGTCATCAGACCCCATCTTTGAGACATCTTGTGCAGGACTTGAGATGGTTCTTCCACCAGGCTTTTCTCGTCGCAGGGCTATCTGTACAAGAGCAAACCTTTGTAAAGAGCTCGAAAATCAATAGATACCAGATGCCTTCAGGATGTATGAGTTATTTACCTTGCCTGTACGAGCTAGCTCCTTGATTCCGAACTTCTTCATCGTTGATTGGATAGCAACTATCTTCCCCGGATCACCTGTCACCTACATTACAAAACGTGGTACTGATAAGACACCAGTTGCAGCAGAAACTTTCAAACTCAATAGAGTTATTACTCTCAGAGATTTTTTTCTGAGAGAAAGGTACCTCAATAGTGAGCGATTCCTCCGCCACATCCACAACTCGAGCTCGGAAAATCTCGACTAAACCAAGAACCTAAGCTCAAGATTGTCAACACAGAACTCCATCACCATAAACATCTAGAAAATGGTGAAATAACTTCACCATGCAATGCAGAAAGCAAAGGAGAATTTCCAGCATGAATGTTTGCTCAATGGAAGACATATCAAGACATGTTTCAGAGAGGGTTTCCATCCAACACTAGTTGGAAAAAATCTCCAGGTTTAAGATGAATTAAGAGTGTTTTCAAGGACAGGTTGGTTGTTACCTCCGCGCGCTGTTGGGGACCCGCATTCACCTTCAACAGCATTAACTCTCGCTCCACGCGCGGCTCCTTCGACAAGTCAGCCACCTGATCAATCACAGAAGAATCCATCTCTCAAAGTTGAAATCACTACATCTCAAACCAAGATGCGTGACAATGAGGAGAAATCCAGCATCTCAACCAGCAATGTGACAACTGCATGATCTCACGATTCTCAACGTGACAACAGCTAGCACGAGATCAACTCACCTGCTTGACGTTGACGAGCTTGTAGAGCTGCTTCATCACTTGCTGCAGCACGCGATCCGTGCCGGACACGACGATGGTGAAGAGCGCCTTGTCGCGATTCAGCCCCACCGCCAGCGACTCGATGTTGTAGCCGCGCCGCGCAATCACCCCCGCGATCCGGTTGATCATCCCGCTCTCGTCCCCCACGAACACCGAAATCGTGTACCTCCTCACCCTTCAAACAACCCAACCAACAATGAGAATAACAACATGAAAAAATTCTCTCCACATTGGAATCGGACGTGAAATCAGTGGGGTGGTTAACCATGTGTTTCGTGAAGTTGTGGGTGCTGTGTCTGGGATTGTGGACGCGACCAGTCTAGCTTCCTCAGTTGCGGAGCAGCGCACACTCAAGCCATGACTTCTCTTGCTCAAAGCCACTCTCAGCTTTGAAAGGTTGCTGCAACAGAGAGAGGAGGTTCTGCAGCTCTTGAAGGAGAGATGTGTGGGTGCGGAGAATAATGCGAGTGCAGCCATGGCTGCGAACAATGATGCTCCTGCTGCTGCTGCTGCTGCAGATTCAGTCTTGTGGTTGTGTCTTGTTAAACCCTGACTGCACTGTTCTGGAAGATATGATACTGGTAATGTGTAGATTTGGGTTGGCATTTCTTAAACCCTTAGATTCGGATATCGTTGTCTGTTGTTCGGATTTCCAAGGTGCGCATCTTTTCCTTGTTGTTTGCTGAATGTTCAATCCCGTGCCTTGTCTGTGAGCTAGAAGTTGTGTTCTGGAGGAAGCTTCATTGAGGACGATCATCAATCTGGCCCTCAGGCTATGATTTGGCAGGTTATCTCCGAGGATTGATCTTACACATCAATCTGGGACTTGGGTAGTTATTTTTCAGAGTAGGGTTTAGGGTTTAGGGTTAGGGAGAGAGGAGACAATTTCAGTTTCAGTTTTTGCAGCCAGTGGGAGGCAATCATGTGAAGGGGCAACCAATATGCCAACGGTCACGTCCACTTCGGGCAAGCACCCCATGAAGAAGAATTCTGAACGCCGGAGGTGATAACCAAGAGGAAGAGGAGGTCGAGGATGGCGATCGCCCACCACTCCATCCGTCAACCATCTCCTCTTCAACCGGGAAGACAGACGCTTGGCTTCTGTAAGTCTTCTACATTCCTTGATTTAGGGTTAGGTTTTAGGATCGGAGCTCAAACAGGACCATCATCTTGTTCTTGTTGTGTGCAGCCTAAACCTGAGTAAACCAGTGCAAAATCCAGGCTCAGAATGTATCGACGATGTGTGAAGGTAGGCCTTCACGAGTTTTACTCTCGGGATCCCTTTGCTTCATGTCAATCCATGATCCGAGGAAGCAGGCTCTCTTCACGAAGTGCTGAAGAAGGTGTTACTGGAGCTTGGAGACTGAGAAATTGTGGAATTCAGAGGCTCATCAGGCGTGAGTTTACTACTGGTTCTCCTCCACATTCATTGGATTGTGCGCCTGGAAGTTCCTTGCGTCGGCATCAGAGGTTATACTCCTTCAGACCTGGAGCGTCCACATCGTTTACCCGTTTCTTCAGCGATGATGGTAAGGATTCCGAGGCATGTAACAAGGACAAACTTGGAGGTGAGCAGCATGTCTTGGCCCGTGATTATGACGGTGATGAGGATGAAGGTGATGAAGAAGGGCAGCGGCGGCGGCAAGAGCAGCGCGGCAACCGCCATAAGGCTCTGTTTTTGACGCAGAAGGCGCGATTCAAGAAGCTGTTTGAGGAGCGCCTTGTCAAGTGGGAGGATTTGAAGGTCACCTTGGAGGATTTCCCACATTATTTGAGGTGGACATTCTCCTGCTTCTGACCCTGTCTTTTGAGACTATTCATGATGTTTTGGTAGACTATAAGACATGTCCATGCCTTGTTTTCAGTCTCCTGCTATCAACCTTTGTCTTTTGAGACTATTGTTTGCACATGCCCAGGGTGTTTGGTTGATCATAAGACGTGTTTGTGAGGTATTTTTGTTTGTTTCTGGTGATGGCAGTGGAACGACTCGAGATCTGTTGGTTGATTGTGCCGCGGCACATCTGCGGCAACCCAGTTATGCAGAGTTCGGCTCTGGCTTGCTCTCTTCCAGTCGCCGCATCTGTCTTCGTGGCCCAGCTGGTATGATTATGACCACAGCTCACTTTGTTGGTTGATTCTCAACCCTCACTTTGTTATCTGCAAAGGTGGCTTATACACAGTTTTTCTTATGTGGTTGAGCTCTGTAAGTGTTAATCTTAGCCGCCTCTTCCCTATTTGAGCTGATTCTAGAGCTATTTGGGGCTGATTTTAATGAGAAAAGAGGTCGAAACTCATAGTATCTTTACCTGCCTTTACAAATACCTCTCATATGGTTAAGCCTTTGGGTATGCTTTACATCCTTATGAGGGTGGTATGTTATTTTTATTTTATTTCCAGGAACACATCTGCATCAGGAGAGATTAGTGGAGGCCCTCGCTCACCATCTCCGAGTACCATTACTTGTCCTAAATAGCACCACTCTTGCTCCTCATGTAAGAGAATCATCACTAAAGCTTTCTAGTTGTTTTGTCTTCCTTTTTCGGTTGGTTGGGATTCTTCGCTTTTCATTGCGTACTGAGGTGGAAAAGCTGTTCCAGGATTTTGGAGCCCATGAGCTGTTTTCAGGTTCCAATTTCGATGTTTCTGATTCGGAGAGCGAGAACACGTCCCCTCTCCATGACGAAGAAGAAAAAGCTAGCCTGTTGAGAGGAGCCCGGGGATTCAAAGTGGATGTGTTGCTGGAGATGGCTGCTGATTCAGTTGAAGCCAAAAGGCTCCCAAAGGTAAATAAATCTTCACATGATTTCTTTTGGTTGTCCTTAAGAAAATCTCTTATTCGGCAGACTTTTTACAGGTAAAAAATGCGCTTGGGGTTGAGAAAGGGCAAGAGAATGCCGCAGTTCGGGAACCAAGCAAAGGTAGATTCCTGGAACTTTGATTTACTCGTAAGAACTTAATTGATATGTCACCATACCACTTATTCCCATTTGTCCAAGATGCATCTTAATAACAGGAGTTGGCACTAAAGAACATGCGCTGGGGTTTACCTTTTGAAGGTGACAGGGTGAAGTATGTTGGCAGAGGTCTTAAGATCTCCACCATGAATGATCTAAGGTAGAGCGAGTAATCAACATTGTGCTTCGTTTTTATATAATTGCTAAATTGATCAGTCATTAACAACAACAAGAAGAACAAGAACAAGAAGAAGTGTGAAATAATCACCTCACTTGTGTCGTTTAAACAGACATCTGTTGGGGGTTGGTCAGAAAGGGATCGTTGTCGTCGTTCCCAACAATTTCTACGGCAAAGTAGGTGTCCATTTTGATGTGGCTGACCAAGGGCATAATGCTCACATGGGAGGAATGCCAAGAGCCAATATTGAGTGTTGTTCCTGTATGTTTCTCATTAAATCTTTGGAAATCAATACATGCTTTTTAGGTCGAGTCGGTTGGCTTTTAGTTCATAGTGCTATCCTACTTTTTAAGGCAAAGATAACCTGTTATTTTTTCCTTTGTGGATATTATGTTGTAAGATGTTGTCCTCAAATTTTTTGACCTTTGCTTTGTGTGCACAGTAGCGGATCTTTCGCCTGATTATGCTTCTGCAGCTGATCCTTGTGAAGAATGGGTAGCTGCCATTGACGCCCTTTCCGAGGTAATTGTGTTCTGTTGTGCAAAGGATCGAGTGTTCATTAGTTGTTCAAATTCATGTACTTTACTTGATTGTTGATGTTTAGCTTCTATTTAATTCACAAGATGACTTCTAGTGATGGACAATATTAGAGTTATTTGTTAAGCCACCTACCGTTTCAATCAGATACCCCCTCTTTTACTCTTTCCTCACTCTTAATAGCTATTAGATTCATGGAAGAGCATGTTGGTCTCTACTCTCAAGTTAGAACTAGTTTGAGAAGGAAGGAGAGGTCATGAATCTTAGCCTTTTTTTTTCCTCTTTGAGCTGATTATTGAGCTATTTAGGGCTGAAAAAGAGTTAATAAAATCTCGGTATCTTTGCCTCACCTGACAAATACCTCTGGTTGTTTATAGATGGCATCGCCTTCGAGGCCGTTGGTGGTGTACTTCCCAGACCCCAAGCAATGGTTTGAGAGAGCTGTTGCACTTGACAGGCGCCAGGAGTTTTTGGAGCGGGTAGAAGCGAAACTGGACCAAATTGAGGGCCCTATTGTTTTGATTTCCAGTCGTACTTCTGATGAAGAAGTGGAAGTTGATGATCGCGCAAGATTGGTAAGTGTCTGAATTTACAAAACATTAGTATTATGCTGATTGGTGCTCTTGTATGCTATTGGTTGCATCTTAGATTTGAAGATTGGGGAGAGGTTCTTCTTCTGAGTGGTGGTTGATGTGTTGCAGAAAGCTCACCTTGAAGACATTCGCGCTCGCTTGGTATGTTTGTTATAGTCAATAAGACACCTCACTTTCGATTCTTAATACCACTCTTACCTCACTCTTAATAGCTTTTAGAGCGTCGTGTCTCAACTAGAATCCTGTCAATGGAAGAGCTTGGTGGTCTCTAAACTCAAGTTAGAAGTAGTTTTAGTCACCTTTAAGAATGAAGGAGAGGTCATATTGTACCTTTTCCCTCTTTGAGCTGATTATTTAGGTCTGAAAAAAGAGGGCAAATATCACGATATGTCAATGCTTCACTTTACAAATAACATCATTTCCTTTCCAAACCTTGCTCTTATGACAACAATGACATTTGCAGAATCAAAGAACATCAACCAGATGGGTATTTCGGGAGCTGTTGGGCAGTGAAGATGTGTACGAGCTTTTTCCTAATCACGTCAAGATTTATCCTCCCAAGGTGAATGTTCACAAGTTCACATCTTGGAGATGTGAGTGTTTTTCTGATAAATCTATGTATATGTATATATCAACTAATGTTTGTGTTGAGATCATGCTCAGGAGGAAGGAATGCTACGTGAATGGAAAAAGCAGCTGCTAAGTGATAAAGAGATCAGTTATGCCAAGCAAAATATTCAGCAGCTGCGAGAGGTACGTGGCTTTTTTTCTTCTTAAGAATCAGTTTAATACGAAAGTTACTGGATTTACCGCCTTGCTTTTTCCTTCTCAGATTCTGGAAACAAACAACATGGATTGCGAGGAGCTTCAAGCGTTGAATTTACTGGATGTCAACCTCTCAAAGACCAGTAAGCACTTTTATGGATTCTCAACTCAATAAGTGATACCTTTCAAGAGTATGACTTACATACTCGGCAAGTTCATGTATATTCTC
The DNA here is from genome assembly GCA_963971425.1 of Bryoerythrophyllum caledonicum. Taxonomy (NCBI): domain Eukaryota; kingdom Viridiplantae; phylum Streptophyta; class Bryopsida; order Pottiales; family Pottiaceae; genus Bryoerythrophyllum; species Bryoerythrophyllum caledonicum. The sequence goes on along the minus strand of OZ020521.1, from coordinate 6,903,607 downwards.
TTCCGGTTCTGTTTTCACATCATGAACTTATACACTTTTTTTGTTCTCGTAGGCAGCAGGTTTAGAAAATCCTGATGTGCAGGTGGTTACCACTGAAGAAGGGGTATGTGCTATTGTTCTAAGATGCTGTGGGTGTGTATGCAGAGGCTGAGAAAGTTGTAGGATGGGCAAGAAATCATCACCTTGGGCTGTGTTTGTTTGATCCTCCCACTAGCAATGGCAAACTCATGATCCCTCGGGATAGGTACAGCATCTGTTTTCACCATCGTTTTTCATTAGTACCTCTCATCAGTAGCTCTCAACTTAATACCACACTTCCATTCTTTAGTGAAGCAGCTGCTTCATAACAAGGGACTGAAACAATCCTAAAACTAATTGTGTTGAGTGCAGCATGGAGAGAGCATTGACGAGACTGCGGGACCAAGAGAATAAGAAGGCCCCAAGCATTGTAAAAGACTTCAAGGTAAGCTCAGTGGAAAAAGAGACTAGTTTTTTTTGCAAAGGTGATGCCTATTTTCAGGATGTCCATCTTAACGATTAAGGTGGCAGACAGTTGCAGAAGATGAATATGAGAAGGCGCTGATTTCGGCCGTCATTCCTCCGAACGAAGTCGGTGTGAAGTTTGATCACATTGGAGCTCTGGAGAACGTGAAGAGCACCCTCAAGGAGCTTGTGATGCTGCCGTTGCAGCGCCCGGAGCTCTTTTCCAAAGGGAACCTCACTCGGGTAACTAATCCATCTCCCCTTGCCTTTCAACACGTCACCTTCTTCTTTTTCTTGTGTTCTCTGATAAGTGGGGGTGGTGGTTACGTTGAGCAGCCTTGCAAAGGGGTGTTATTATTCGGACCTCCAGGTACAGGCAAGACCTTGCTTGCGAAAGCGGTGGCTACAGAAGCTGGTGCCAATTTCATCAACATCACAGGCTCAACAATCACTTCAAAGGTCCACATTAATTTCATTTCTATTTCTTCCTCGAGCAACTGCAGGAACATGTTGATTTAACCTGACTCCAATTCAAGGAGTTTGTCATTACTCCTCTGTTCTCTGCTTCTTTGGTTATATTCTTCTGATACGAATTCGTTGTGCAGTGGTTTGGGGATGCCGAGAAGCTGACCAAATCTTTGTTCTCATTGGCAAGAAAGCTCTCTCCAGCTGTGATCTTTGTCGATGAGGTAAGAGAATTATTCAACCATTAGATTGAGTGTACTTGCATTATCTTTCTGGTTGTGAAGGTAGTGTGAAGTGGGTACTTTTTAAATTCAAGGCTGCCTATCATTCTGATGGCAGGTGGATAGCTTATTGGGGGCCAGAGGTGGCACCTCTGAACATGAAGCTACTCGCAAAACTAGAAATGAATTCATGGCCGCCTGGGATGGTCTCCGTTCAAAGGACAGTGAGCGAGTGTTAGTTCTTGCAGCTACAAATCGCCCATTTGACCTTGATGATGCTGTCATTCGGAGGTTACCAAGAAGGTAAAGCTCTCTCGTCTCATTTGCTACCCTACTTTTTGCTGATCTATGGTGCCACCTACACTAATTAGTTCAAATACGCTAAACAAATTGATTTCAAGCCAAAAGCAGTGCGGTGAAGTAGAGTTCGTGCCTACCAATTTCATTATTATTTTTACCCTTTTGCACAGATATGTTATTTTATTTCATCTGTGGCAAGTGCAGGATATTGGTGGACTTGCCAAACATGGAAAACAGGGTGAAAATCCTGCGCGTTATCTTGGCTGAGGAAGAACTCGAAGAAGGGTTCGATTATGAAGAGTTGTCGCACCTTACAGATGGATATTCTGGAAGTGATCTCAAGGTACTAGCTCAAATCATCTCTTGAGTTCTGGTTGCAGAGTTCACTTACATTGGAGTCCAATGCCTGAAATCTTGCGTGTATCAGAATCTCTCCATAGCTGCAGCTTATCGCCCCATCAGAGAGCTGTTGCAATACGAAGAACAAGAGGTAAATAAGGAAAGAAAGAAACCCCTTCTCAATCGGTTCTGGCATCGCTGTGAAAATAGTCCATTATCCTTCTCTGGAGATCCAAATCTGTTTTTTTGGGGGGCATCAGAGATCCATTTGCAAGGTATTTTTAATCAGACTGGCTAAACGTGCTGTTTGTTGTTTTTTCACCTTGGAAGGCAAAAATAGGGACAGGAGCAGGCTTAGCTGCTGCCAACCGAGCTAGATCAGCAGCATTAATCAGGCCGCTGAGATTCGACGATTTCAAGGAGTCCATGGCTCAGGTCAGCACTTTCTGCATTCATTTATGTGATCCAATAGAGTTCTTTTCAAAGTTTCTATAAGACACCCCTTCTTTAAACTACTCTTTCCTCGCTCTCAATAGAGCTTGGTGGTTTCATCCTTCAATCAAGCCAATGGAACCTGAGCTTGGTGGTCTCTCAACTCAATTGTAGCATCAACCCTGATGAATATCAGCCACCTTTCTCTCCCTTGGCTAGATTTAGAGGTGATGTTAATGGAAATAGGAGGGATGACTTTAATGTAACATGATAAATACTTAACAGATGCTGAACTTATTTATTCACAGGTAGGCGCTTCAGTAGCGTTTGATGCGTCCAGTATGAACGAGTTGAGGCGGTGGAATGAGCAATATGGAGAGGGAGGCAACCGCAGGAAATCCAATTTTGGTTTCGTGGTATGAGGACTCAACTTTCATTTAGACTTACTCAGTATCCCATTTTATTCAGATCCTATATAAATAGATTTTGATGAGGTTTTAGGAATTTCCTGCAGCCTAGTTTAGCCTCACCTCTATTTAGTTGGTTTAAAGAGTAACCAAAACTGACAATTACCTGATTCTCTCCATTTTGAAGTGGAAATCTGGTTTTTCAAATCAAAGAGGAAAGAGAAGAAAAAGAGAGGGATTTTATTATGGAAAAAATAGAGTATGAGAGGTTTCTATGTTTTCTTTTTTTCTGCCTAAGTGGTAACGGCTATCAATGTTCTTGGACCCTACCCAATGCACACCAAAGCTCCCTCGAGTAACCCAAGTTCGTGAAGAGTTGACTGGTAGTTGAGGCACCCTCTCCATGTGGTCCTCGTTCATAAAATACGGTGTTTGTTTATACCATGATCCGTTGATCCATGTGTCCATTTGGGGGACACTTTTTTCACTTTGACTGCAATCATCTTTTGTCGAAATTCACCACAGTTTTACCACATCATCTCATATTGAAGGGTAGAAGAAGATCCCATGGTTACATTCTCAAAAAATTCATCTTGGCAATTTTCAATCATTAGGTCCCTTTGGTCTTTTAGGGGTCTAATAGCTATCAAGAGTGAGGAAAGAGTAGTAATATGAAACAAAAGAGGATATCTTATCGAGACTTTCTAAATAACATATATGTACTTGAATGGTTTGAGACTTTCTAAATAACATATACGTACTTGAATGGTTTCCATCGTACCCGTATGGTACATAGAATAGAGTAGTTTGTTATGGTTCCGTTGTTGTACACATGAAGACAATCTTTACGACAGTAAGTCAGGGGATTGACAATAGTGTACCAATTCCGAGAAAGTCTGCAAGAAAATCTCTCAAACATGGTAAAATATCACCTTGAATGATGGTTAGAGATTTACCCGTAGAATAGAATGCAAGATGCCTTAACAAATTATGACACGAATCTATGCCTCCTCGGAAAAAAGTTTGAAGAATTCTCTGTAACTACTCAAAAGATGAGCTCAACTTTTTATCACATGATAGTAGCGTGTACGAATGTACTACGCATCCCATGAAATCCTCCTGTTTCAACACACAATGTCCTTTGAATGAAGGACAGAAAGTAAATACTAACAGCTCCAGCCTCCTATTCTCATCAGCGATCCTGAATCACCTTATACTTGAATCTTTCAGGCAGTGGTACTTATCATCTTCTTGTGAATCCATGCAACTCGTCACGGCACTCGTACTTATCATAGACATATTCCAACATTGGTTATGTTAACGTACCCAAGAAAAATAAAATGGAAAAAATAACTATGTTAGTCATAGATTTTGTTTTTGGTTATAGTTTTTGTGAATCTCAACTCGTTTGAGGTTAGTTTTTGTGGTTTCGAAAATAAACATCAAAAAAAAATTCTCCCGGCCACTACCTTGTCCTAGTGTGATATTGTGTCCCAGCACGATATCATGTCTTGGCACGATAACTTATGTTGGCGCAAGTCCCTTTCTCAACACAATATCTTGCCGAGGGGTTTTAGCCACTGGTAAAAGAGATATATTCTTATGAATAAGGTAAGCCCCCCCATAACCAATAAAAACCCATAGCCAACTCCTATAAAATTGGGGTATATCCAACCCTCTTCCATCCCATGGAGGTTTGCTATTAGTCAAGAACCTTACTTTTGGTCGTTGGTCATGGGGGTACCTGCTGCTAGCCACCCACTAAACATAGCTACACAATTTGAAAATTCATAACTAATTCAGTTTTCATCGAAAAAATATGAAATCACTTGGGTTGGAATTGCAATTCTATTGGCTATCACCGAAAAATAATAGTATAATTATCTCCTCTCTCCATATATGCACATTCCTTAACTTGTCGGTTTGTGGAGGGCTTACCTAATATACAATTGCAATGGTGGCAACCATACTACAGTACTAGAATAATACTTCTATGTGATTCAACTCTAGCAAGGATGAACATCAAATCACAAGAAGGAGAGTTTACTTGGCCTTATAGATTTTATTACTTTTATGTTAAATTTGATGTGGAAACCCTCATTAACCAAAACAAACAAAGAGTTACTCTTACACCATTATGGGTTGTTGAAGAAGAAAATTTTATTTTAGTTTCACTTCATGAAGTGTTCTAGTGTAGACATTAAATACCAAAGCAGAACCAAAATTATCAAATGACATCAAATTGTTTGTCACAACTTGTCTTAGTCTTCAAATTATTAAGGGGTGATTGTCCCAATTTTATAATTGTGACAATTTGAAATTTGATAGTGAGAATTTCACAACTTAACCCCTAAAGGAAGGTGACTATGTTTCTCCAAATCCACTCCAAAACTACCCTTCTAAGATGAGATGCTATGAAATTCATTCAAACATATTTAAACTAATTTCAACCGTAGGATCATAAACTTGTTTATTACTACAAGAGGACACTCAAAACTTTTTGAAAACTTTGATTGTGCGGATCAATTGATACATGCATTTGAAGTGTTTTTCTTCCCTGCGCGGATAGGGCCACCATACTCTGACTCAGAATAAAGACATATTTCTCCACTACACATTGGCAATTTTTAGTAAAATTGTGTTCTACCTTGTGTTAGGTCATTGCATGCCAAAAATCACAAGCAATTAATGAGTTTATAATAGGGAAAAATGGTCTTGCAAATGACTAGGGGTATGGAATGCAACCATTTTCATACTATAACAATTTTATTGTTTAATTGAATAAATTATTGTTGGATCTAAAATCCTTATGTTCTTAGAGGAAAATTTTTTTGGGAAAAATTATTCCTAATTCTATGCATTTTCAAGTAATATCAATGAAGGTTGCCAAGAAGTTCTTTCTTTCATTGGTACTTGCCTTTAGAAAAATTGCACTAGTCACCTCTACATTAGTACTATTTAACTGTATAATACCTTGCCCAATTGCCCATAAGTCCAACTTTTCCCTGTAAATCCCAAAAACAAAATAAAAATACCCCTATGAAACTTATCAAAATTTCTATCCTCAATTAATAAATTTACAAAAACAATGAGATTTTTAGGAACCAACCCAAATCTCATTTGTCCCAAAAACAATCAATATTTTCAGGGATGAGTGGGATTTCATAATAAATATTTATTGAGGTACATTTTTCTAAGAACACGGTCTCCATTTATAATGTGCTAGTCTTTATGAAATATTATGAATTCAAGAACAAGATGGTAAAACATGATGACAAAACGGGATGCAAATGTGACAACGTTGCGTGGCACTTTGTAATAGATTACAATGGTGTTTCTCATATTAGACACAAATAATTATACATCCACATTTTGTCATATTTTCATCCACATTTCGTCATATTTTCATCCACAATCTGATAAGAATTTAGTTTTCTAGCTCAGACACTTGACGGAGATTATTTTTGGGGTGCAATCGAATCATTCCATGTGGGCTCAACCTCATGGTACATCAGACAATATCATGTGGATGTACAATTTTCTGCACACCCTATCACCCTCTCGCGTGTAATTATGTACCATAACATGACAGAGCTCATTTGTGGTAACCTCAAAGTACGGACGTAGTGCGATGTGACCACAAACTACGGACCCCTTTGCATGTGGACCAAATTATGAACCCCATCCCATCACATGAACCCAATTTGGCAAATTATGGACGGAGTGTGACTACGCTAATATGTCTTACGATTCCCATGGAAATGAAAGTACACTTTTAACGAGGGATGGAGACCTTAATAGGAACGAGAATTTGCAGCCAATGACAAGTGCAGAACCTGAAACTAAATCCAATAAGTATATGCCTGCGGAAGTGAGATGCCAAGGACATTCTTTGCTGATACCGCCCGAGTCCCGACACTGGCCTCCACCATCTCGAAATCGGACCTTCTCCACCACTCAAATTAATTCGTTCCCTTCCTCCGTGTTCACTGTCCTGTTTGCATGTCTTACACGAACACTTCCGCATGTTATTATTTCACGGCTCCGTACGTAAGATTATCTACGAGTTGTATCTAGGGCTAGTATGTAATAAAGGCCCAGGGCTCAACTTTAGCTGCAAAAGGTCTACAGTAGGAACTGAATGTAGGGAACACACATTTATGCCCCAAACTTGCCACCATCACAAACGAGAAAATTTATCTAGTTTTTAGAGAGTTTTTCAAGAAAATTGATAGTCATTCTAAATTTTTTAACTCCTGGAGGACCAAGTGTCTACTTGGGGGACAATAATTTTCACTTCAACTGCAATCATCTTTCAATCCGTACAGTTAGGATTGACAAAATGTTTACCACATCTCTCATTATAAGTTCTAGAGGAGAATCCTACAATTACATTCTCAGAAACTTCACCTAGGCAATTTTTGATCAACAGAGTAGAGATTCCTCTTAAATGCCTTGGTCCTTTGAGGGTTAAAGCAATCGAATTCTCGGGTGTAGTCGCTAATTCATTTGAGTTTTACATGAATACGATCTAGATAGAATCCCAAGCATCTTCACTTTCATTTGAATGTCAGCCAAGAACTATTTGTTTTGGCGTTCAGTTTGACTAATTTATGCAAACCATTGGATCTCCCCGTACATTGCACCCGAGTACAACTTATATATCTACACCTGATAACTTACTACCACAGTGTTTTCCGTGTTTTCTCTGCAGATTGGCAGCTTGATTCTGGCATTCAATTTGTGCCATGGAGACCTGGTTCCATGCCAAAATAAAGCCCCAGTATCTTTGTACGAATGATTTCATCCTAGCAGCCCATTATTATTTATTATTATTATTTATTAAAAAAATCAGTTTGCCGGATTCAACTGGCCACTAACAGAACATTTCTCCAAATTATTAGTGAATCCTTGTTCAACAGCAATGCTTTTTTGTCAATTTGTCGCCTGAGAAAAAAAAGCTCCTCACCCTAGACTTCCAAAAAAAGTCAAAAGTCAAGAGCTCATTTCTATTACATTTGCGAGCTATATCCACACTTCTTCATAAGTCTCTCGTTACATCACAAGTGATAGCCTATGTCCACCGGACAAGTGATACATGTATGTATGTATCTAAGTAAGGTGGGTCCTCATTATTCCATAATAAACCTTGGTGATTCAAAACATGCAAAGAAGATGAGGACATTCTCTAGGTGAAGGGCTTATGGTCTACTCTCTAGGTTAACCCTTTAAGGCCAGGAAGGCCGATATGTGGTCTTTGGAGAGGGGAGGTTGAAATCACATTGTAGCAGTAAATTGAGGAAACATGGCCCAAAATAGTCTTTGCAGTGGACATGCAACATGTTACAACAATTCTAATGAGACCGTTGGCACACAAATCGGCATTGAGAATTGATGGTAAGCGTGATTTCCGTGAAGAGGGGTCACAATGAAAATATACCCTCTCTATAGATGATGTTCTTCATGATTTAGAACACTTGTAGATTCTTCCAAGGCCTCGTGAGGTTGTAGGCCTTGAAGTGTTTAAGGCTTATGGTCTTGTAGCACAACCCCTATCCTTGTAAATATATATTAAACAACATTGAAGAAGAAATTCAACAATCACAAATAATCCATCTTTCCTTATTTGTTTGATTAATTTGATTTCACTACATTACATGTACGTATTGTGTCCTATGTGATGACCTAAATAAATTTTCTTAAAAATGAAATTGGTCCATAGTACAGAAGTGCAATTCTACAACTTGAAATTTCTTTTTGATTTAACCCCTAAATTACTTTGACAACTTCTCACCAAAAACATTTCAAAATTGCTCGTTCTAGTGCAATGAGTAAGAAAGAAAAACAAAACTCTTGTTTCTAGTTTTATTTGTAGGATCTCAATACAAACTTATTGAGTAATATACGCAAAAAATTCATAAACTTTGACTGCATGGATTGAAATATTATAGTGTTTGAAGTAGTGAAAACAATTCGTTTTCTTCTCTGCGTTGAGTAGATCAGCAGACTTTGACTGCACTTGGTGTCCAATTTTTGCACTAGACAAGGTCTAAATTCATTAGTATCATGTTAAACATGATATTAGTTCCTTGTACACCAATATTAAGAGGTAAAGAAAGGGTGTAGCATATTCAAGACAAATGTGCAAGGAGTGGAGGTTCAAAATTGTCAATTCATGTTATACTTTTTCGTGAACTTAATGCGTTTTAGAATGAGAATCCATATGGTCAATAAGTAGGTTCACACCACATATTGTTGTGGAAAAAACAAAAAGCAACAAAATATGAAGATCTCTAAGTTTAATGTGGAAAAGAAGATTCAGTTTTTTGGGAGCTTGCCTGACAATGTATGATAATGTGTGAAAATATTTGACTTGGGTTAATGTGCTATTTTTCCAGGAAAGACAAGAGATTTTTTTTGACAATATGAAAGGAAATAATATTGAATATTGCTAGTATTGAAAATCTCAAATTTACTAGAGCCTCCTAGCAAAAATGTTTGGAGTTGCCCAACGTGCCCGCACTGGACAATTTTTTCTTTAAGATAGCATAACTTGTTTACTGTAAGTCAGATGAGAATCATATTTACACTCCCACGTACCTCTTGTCTTCTTGCATCTCCATAAGAAATTTCAAGAGATGCAAATATAAACCGCAACCATGGGAACGTGCCCAAGATTTACAAAGGCCCACATCAGAACATTTTCCCATTCAGGGGTGAATATATGGAGGCGGAGGCATAAAAGAAAGTTGATTCCGTCCAAAAAGAAAAAAGAAAATAAAAGAATAGGGTTAATTTCATTGATAAGTTACAAGAAACTATTTTCCCATGAGGATTCGGAAGCTCAGTGAATAATTCTCTATGCCAAAAAGAGCATCTTCCATCAAACAAACACCAAAAAAAAAAAGAAGGGCGAGTGTCTTTTCATTCCCATGAACACACAGGATATTCCACTTCAAATATCACTATAAACGTCACCTTTATCACAGAAAAGGAAAGGTCACTTTCGTCCGGTGTTTTTCCCATAGAAATTGATCATCGTCTCGGACTGAAAAGGATCAAAAAAGAGAATGTGCGAAATGCTCCTAGTTCGCAACCAGAATATGCCCAAAGATGCTTGTCAAGTCACTACGGAAAAGTAAAACATGAAAAAAAAAAACAAGAGTCTTGATCACAAGCAAAGTCACGATGGATAAAATAAAAGACCTTAAAAAAAGAAGCCGAAAACATACCATTATTGCGTCGAGGTAGATGAAAATATCCGAGTGCTAGAAACCGATTCAACAAAAAAGAAGAAGAAAAAAGAGCAGATTTCACCTCAGAGATTAAATGAAAGTCTGTCGTGTTCGGCAGCGAGTCATGGTCGGATGATCTCGTAAGCAGATGTGCGGAGTAAAATTGTACGTAGAGTAAATGATCGATCATCGATGATGAAGCTAGAAACGCGATTCACGATCTGCGAAGGTTACATAAACGAATTCCGTATTGAATATGTGCTTGAGTGGAGCAAGTGCAGTACATGTGATGATGTGTATATTGCTGTGAGCTTCATGTGAAGTTGTGCAGTTGCAGTTGCGGTTTGCGTGTGCCCAGTTTCGAGAGTCTGCGTTTGCGAGATGGGTGTGATGGAGGCCGTGACGGGGTTGCGCCAGGACGCGCAATGCCTGGCGTCGATCGTGGTCCGCGGCAACGGAGGCAAGTCGCACAAGGAGCGCCTCGATTACTTCTACGGGCCGCAGGCGCACGCTTGTAAGTGGGGAGGAGAGAAGTCGAGGGAGAAAACGGGTTGTTTTGTCGAGAGGGAATTGATGGTGTTGAGGGGTGGTTGGGTGCAGATGATCGGTTTCGGGCGAATTTTCTGCACGGGCGGGAGCCGCTGCTGCTGGCGTGCGCGGCGCGGCTGCGGGGGGAGGGGGAGCTGGTGTGGGTGGACATGGGCGGGGGGACGGCGGAGAACGTCGAGATGATGTCGCGCATTCTGGACCTGCGAGTGTTCCGGAGGATTTACGTGGTGGACATCTGCAGCGCGCTCTGCGAGGTGGCGCGGCAGAAGGTGGCACGCAAGGGGTGGGGGAATGTGGAGGTCGTGGAGGCGGATTGCTGCACGTTCGCGCCGGAGGAGCCCGCCACGCTCATCACGTTCTCGTACTCGCTCACCATGATTCCTGACTACATGGCGGCCATTGACAATGCGGTCGCGCACCTCGCCGAGGACGGCATTGTGGGCGTCACGGATTTCTTCACCTCGGCGAAGTACGACCTGCCCAACCGACAGCACTCGTATCTGCAGCGCTGGTTCTGGCGCTCCATGTTCGACGTCGACGGCATTGGTACTACGCCTCCACGTTCTCTCTCTTCTGTTGCAACCATCTCCAAAAAACCGATGCTAACCTTTCCGTTCTTGCAGATTTGGGTCCCGAGCGACGTCTCTACTTGGAGCACTTGTTTGAGCCAGGTACATGAAACAAAACCTCGATCAGTTTTAGGGAATTGAGTACCAGATTCGCCAATCTCTGCTGTAATTTTTGGTCAGTTGATACTCACAGTCTTTTCATGTTGTTTTTGCAGTTTACGAGTACAATTCCAGGGGCAGGATTCCTTACCTTCCCATGCTTCAAGCGCCGTACTACCAGTGGATCGGCAAGAGACGCGACTACACAAGTACGCACTAGTCGAATCACTCACTCACCTGTGCGCGAATTCTATCCATGTTGATGTTGCTGAAGTTTTCTGTGGCTATGGATGCAGAGAAAAACCTGGCTCGGTTTCCAGCTCGCGCTTCCGATGAGTTCGAGGCCAAGAGGCCGCCCGCGTTCCCGCCCACGTTCCTCTACTCGCTGTCGTGGGAGGATCCTCGCGAGGACGACAAGTTCCTCAACATCGACAAGGACGACACCGTCCTCACTCTCACCTCCGGCGGTTGCAACGCCTTGGACCTGGTGTCCCAGGTGAACACCAATCCTCCACCAGTCCTGCACTTCAAAGCTTCCGAGGAGGTGCTCATGGACGTCGTTGTTGTGCGTTTTCTCTTGAATCAGGGAGCTGGTCAAGTTGTGGCTGTGGACATCAACCCCGCGCAGAGCTACTTGCTGGAGCTCAAAAGAATCGCAATTGTTCGGTACTGCGGTGCAGCATGTCTCTAGTAGTCTTGTAATCTCTAGTATTCGTGTAACCTCTAGTTTTCAACCTCGATCGTGTCTTGAACTGGGATTTTGTCTCAGGTTGCCGTTTGAGGACGTGTGGTCGATGTTCGGGGAGGGAGTGCACCCCAAGTTCGAGAAGCTGTTCAAGGAGGAGCTTGCGCCGTTCTTGAGCCAGGGAGCCGCCAATTTCTGGACCAGGAAGAGCCGCTACTTCAAAAACGGTCTGTACTATCACGGCGGAATGGGCCGCCTCATCCGCGCCGTGCGCGCTCTGGCCAGAGTCACTCGTCAAGTACGCCTCAAATCTCATCTATTTGACCGAAAAGAACAAGTTCTCACAAGTATGTTCTGTTTTCTTAATTGAAAATGTGTTGTTTTCGCAGCAACACTGGATCGAAAGTCTTGTGAATGCGCCCACTCTGGAGATGCAGAAAGAGCTCTGGTAAGTCGGTTGAATCAATGCGCATCACAGCGTTCGTTTCATGTGCTTTCCATGACAGGATATTAGACGCAGTCTAGAATAACAGTCACGATGATTGATTTGGTGCAGGTTTTCGACTGTGGGGAAGTGGCTGCTGCAAGCGAACATCATCACGCGCATCTCGGCGTTCTTCGTGACGAACCCCATCGTCCTGTGGTTCTGCGCCGGGGTTTGCAAGGGTCAGCTCAGCCTCATTCGCAAGGAAGACAACATTTACAAGTGAGAATCACACGCTAACTCAATGGTTCGAATTCAGCTCCCTTGTTGTATTGATCAGTCGCCCCTAATCCTTCTTTGTTGCGTGTCTGTGCAGTTACGTTGTGCGCTGCTTGAATTCCACAGCTGAGTACTCGCATCTCCGTGACAGGTCAGTGGAATTCTTTCGGTGACAAGGGTAAAGAGAGAGGGTGTTGAATCTGAACATGGGGTGTGATCTTGCAGCAACTACTTCTACCGGTGCTGTTTGACCGGGAAGTTTTCGAGGCACTGTTGCCCTCGTTTCCTTGAGGAAGACGCATTCGAGAAGCTGAAGGTACTCGCATCCAACCGATTTGTTTCTGATGCATATTTCCTCGGTCATTGCTGACCTGATTTTGCTTATTGCAGGTCGATCTTGCATCAGAGGAACGCCTGCTGATTCGCACCACTGCTTTCGTTGAGGAATTGAGGAAGAGAATGTACACCAAGGTGACTACTACTACACCATAATCATCTATTACAGCAATGCAACTTTCTCATCTGTTGTTTATGCACTTTTATTGTACCCCAGGTCATTCTCATGGACCACGTGGATTGGCTGGAGCAAGGCGACATCGACATTCTGTGCGCTGCATTGAAGGACCAAGTGAAGGTAATTGACTATCTTCACAGTGGTTAGATTGGCCAATCTTCAGCTCACTTCTAACTAGTATTTTCTAGCTTATAGATCCAATTACTGTCACTCCTTTGCTAACCATAAAGCATAACTGCCTCATTTTAAAAAAAGGTGTCTAGAACTTGATTATGTGGTTTTTTTTACTGCAGCCTGGAGGCCGAGTGATTTGGCGCAGTGCGTCACGGAGCCCCAAATACGCCGAGTGCATTGAAAAGGCCGGGTTTGATGGTAAGACTCCGGAAATCACCCAAAGTTTCAACAAGATACCAATCTTCTGATTCGTAATACCACTCTTTCCTTGCTCCTAAACAGCTCGGTAGTCTCTAAACTCAAGTGAGAACTAGTTTAGCTGCCTTTCAGAAGGAAAGAGAGTTCATATCCTACCATAAAGTAGAGCGATCGAGATATGAGTTATTAATAAATGAGAAAAGAGGTCCAAACTCATTTGCGTCACTTTACAAATAACTCTAATAAGTAGAACTTGTAACATAGTCAAAGGTTTACAATGTCACCTCAGAATGAACAGGGTATAACACAATTATCAGTCGAGAGAGTTGTACAATTCATCCCTCCCGATGGAAGTCCTCTACTAAACCCTCAGCTAACTTTTTAGCCTCGACAAAGTTCGTACCACATCCCTCTCCCGCCACATCTGGCGCCGGTGGATGGAGGAGTGTAGTGGCTAGCTTTGGATTGCTTGCGCTGATGCCACTGTCGATATTTTTCTGCGCAGTTGTGCGCATCACCACGAGTGACAAGTACATGGACCGCGTGAACATGTACGCGAGCTTCTACGTGGGCATTCGACAGGGCGGTCCCAGCATCGGCGACGAGGCGGACGACGAGAGTATGGAGAAGAAGCTCCCGGCTCCAGGCTCGCCCAACTGCGTGCTCAACGCGGCCAAGGCGCTGGAACAAGTCACCCAATAATACTGTAGCAGCTTCTCCCTGACTTCTTTCTTGTGCAAGTGTAGACAAACAGCGGAGAATTTTTCCAGTCGTAGCTTGGTGGTGGTGTGTGAGGTCATCACAAACGGCTGCGTCCGTTATTTTCTGGAACGTGGTGATCACATTCCTAGTTCTGTATGTGGTGGAGAGTCCACTTTGTATTTGTAGAGTCTTAGGTCTAACTGGAAACATTCAATCAAATTTGTCCTGTTTTTACGTTTCTCCAAAACTCGTGTTGAGACTCACCCTTAATTTGAGGTGTTCCTGGTACAGTCGGCTCTCTATATATGTTACCTCTATAAGTGTTAGAATCGCATAAGTGTTACTAAAATTCTCGCTCCCCAAAAAAACCTCAAAATTAACACTAGTAAGTGTTATATGTTAAGTGTTATAACATGTTCCACTCCCCCCTTTGTTAAAATGATTCTATAAGTGTTACATTTGGCAAAAATATCATAATAGAACTTGTTTTTAAATTGTTTATCTACTTCACATGAAAATATACCTTATCTTTTGTGGAACTTGAGTAAATTTGTCCTTTTAAAAAAGAATCTGACGGGATTCTTCCAGCAGTATCTGGCGGGGCATCGCAGACCATAATCGAGAAGGGTATCACAGGCCATGTAGTGAGTTTTTATTTATATTTATTTATTTATTTATTTTTTAAATTTTTGGTGTGGTTGTTTGTCGCATGCAAGAGGCATGCCGTCGACCCCATCATGGATGCATGGCTTGTCAGGCTAAGGTTTGATTGTTGGCTATGACTGTTTTGTTTTTTTTTTTTTATAATTTTTAAAACTTCTAAATGGGTGTACTGTATGCCTCATTGGCTTTCACTTTTATCTTCAGACCTAAAAGATAGCGATGTTATGGACGCTCATGAGTTCATAAACTATGAGGTAGACTTTGATTTAAATAATCCCTATGAACCTAATGAGGAGGATATCCCAGACATGCTTTCTTCCGAAGACTTGGAGATTGTTGCAGATGAGGTTATAAATGATGCGGTAGACGAGGTGGTTGGATTTGACACTGTTGAAGGTACACTTCATATTGTAAGGAAATTCCTTCAGCAAAGACCACATGATGTTTCATCACGCATCAACTTGGTTCAAACTCTTCTGCAAGATGTGGTAATTGCCCGTATGGAAGATACCCATCAATCCACTGTGGATTCTTTCTTCAATAAAGCTTAGTTTAGCTGAATTTAGTTGAATTTAGTTGAGTTTAGATGAGTTGAATTTAGTTGCATTATGGTTTATATTTTTTTGTATTTTCAGCTTTCATATTCTCTATATGTTATGGATTTTCCTTTGAAGTCTTACAAGTGTTATTAATCATCACTATCAAGTTTCATAAGTGTTATTTCTTTAAATGTTACTAACCATCGATATTGTATTTCATAATTGTTATTTTTGTAAGTGTTACTAATCGTCCGTATCTAGTTCTATAAACGTTATATGTTATAACTTCATAAGTGTTACCGAAAATCCCGCTCCCGAGGAGTAACATTTATAGAGAGCCGACTGTAAAAGGAAGAGCATGATAAATAAGCAAGAGAGTGTAGACACTTCAGGAGTCTACTGGATAAGAACTAATGTATTTCTACTCATTTGACCCGTAAAACAACAGTCGAGTACTATATTTACACCCACATGCTTTGCTCTTTAGAAGATAACGAAATGTATCAAAGCTCCGCAAATCCTACACCTTTCGATTAAAAACTCTTCCACTAACGTCTTCCATTTCGAGTTTATTTGAATTAATCTCAACCATATCCTGTTCAAATACGTCACCAAACATGTAGAATACTATCACCTTTTGACGGGTTAAGCAAATGTGACCCTCAATCGTACCAAAGAAACTGAACACTTGAATAATCATTAAAATTCCTGTAACGAGATAAACATATCCTGAATCTATTCAGGAGCATACAGGATGAGGAAAAACTACTTCTCAAGATGTACCCATACTCCGAGAACGAGCTAAAAATTGTCCGTCTAAGAAGAGTGACCCGTCTTCAGCTTAATGGACGCTCTAGCTACCGGAACCCTTACTTAGATGCACACATTAAAAATTGATCATGGGTTCGACAATTTGTTGTAAAAGACGGCTAAAAGACGTCCGAAAATTACCGGGTGGAAACTATGTCATCGATCTTCAGAATCATGCGTACACATTCCGTGGCCAGAGAAAGTGCACTTGTGCTCACCAGCAAAGGCTGCACGACGTTCTCTTCCAAAATGTTGGTAATTTGTCCCTTGCGCACGTTGATGCCTGTGTTGATCTGCAATCACCATAATTTTGATATGTCACGAAAAGGATTAAAGATGTAAGAAAATTTAGACACAATCTTCAGAAGGTTGATAGTCATGAAATTGTGGAATACAGAAATAGTACCTCGCCATTAGCATGTCGGTTACGAAGCTCTGTTACAATAGCTATTGGGTTCAGACCGGCATTTTCCGCTAATGTGAAAGGGATCACCTGCAAAACCACAGAGCAGAGTAAAGATGAGGGTCCAAGCTAGGAGGAGCTCTCAAACCAGAATTCAGAAAAACTGACGAAGTAGTCCGAGAGAGAATCAGACACACCCGAAGATTTCATCAGATGACAAAGAATTACGTAAAAATAAGGATATTTTTTGACAAGTTCTAAGCAATATTTGAACTCAGGCCATCTAAACGACGTACGCAAGAATGAAACATAACATGTAGGAAGTTTAGAACAACAATCACCTCCATCGCATCAGCAAATGCACGCACACAGTAACTTTCCATGCCTTGCAATGATCTGGACCATATACCCAATTGCCTGGAAACCTCAATCTCTGGTGCACCACCCCCTGCGCACAGCATGGTCGAATATTAATAACGCTCAAAATATAATAGCAGCTTTTACAGGACGAAAGTTTACAATTTTGAACGGGAGTGGAGTTACGAAGTCTAATGTAACGATGGAATAAGTATTCAACCTGCAATAAGGTATCGCTCATTGACCAAACACCTGATAACACACAATGCATCGTGCAAACTCCGAGCTGCCTCATCAAGTACCTGGTCCAGAGACAAGAAATTAAAAATGGCAATCAAATCCAACGGCCAAATTCATATTCATGAATTGCAAGCACGAGACAATTAACAAGTCAAATAAAAGTGGGTGTCATACCAAAGCATTTGAGCCCCGAACAATGATTGACACCGTTCGTCCCATATTCTTGATACCAGTCACCTTTACAACCTGAGTTTCCAAAGAAAAAAAGAAAACCCCAAGATGGTTAGCATCAACATCCACGGGCAAAGAGAAAACAAGAAAGCAGGGAAAGGTAATAAAATCCAGGACAAATGATGTACAAAAGGATTAAAAAACACAGCAAACGATCACTAAGGATATGGCAATTACCCGGCCGTTGCCAACAGGCACCTCCTCAACAAGGTCGGCATATCCAAGCTTTTCAACACGGAAGTGCTCAATATTTGCAATAGGAAGACAATTCAATGTTTTGCTAATAAACTCAATGTCCTCTCGCTCCACATCTTTGATCACCAAAATCTTTGCCTTGGCAAGATAATGTAATGACAGATCTGTCACTGCATCCCGCAGTATGCTCTTCTGTACTAGCAAAACATTGCAGCCTGTTGCACGGATCTTCTTAATCATACCTAAGATATAGTTCCTCTCTTCCTTGAGAATCCTATCCATCTGCAGAAATTGAGTGTAACAATTAGATTTACGAAGTTTGCATCACTTAATCTACGACATTCTCTGCAACGATGGTGCTACTTACTTGAGTGTAATCTGACACGATAACGCTCTGCTCG
This sequence comes from Bryoerythrophyllum caledonicum, assembly GCA_963971425.1. Classification (NCBI taxonomy): domain Eukaryota; kingdom Viridiplantae; phylum Streptophyta; class Bryopsida; order Pottiales; family Pottiaceae; genus Bryoerythrophyllum; species Bryoerythrophyllum caledonicum. Next base: position 6,885,693 of record OZ020521.1, on the reverse strand, counting down.
ATATCAGTTTTGGGTGGAGAAATCTGAAACTGAATCAGACCAATCTTTGCATTCTCTGTACGCGTGGGTCCACCAGCAGTATGACTAGCCTTATGATCAAACACAAGACCTTTCACCATCTCCGTGTCATCGACCTGTCCAGCACATCAAAATCAGGATACTTGTACAGTGTAGAAAACACTGGTGAAAAAAAAACAGTTACCGTCATCGCTCTTTATCCAAAACGTAAAGGACAGGTATGGTACATAAAGAGTAAACGAACTTACTGTTCCCCCCAGCTTCCTCAAAACTTTGATATCACGAAGGTCGACACTCTCAGGTCGGTCAAGATCGCGCACACTAAGCACCGCATCCACTGCCAACGGTGCTAGTAGTGATGAATATTGGCTGACAACCTGTATGCAATCCAGTTAGCCCCAACGAGCATGACTCACCTGCCATCACAGCAACTAAACAAAAATCTAGACAAAGATTTTCCCTGAACATTATACAACAGAAGCCCTAGATTAGAAGTATCACCATCAAATTATACCTTGCTATTCAGAGAAGTGCTTGCAATTTTAACAAGTTGATCAAGATCAGTAAGCCCCACTGCTATGGCCATCGATTTAATGACCTGCAACAAACAACATCAGATCAGCAAGGCAAAAACTCATTGTTTGCCGAATCGTTCAGCTTCGCACTTTGAATCTCCAAAAAATGCCGCCATTCAACACGAGTACAAAGAAGAGATGCTAGAAAGAAAATGAGGGACTAAACATGAAACAAAAAAGCAAAATTATATCCAAAACAACCGACTGATCTGACCTCGACAGCTTTCTCAGACGCCTTGTGAAGAGACTCTGAGATAGTGGTGGGGTGAACACCCTTCCCCAGAAGATTCAAACATTCCTTCAACAACGCACCTGCCAACACAACAACTGCAGAAACAAAACATGAAAAATCAATCAGCAACAGGACCTGTACAAGTACAAACTCCGATCAACAAACCAACACCATTCCAAGACCCCTCTCCCAGAGGTATCACAACTTGCTAAAACTTCCAAAGACCAATACCGAAGTTACTTGCTGCGACCAATGCAAGAACCTATTTGTACAAATCAGTGCAAAACTATTTTACTAATCAATGTGAACCTATTTAAGAGATCAATGGCCAAAAAGGGCACTACCTGTAGTGGTGCCATCTCCAGCGACGATATCCTGCGACTTCGAGAGCTCAACGAGCATCTTCGCAGCGGGCTGCACGACTTCCATCTACAGCGAAACCACAAAACCGCAGTTCAACGACCCGAACCGCAAAACCCTAAAACACCAAAACCCTAACAGATCGCGTCCTGCAAACCTTGTCGAGAATGGTGGCGCCGTCGTTGGTGATGATGACGTCGCCGTTGGCAGTGGAGAGCATCTTGTCCATGCCGCGCGGGCCCAGGCTGGTGCGCACGGCGTCCGCGACGGCCTTGGCTGCCACAATGTTGGCATGGCGGATGTCGTCCTTCCGCTTCGTGTCCACGTACTTCTCCGTCTTCGCCATCGTCGGGCCCGGCATCGTCACGACGGATCGGATCGAGCTCCGGTTGCGGCGAGACGATCAAGGTGGTGGAGACGAAGTAGAAGAAGAAGAAGGAAGACGATGCGGCTTCACCATCACAATTGGTTTCCTTCGTTTGTCGTCCTCTTCGTCGCGGCCTGGGTATTGGACGAGTATGAACGTGGTATTGAGATGGTGTGAACCAGTGTTCTGAGGGTATGAGAATAGCATTCGAAGGTTATAGACAAGGTATCAACGGACGGGTATAGACGGATGACGGTATTGAAGTGGTATCACCTTATTATGGCCAGGGTATCGGGAAGGTATCGATGGAGGGTGTTGATCGTGGAAGTTTTTGTGCGATCGGAGCGCTAAACCCTAACAATTCCTTTCGGTGGTTGGGACCGAAAACCACTTCTGGGCCAACCCTGCACAATTTGTGTACACTCGTGGTCTGGGATCTACGGGTTGGCCTGTTACCAACCCCTACTCCGTAGATTAAAAACGGCCATGATGATATTTTTGAGATTACAATCGTAGGATCTTTTTGAAAAACAAATTGTTTTTGAGATGATGTGGTAAATTTTTTGTGAATATTGACCGTATAAATTGAAAGATAATTGCATCCCCCAAACGGACACTTGGTCTTTGAGGGGCTAAATTTTTGTTGGCTCTTCCTCGAGAGAGAATGATGGCTAAATAGAGCTTCGAGTTTTGTGGGAAGGGAGAGGAAAGACTAAGTCCCAAGTGTAAAGCTACAAACAATAGGGAGGTGGTTGACCTTGTAGAGGAGTCTTCGTATGCTGTAGATCTGGATTTGGAGAGGCCTGGGTTTGGAGAGGCCTGGGAAGCAATGTTATGTGTTGGAAGAGGCTTAGAACACTAGATTTGAATGGTAGTGAACTTATGAGTGTGTCCATGTTCTGGATCAAAGTAGAAAGAGAGATGTGAAGCAGATGGGACTTTGTGTTGGTGCATAAATCTAGAATTATATGGTGGAGGCGCCCAATTCCGATCGCCCATCCAATTCCGATTAGTAGAGTATGCATGGCATGGTGCATGGAAATGGCAAATGCATAAAATGGTGCTTAAAGTGACCCAAAATCGATAAGTCAAAATCTAAAAATGCATGTCATTATCAGCATTGGGTCATGAAGTGTGCAATTTTGGGTTGCTCGACCTCAATTGAGCTCTCATTGGTGGCATTGCCTTGAAAGTCGAACAAGGCCGATTGGCCTTGAGTACCTTCCATGAGTTGGTTATCTATGGCATGTCTTTTCTCTTTTACTCACTCTCACTTGTAGGCATTGGGCAAAGGAGGGCACTAAATCTCACCTACTCTACAGTTTGATTATGGGCTCCGGTGGTTTTTGGGCTTCTAAATTCTATTTCAAATCCAAATCTTTGAGAATAAATTTGAAAAATAATTTGTTGAGTTTCATTCCTAATTCCGCATCTTTTTACATGAATATTTTTAACATACAATGTCAATTGAGTGCCAAACTGGCTTAAGTTATTGGAATTGGATGCCTCTACCTTATAGCTTGCTCATAGCCTTCACCTACATAGATCTCGATATTGAAACCGAGAGCTACAATCCCTCCATAATCTCTCCTTCCCTCAAACCACAATCTCATCTAACAAAATTGAGGGCAAGTTCACTTGAGTCTCGATGTTCTGCTGCAAACGCCACACTCTCCAAGCCACACTATCAATCTGCAACACCGCAAATAAGCCCTCTCGAATCTTGCAGCCCAATATCAAACGCTCCACTTCACAAGAGGCTCCCTCAATTTACAAGATTGCAGACAAGCTCGCGCAAACCCTGTTGCCCACTAGCAAACGCTCAACTCATCAAACAATCTCTTACCATTGTTATCTCATTTACACTTGCATTTTATAGTCTACAGGGCTCAGCACATATCATAAATTTCAAAGATATCCAAACACTTTCTACACATAGATGCACACACCATCACAACCTTGTCATAGAGCACAAACATCATCCGGATTGCATCAAAACAATGAGGCACAAATCTATAACAATATCCATTAAAATTAGTGGGTGGAAGTGTTGTTTTGCCGCGTGCAGGCGGAAGCGCTACTCAAATTTTCAAGATTTATTTCATAATCAAGGTTCAAATACAACGCAACCCATGAGTACCAAATCTGCGAAGCACATATATACTCCTCTAAGCCTCCCAATCCAACAACTCATCACATTGCCCAAGGCAACACCGTGCAACACATTTGCTCCTAGAAAAATTACAATACCGATAAAAGAGAAGGAAGACATTATCAGCCCAGGTCATAGGAGTGCATGCAGAGACAACCTTTTAAAAACCTCTACACTATCAATATGCCAGAGCATCCAACCTAACAATGCAGCACCACAGAGGCGTTCCTAACCACTATAAGAAACCCGTGTTTTTTGTAACACGGTGAAAAACATCCCTGAACGTCAAAAGTAACATGCTGTTGCGTCAATGTTGATGTCACCTAAAATCCGTCAAGATGAACAGGCCAAAAACGTCGAAAAATTTGTCGTAACATGGTTGTCAACCTCTTGACATCCAACTGAACGTGGCCTGAAATGTGTGGGAAAGAGCTCCACGTGGAGGGGGGCCCATGTCCACATCAGCTATGTTTTCCTTTGGGTAGCGCCACGCGGGATTTTTTTCATCCAACTCCATTTTGAGTGGACACTGACGTGGAATTTAAGAATTGATGATTTGGACCCGAAGAATTATGACGTGGACAACCCACATCAGCCGACGTCAAGCTTTTAGAGCATTTTTTGTCCCAACAAGGCTGTTACTTTTGACGTTCGTTTTGACATGCTCGTGTTGCTCATGACATCAATCTTGACGTTGGCGCGTTCTGCCTATATGTTGTCATTGACTTTTTTCATGCTGGAGATCATGTTCACTTGAACATCTAGCATGTTCTTTTGGACGTTTTTCTAAACATGTTTCTAAAAAACTGCTATTCTACGTGATGTGCTCTTTAACGTGGGATGAACGTGTGACAATGTTAGTGAAGACGTCAAGCATTTGTCAGCCGTGACGTGAGGATACACACTTACCCAAAATGATCAAAACCCTAATATGTGTGACTTGGCACTTGCTGGGGCAATTGATGAACGAGCATGGGCATTCGGGAAGGGTTTAGGGTGCCTAAAAATTGTTCTTCAGACTACGCTGGAGGAGTGCGACGGCCTAGGTCACAGCTTCGGCGCTCAAGAGGATCTATAGAGCTGGAGTTCGGTGATGCGTGGATGGGAGAGCTGCGGTTCACAACTTGGCGCGACCTGCGCCACGAGGAGGAATTCGGCACGAAGATGATTGCGAGGTGGAGCTCCGCGCAAGTTCGTGTTAGAATAACGTACCTGTAGTTCGATGCGAAGTCCTCACGACCTACTTCACAAGTTTTATGTGAGTGGAGGACGTACCGGCCTTGCTACTGCAGCAGCCTCTCCGCGGTGGCGAATACTGAATTTGGCTATGGCTAGAGTTTCCTAGCCATGGCTGAGGTCAGCTATGGCTGGGGTTAGCCGGCTATGGCCAAAGCTTCCCCTGCGTTCTTCTTCCCTTTGAGCTCTCCCCTTGTCGTCTTGATTTGCCGCAGATCGCCTTCTTTGCTCCCAGCTAGCTCCGTCGTCACCGCTCCATGGCTTCCGCCATAGCTGCCGCCATAGCCACCGCCATAGCCGCCATTGCTTTGCTCCATCACCTTCAACTTGCCTCTTTCTACTCCTTCTTGTTCTCCTAATCTCCCTCCTCTTAGCGTTGTAGTGAGCTTCGCCGCTCCCCACCTCCCACTTCTATCACCTAAGTTCAATTTGCTCACACCCATACTCCCAAAAGTAAAGTGTAGATGCTGTGGAGGTTGCTTTTGTGTAAGTCGCCCTTTGGCTCTTCCTTCCTTGCAACATATTTCATCCACTACGGATGAAAGCTGCCCATTTTCTCAATTTTTGCTATTGGGCAGCGCACTGCTGTCATTCTACAGTAAAATTAAATGCAACTATGGCTGACGTGGACATCCCATGTTTTCTATGATGTCACAGTCTGACATGGTCACGTTTCTTTTGACGTCACCAAAAACGTGCATGTCTACGGTGACATCAACGCGTTTTGTCTTTAACAGAAACACGTTTGATGCAACATCAAACTAAATTCGAGGTACTATAGCAATTTTTCGACTAACGAATGACATCACAGAAAACACATCATGTAAGAGCCTTGACGACACCAAAAACATGGTTTTCTTATAGCGAACAAACTCGCAAAGGCTACCTCCACTCGGCCTAAGAACAGGCAAACAAGTCCCGACACTCACAACGACCCTCACAAGTCCGAAGAGGCTACTTCGACCAAACACAAACCTATGAAGACCAGACCCAACAGAACCAATGCTCTCAAACAGCCCTCACAGACTACAACAACTTAGCCCAAGCCTGCGCACTCAAGCTCCGATCCAACCCTACTACACAAGCACGCGCTAATCAACCCTGATCCAACCTTATAAAGCAAGCATGCGCGGTCAAGATTCATTACAACCTTAGGACAAAAATGCGAGCAAAGAACCGGCCTCGCTGTGGACAAGCAGACATGACTCAACATTGCTCCAAAAACCAAGTCCGCTCAAGGAGATCTCAACCTTGTAGTGAACGCGAAGACACGCACTATTTGAAAACAGAGGTTTTTGAGACGCCCCCGCGTATTTTTGGACGTCCCACATGATGTCAAAAAAGATTGAAGACCCGGCCCAGATTCCTTGTTTTTTTGGGACATCAAGCTGAACAGATGAGGACGTAGCCGGATCCACGTAGACATCCACGAAAACGTCCTAACACTTGAGACGTCAAAAAGGACGTCTCGGAGAATGCGCCCCTGCCACGTCAACGTAGGGGACTGTTCCCGCTAGTCTTGACGGGCAAGGGGGCGGTCCTCACTTTTTCAAGAATGAATAAGGGCGTGACACCTCTCTCTCTCTCTCTCTCAACTTGCTAGGGTTTGTCTCTCTCTCTCTTTCTCTCTGTGCGCGTGTGAGTTGTATGTGCGTTGTGTGTGCGTGTGAGTGTGGAGTGTGTGCGCGTGAGGTGTTTGTGTAGTTTCAGGTATGTGTATGTGCACGTGAGGTTGTGTGTGCGGTGTGTGAGTGTGTGTGTTGAGTGCGCGTCGACGTCTACGGAGTCGTTACTTCCCCCCCTCGGCGATCGAGAAAGCGGCCCCAGCAAAGGCGGTAGGACATTCTAAACCGCCAATCCCAAAGGTCAATTCGACATGCTTGGGGCTTGCTTTCCCTCCTAATGCGTGGATGCCTTTGGTTTTGGCTTAGGAGGGGATTGAATTGGTTGCAAATGTATGCCGAAGTTCGATGCTGACCTTTGAATTCATGCGCACAAGGGTGATGGAAGTCGGAAGAAGTGAAGGGGACGCCTGCTTTGACGTTCGTGAAGACGTCATCCGGGACATTCACATGTGCACTGAAGATGTCGAAATGGACGTGTCATTGAGATGAGGTCAGGACGAGTTAGGTTTCCGTCTAATGCAATGTCACTCGAGGGGCAGTAATCTTAGTTTGTAGGTGGCTAAACATTGTAGTGGAAATGATTAGTGCCACAAACTTGTAGACGTCACCGTTGCATTCCTCGAACACAAACTATGTTTAGTAGGACGCCGTTTTTATCAGGTGGATGTCTATAATTACAACCCCACAAACAAACTTGTGCACAAGGATTGTCCCGGGAAACACCCCATGAAATACCCCATGAAACGTCCCATGAAACACCCCATGAAACGTCTATTCGTACGTCTACGTAGACATTCAGTAGTTCTGTATGATGTCTAGGAAGACATCATCAGCAACCAACAACATCCAAGAATGGGCGCCACATCAGCCGGTGCCATTTTCGGGTCCACGTCAACGGACATGTCATGGATGAAAAACATTGTGACGTGTCCTTGCCCATTTTCAAAAATCCCACGTGGTGCTAAGTTGGACACCAAATGGCACGCTCCAGGCCCTCGAAAAGACCTCGTCGTTTTGGATGTCCCAAAAACTTTTACACGTTCTTGGGACATCACGTGGATTTTCTTGGATGTCCACGGCACGTAAACACCCCGGATTTTAGTTAATGCCCCTTTTAACGTCCATATCGATAAAATGCCCGTTCATTTTGACGTCCCAGAAATCCTTGTTTTCTTATGGCGACGGCTCGACATAGTCGCAAAATCCAAGATTGGGCGGAAAGAGTCTTGGTTCCGCTGACGACGCCGCATAGACAAGACTCAGCCTCCACAGCAAAGACATAGCTTCGACACACAAACTTAGACTAGAAAGACAAGGCTCCGCTCCTCCACACATACGGGCAGAGATAAGCCCTAACCCAATAACGCAAGCAACGTACGCTCACAAGCGCTGGAGGGACGATTAAGTGAATATCCCCCACCCAATCCGAAACAATCAAGAAACGCCGAGTACCGGCTTCGACCTCTACACCACTATAAGAAACCCGTGTTTTTTGTGACAGGGCAACTAACGTGCAATTATGTTTTGTGCAGCATCCGGCACGTCAACGTTGACGTCCAAAAAAATCCGTTATAATTGACATGCGAAAAACATGCCAAAATCTCAAAAAACAGGCCCACGTTTTTTAAAACGTCACAAAAACTTGGGGGTTGAAGGTGTTAAAAATCTGCCATGTGGCTGCCACGTCGCGTCCACGTCATCGCCACATGGACGGGCAGTGCCACATCCCCAACTTTTTCATCCGGGCCCTTGGTAATGTGGCCCATGATGTGGCACATGACGTGGCATACGATTGTGACTAGGCTTGCATACGTAGACCCGCCATTTTATGACGTGGCACTTTTTAAATATGACGTGTCACTTTTTAAAATATGACGTGGCATGTCCAATCAGCATAGTTTAATGCAATAATTAATTGTGGACAGTGTAAATTGGGACGTCATTTCTAACACGGTATGTTTTCTGTGACGTTCATTATGACATTTTCTGTGACGTTCGTTGAGATGGAGGTCACCAAAAGCAAGCACCAAGTCAGCAAAAGCAAGTGCCATGTCACCAAAAAGAAGCGCCATGTCATCAAAAAGTACCGTATCACTTTAAGTTTCAAGGGTAATTCAAATTCATCCAAATAGATGGATGAAAGTGAATCACTCTTGATTCAAGTGTGATGAGATAGGAGAGAAGGCCTTACATGTATATACAATGGGATGCACAAGTGGTGACAATCCATATGGGATTATTGGATTTGTCATGGTGTTAGCCTCGTGTTAGCATAAACATTAAAATGTCACAGTAGACGTCCATCTAAATGTCACAGTAGACGTCTGTTCCAACATCCTCTTTGCCTACGTGGCAGCTAATTTCAACCTTGCCTACGTGGCACAAACATTTTAAAAAGAATCCAATTTCTACCTTGCCTACGTGGCTCAAACATGTTTTTTGTGATGTCAGTAAGGACATCCACGTTTTTTGTGATGTCAGTAACGACATCCACGTTTTTATTTTTGTAGGGGTCAGCCCATCTCCACTGTGTTTTAACCGTTGGGCAGTGTTTTACGGGAGGTTGCAGTAACAATCTCGAAGTTACTCACAGTGAAGCTGAAATCCCCCTGCCGACGTGGCATTGTCACCTTTCTGAGGACATTGTCTAAAACATGACTATGTTCACTAGGACGTCCCGCAAAACAAATACGTTTATGCTAACATCTCTGCGTTTTTCCGCCAATTTTTCCATGTTTGGTGCAACATCCACCAGAATCCGAGAGCCCAAGGCTCGGCCCGTTCGCAAAAACATGTTTTGAAAAACACACTTGATCACAGCTAACGTCACAAAAATCACGGGTTTCTTATAGTGCACGATCCCAAACGGTCAGAAGATGCAGAGTGCCAGCTTCGACCTCTACTTCTCTAATGAGCAGCATCCGAGTAACTTTTCTAACACACTCAAGGACAATGGAACAGTCCCAAAAGAAGTCCAAAGAAGATGTTGATGCAATGGACGTGGAGAGACGAGCAATCAACATCAAACAAATCATGGCAGACACACTAGTAGAATCTGGTGTTTTTACGACTGCCACTTTACAACTGCAAAATAGTCGTATTTGACATGGCACGGCTTGTATACAACTACTACAGTCGTAAAACAGACGTAGTTGTCTTTGAGTCATCCCGTAGTCGTGCCGCAATTATTTGTATGTAGTCATATTTTTATGACTTCAAACTTTCCATCCACAAGAAAATCATCCTTTGCCCTTCAAAACTTTCACTACCTCAACCCCCCTGTCCTTTTTTTTCTTCAGTGGCAAGAAATCTTTCGCACGGTTTCTAATGTTGCATTAAATTTTCTTTGACACATGATTGTCAGAGCGATCTAGTTGTGCCAGGTGTCATGATTTCATAGGAGTAGAATTCATTTTTGAATGTTTAATTTGAATGTTCACCACGCTGTAAGAGTAGTGACGTAGTTGTCCCGCAATTGACGAGCAGTTTTATTATCATGGAAATTGAGTTGTCCCCCAGTTGTCCCGCAGTTGCATATCAATTTTATTATCATACAATGACAGTTGTGACCCACTTGTAAAATTGTCATGAAGAAGTTGTGTAACGGTTATCAAAAGTAATTCCACAAATTCATTGCAGTTGCATTGCAGTGGTGATTGAAAACACAAATTATTGCAACAGTTGCAACATAGTTGCATTTTATTCAATGTGCACCACACATACACTTGCATTTGAGTAGCAATGCAGTTGCAGCACAATTACTGCTTGTACCCTCACACAAAAATACGTACTTTTTGCTTATATATGTTTTTCTCACTACACTACAGGTGTCAAAGTTGGCAACATGTACAAATTTGTGGCACAAGATCATTTCTATGTTGACATGTGTGCCAAATTTCAAATCCAGAAGATGAATACAAAAAAGATATTCAAAATCTACCAAGATGTGTAGTTGTGAAGATGAATACAAAAAAGATATTCAAAATCTACCAAGATGTGTAGTTGTGAACCATTCACAATTGTCAACTTTGACACCCCCCTTAGAGTTAATTCTTTTTTAATTTACGGTGAAATTTCTGGCGCAAGATCATCTCTATGTTTATGACAAGTGTGCCAAATTCCATGGCCACATGAATAAAAAATATGATATTCAAAATTGTTTCTCATATCTACATAATTTGGTAGATTTTGAAGTTGGTTTTTAGTATTCATCATCTGGCCTTGAATTTTGGCATACATGTTATCAACATAAAGATGGTTTTGTGCCAAAAAATTTATGATCAATTGAGAAATTTTCAGACCTAGGGAGGGTGTCAAAGTTGGCAATAGTGAGATGGTTTCCCTAATTGCTTCTCACAACTACACTAGTGTTTGTAAATTTAGATTTGTTTCTCTTATTTTGTGAATCTTTTGGACTTGAACTAAGTACATGTATAATCAACATAGAGGTGGTTTCATGATCAACATTTCATGGGAAAAAATAAAAAATTTAAACTTTGGAAGGGTGTCAAAGTTGGCAACAGTGTAGTGTGGATGCGTACATAAGCAAAAAATATGTATACTTGTGTGAGGGTATTGTACACGGCCAGAGTTCAATTGAGCAGACCAACACCAAATTGGGAAAGACGAATGTGGACACACGAGGATAGTAAGGTTGGTTTGGACATCCCTATGGTGAGGCATTTGTTACTACTCTCCGGAAACATCTATGGCCATCCAGTTTGGGTTGGCTCGTCCTCAAAAGGTTAAGGACTTATGACCAATTTTTGGTCGCTCTGTGCACTTTTTGGCATGTAGCATGCGGAAAGGGGCTAAATGCGATAAATGAGGCTAGGATTGAATGCCAAGCAATCTTATGGAGGCTCTCTAAACCATAATAATGACCTTTTCTTCTCTTTGACTTGTCCTTTGCTAGATAATAGTAGGAGTGTCGTATCTTCTCTTTGACTTGATCTTTTGTAGGAGGGAGTGCCCTATTTCCTTTCATTTAATCAATGTAGGGTGTTTAGGTTTCCTCATGCGAACTGTCTTTAGATTTATTCTCTAATCCACGATCATATTAAATTGTCACAGAAAAAATTGTCACGAAACTACACTAAACACTGCATATAGTGTGGATCAAAGTAGTTCAAGTTTCTATACTAATTGGAAAGTAACATCCAATTGGCGACTCGCACACACTTGCTTGAAAACGAATAGCCAAACAGATTTTGACATGCATGTGCTTGATGCAAATTACGAATCCACACTATATTCAGTGTTTAATGTAGTAGAGCAGTGCTATTGAATCTGATGTGACTCCTCGCAAGTTCTGCTCAAGTGTATAAATAGGGTGTCGATGGTCCTCAGTGAGGCAGACACGTTCGGAGACTTGCCTTTCGAGAGACCATGTTCCTTGACCTGAGTGGTTAAACATGACAACAACCGGTGTTGCAGGGGCCATTGTTGTGCTAGTGAGCTTCTTCAAGCGCTTGGTTCGCACCTGCCTGAAGGAGTTCACTGGTACATCAATGTTCGAGGCATTCATTTTCTAGTGATATTGATAGAACCATGCATACTATTGATAGAACCTTGTATGCGGATGTTCGTTGTTTTAGTCTCAGAAGGTGCATATCCAGTGCTTTCGATCAGGACTAAGAACCTCACTTATGTTTGGTGATGAATAACCTCATACTTGAGGTGTCTGGGCGCTAACCCTCTATTCTAATTGGTCGGTGTATACCGTGTGCATGCTCATTTGGCTCGTTAGCAATCGATACCGCTCACACCTGAATTGGTCATTTATTCAGATGCTCCATGTTCAGTTTACGAACTAGCCTGCATTTCCAGCGCAGAGACGATGATTGGCAATCAACTTTAAGAGCTCAAGTCGATCGGTGATGTCCAAGCATGGCTACACATGTCAGACTGTGCAATGTCCGCTACAGAACGATGCTTGTACATGACATTGAAATACCTTGATTCCGTCAGCTACTCATTTTGGTTGATCCGCAAGAAAATATGCCTTCTCATGGTTTGAGTCTTTAGTAAACACTAGGCTTAATGTTACAGTTGTAAAGGCTTCTGAAGGTCACCTGTTGGCGAAATTCAATACAGAAATGTGTCATCGTGTTGCACACTACCGACAGAAAAAACCTCGTCACATGAGCAGATGTGGTTACATTGAGATACAGTACATGATCGATAAGTTGGGGAAATCAAGATAAACTAGCACACCGATCATCTTCACTTCCGGAAAAAAAACTTACTTCTCTATTTACCCTTTAGTGCCCAGGTCACGTTTCTCCAAAAGTTCCAAAACCAAGACATGTGCTGAATTTTTTTCTTTGAACTAACTTTGATGAAAATACAATGCCTTATTTTAGTATCCAACCTTGCAAAATTGAACTCCGACCTAAACTTTGGGGAAGATTTGCACAACATCCAATGGTTGATGGGATAGATTATAGTGTTTAAAGTTACTGTATATTGGTAATGAAAACTGTGGACTTTGGAGGGTATACTACTTTATCCAACAATAGATTCTTGCAAGAATTTGTGTACTTTGAATAAAAGGGGTTCACATGTGCAGTAGGTTGGAAGCGTTGCATTGACATATCATATGTGAAAAAAACATTTATACATGATTATTGATGATTTTTTCTACTTTTGTCTGCTTGATCGTATACAAAAATGTTCCAAACTTATACATGTAGAAACAGAAGTTTTGTATGCATAATGCAATGAGAAAGATCAACAATCACAAAACAATGAAGAATCTATTAAAGACAAATTTCAATCAAAATTTAAGACCAAAACCATTTTGCATGTGAATAAAAATACAACATAGTATGTAGTATGCTATTCATTGTATTTTTGTGTATTTGATGTATTTTGAGTTGTATTCCTAGTTTTTCCTAGTTTCTATAATTCCAAATCATGATCTATTTTTTGCAAAGTGTTCATGTGATGGGTGGGCAAATCTGAACTTCAAGTTTCACAACCTAATTCATCATCAGATAGAGTTTTAACACCCCTTGAGTCCCCTTTTGGGTCTCGAGGGCACCAAAGGATTAATGATCTCTAATTGTCTTTAGTCACCGAAATTGTCAATTTGAACTCTTAAAGGTCAGAGAAGCCACATTTGGATTGCAACATGATGTTTTTTGTGTATTTGACATACAAGTTGGCATATCTTGAATAGTACTACATGGACCCCACTAAATACCCTTGGTCGAGAGTTGCAGCAAGCCTCATGCTTCGGTGGGTCCATTTTTTTGGCCCTCTCACTTTGAGAATTCTAGAAGTTTTTTTTTGGATTTTTTTTGCCAAATTTAGGGCATGCGACCCTAGATTACCCTGAAAGCCCTCCCCCCATGATCAAATATGCCCCCTCCCAACATATAAATTGGTGCCAATTTTGTCCCTACCCTCTTCCACCCTCCCGAGGTTGATGCTTGGTGCAACACTGGATCGGGGTATTTAGTGGGATCTGCATGCTACGTAATGTAGATTCTTGTGTAGGACATCAAGTAGGTACTTAATGTAGATCCTGTCCTACATCTTGCAAGTAGGCATCTTGCAAATAGGACATCGTGCATGCAACGACACGAGCCACAAGGTACGTAATGTAGATTCTTGTGCATGCACTAGGACGCTTAGATGGCATTGGTAAGAAATTAGGTGTGTCATGCACATAACGTAGATTTAATGTGATTCTCAAAAAGCTAGAGAGCACAACAAGACTCTAAACATTTCACGTGGGATGGCAGACTCTCACCAATTGAATTGATCCTAAACCCTGACACCATCTCAGTGCAATAAGTCAGTTTGATATGCCAAAGAGCACCCCTGTTTTCACTCTTATAAATTACCCACTCAGTCACAATTATTGGACTCAACTTTATGTAGAGAACAACAGGTTTTCATTGGGTCACGACTCACAGGCACAATGTTCTGTTCCCTTTCTTTGCTTAATTTTCACCAGATGGACATTCATACCATGGAAGGATAACTGTTGTAAATATTTACTTCCTGAACTGATGTTCAACAAATCAAATATTCACCAAAAATCGTTCTTCATTGAGGGCAAACATATTTTTTCTAAAAGTGATTTTCAAACATTTTGACAAGTATTTTCAAGAGTAATTTTTTATTTTGCCTAATCCAACCCAAGGGTGCGCTAGGACCATACATTGAGTTAGTACACTACATGAATGATGATATGAGTAAACTAACAAATGTATGTAACTCTGGTATACATTGCCATCTGGTAATGATATCTGGTATCGGGAAAATGGTCATCTCATACCATAATTATTCTAGGAGTGTGAGTACCAGTCTTTGTTGATCATTTTTAGGTGATTTTTTCATCCCCCCTCTCTGGGGATCGACGTTCTTCTTTTTTTTTTTTCTTTTTTTTTTTTGATTTTTTCAGTATGTAAGAGTAGAGCTCATGTCATTTTGTTGTTTCATGCACACTGAAGTGACATTCAAATTGGCATTTTTGCAATTTCAGGGATACTGTGCACTTTAGTGCCAACTTTGACGCCCTCCTAAGGGCTAAAACATTGTTGGTTTATGATGAAAGTTTTGGCACAAGATCACCTCTATGTTGACAACATGTGTGCCAAATTTTAAATGCCAGAAGATGATTACAAAAAAAATGTTCAAAATCTACCAATATTTTTCAACTCTATGAAGGGTGCCAAAGTTGGAAGTAGTGAAACAACATAGGGTAGTTGTGAGAAAAGTTCCACAGTTGCCAACTTTGACACCCTCCAAAGAATTAATTTTTTTTTATTTGCCCATAGAATTTTTGGCGTAAGATTACCTCCTTGATGATTACATGTGTGAAAAATTTCAAGTCCAAAAGATCCACACAAAAAACATTATTCCAAATCTACCAATATGTGTAGTTGTGAGAAACAAACGGGGAACCGTTTCACTACTTCCAACTTCGACACCCTTCCTAGGGCTGAAAATGTATTATTTCACCAAGAAAGTTTTGGCACAAGATCATCTCTATGTTGATAACATATTTTGTGAAAAATTTCAAGGCCAAAAAATGCATACAATAAAAGATATTCAAAATCTACCAACACGTGTAACTACAAGGAACAATTTGAAGGACAAGTTGAAAATGTCAAAATATCTTTGACACCTTGTGCTCTTGTATTGAACTTATCCATGTGACACAACCCCTAGACATGGATGCTTCTTAAAAATTTATAACATCTACGTATAGAAGAGGAGTTATTTCATCGAGAAGACTCTACTTGGTTATAAATTTGCATCATACACGCATGACGAAGTTTTCTCCTCTAAATATCAATTGAGCATTGTTATGTAAAAAGAATGTTGTGTGTGATTTGTCATAAATTGAATGTTGGGATGATAATAAGAGCAGAGAAAGTGTCGTGTGTGCATATGAGTTGAGTTACATGGACTGAGTCATGTTATGTATGAGTGTTCCATGAATGGAGTCATGCATATGGGCAAGGTATTCACATAGATTGAGTTATTCAAATGGGCTAACTTATGCATGTGGGATAAGACACTTGTGGTGAATGATGCATGAGTGCTTGTTAATGAGAGTTTAGGATCTTATTAGCATCGTGAAAGAAAATGCATGATGACAATTTGCGATGAAATTTGTGCTTGCATTATGGGTATGAGTGAGGGAGGGATTACATGTATTCACATTGCAATCACTGTCGGAGTTTATGTTAGAACAGTTTAGAGGTTAGTGAAGAACTCAGAAAAGATGGAACTTACACAAGCAAACCTTGCGGTGGAAGTCACACAAAAAAACTTAGTGATAGAAATGTTTGTTGTATTTTGCAATACTCAAGAACTCATCGTTGCTTGTCGGTTTCAAAAATCACCAATATATGCCCTACTCAAATGTGTAGACATACTATTCAAAGGCGCTTGTGTAGAAGTGGCATTTTAAGTCAAATTGAAGTCAAAAAACCTTTCTTGACACCTCGTCACATGTCTCAGCAATTGACTTTTGCTTGGAAGTACCGTGGATGGAGTGCAGAAGAGTGGAAGCGTATTGTTTGGACAAATGAGTATACCATTGAAATTGAAAAAAATTCTAGAAAAGCTCATGTTTGTAGAACTACATATGACTCATGAGCACTATTCATCAAGTTGTATAGTTCCTACTTTTAAAAGCGGATGGATTCCTTTGATGCTTTACGGCACATTTGTTGAAGGGCAAAGTCAGAACTTGTCACCATGCCTAAAAGTCAACGTATTGGTGAGGACTTTGTAGAAGTGGTCTACGATGGCGAATTGGTTCATTTCATGGGTAAAGTTCCAAAATAAGTGTTTTAAAGATAGCACACCCGTCTACTAGAGTAAAATATGTGAAGAAGGGAGACAAACACGCCTTCATCACAAGCTCAATTAGAGTGCAAATTCTCCCAATCTCAATTCAATTGAGATCCTTTAGAAGACTACTAGAAATCGCCGTCGTGCTTATGGGGTTCTTCTTTGCTCTCGTAGTCCTTTTTCTAGTCTGCTCCGCGGTGATCCTTGTGTGCTTGTAACCCTCGGTCCAGCTCGGGCTCCTACCCGTCCTTGCCCTCACAGTCAGTGCTCGGCTTGGTCTCACAGTCGGTGCTCGGCTCCTCCGAAACCGTAAGGCTTTGGACCTTTGGTTCAAGGGTCGGGTCTGGGCTCGGGTCTTGGACTTGGACCTTGGCTCGGGCCTTGGTCCTTAAGGGTAAAGTCCCCCTTAAGGCTAACACTGATTATGTTTAAGGCTTTTAACAAAGCCGTAGTTTTACTTTCTCTAATCCTAACTAGGAATTGAACTAAAGTTAGCACTAACTCTAAAGCTCAACTATCTGGTCCATGTATAACACTCTTAACTAACTAACTAAATTTTTTTGAAAATTCGTGGTACGACAATCCCACTCCAACTTATCACAACAACCATAGTAAAGGTGGAGGATGAAAGTCCACTAAGGTGGTATATTTATAGTGTCACAAATGGTTTAGGAGAGAGTCACGAACCTTCTATTGTTGCATAGTGCAAATATGGGACCGATCTTGGAATTCTATTGATGTAATGTGATATTTGCCTTGATTTAAAGTACAAGAACTCCAAAAATGTTGAGTTATGACTTACGATTTGGCCAATATTAATGTATCTTTCATCTATATATATCTGTCACAAGTATATGACATTTATCAAATATAAGGATTTTGAGAGTTCCAGGAAGCAAAATACTTCAAACATTTTGGAACACATTCATGCTACAATTTATTCATATATTATAATTGAAAATTCTAGATGGAAAAATTAATTTCACTTTTATTGCTAGAAAAGAAGATAGTTTTTCAGGGCTCCTTAAATAGGGATCAATGTTGATTCTTACTTCAATTCCTTATCCAAACAGATACATCATACATAGATCCATCTTGAAACATACTTTTTTCTTGTGAAACACCATTTTTCCATTAATTTGGGTGACATCAAGTTTTTTGGCCCAAAAAAGTATATTTAGAGGTATATTTTTTTTGCCCAAAAGTGAGTAACCCTAATTGACTTCTACCTTGAATGATAGTTTTCTTAGGTCCCCGTGTGACTTGAATGACACGCACTCTATGATGAAAGCCAACGTGGATACATAACAAATCTTCACCTCTTGCGTCTCAAGTAGCTTGGTGCTCACGCTCCTTCCATGGAATGGGTTGAAGGTAATGTGAGGCCTTTTGCACTCCAAAGATAATTGTAGTTGATGGAATCTCCGATGAGTACTAGCCGAGTCGAGGGCAATATCTTTCCCCAGTTTGGACAACCAGGTCCGGGGTGTCTACTTCCGCACCACTAAAGAGCCCCACTCATTCTCTACATATGGTAACATTTGACACTTCGGTCATGATATCCCTCCATGCAACCTCTAACGCATGGGTAAGAGTCTGCCAAGCACCGCATTCCTTCTCTTGCAGGTCGAAGGAGGCTTGGATTGCCTCAAACGGTAGGAAGTGGTTGTCTTGCAATACATCCTTATACTGTCATAGTCCCTTCTTGTAGAAGGCCTGGACACGCAGGTAAGGAAACCCGGGCCAATTGTCTGCACCACATGGCAGAACGAGAAGCTACTATGAAGAAGTTTCTCAATGTTGGAGGGACAGATATACTACAGCGCCGGGGAGAGGGTTTTCCAGGAAGTTGTCACGCGGTTCCACACATTGGAGCCTTCATGAGCTTGGTGTTTTGGGATGGTCAAGAACTCCATGCTATAGGCCCATCGTCCCCCAATATATGGCTGCAAGGAAGCTAAGCAAAACCTCAACAAGATATGAAGGTTGGAGGTCTTGGGCTCCATTTCCTTCAGGATTCACTTTGTGATGAGCGCGGTAGTTGCGTCTTCAATGTTGGTTAGATTAAGTACTCCATTTTTGTGTGGTTGGTAGCATTGTAGCCAGTTAACTCTCACTCTGGTACGTTTCATGGTCCTTGAGGCAATGTAATTCATGGCTAAGCCCTTGATCCGTGTGATGCCTTTCTTTGATCCACCCCATATCGATAAGACGAAGAGAAGGGCTAATAGTAAATTGTTATTAGTGATGACACTTATATCCATAAATTAGTTTTGGTAGAACTCCAATAAACTAATTTCTTAGAAATGCGCTCGTGCAAGAAATCATCCACTTAACTAGTTGATAGAGACGTACCAAAAGGTGCTCCAAGGAGTTTACTTACTTCGTTGTTTTCTGCCCAAGAGATGCCTAAATGCTCAATCATGGAGGACGGCCATTGTCCCTCCAATATAGCCAACACCGGGATTCATCTGTACCAAGGAGTGTGAAGGATGTGTGGTGCATATTGGGCAACGATTTGTTGTCTTTCATTACATGGGACTTGAATGCCCACCACCTGTCCTGTGCGTGCCTCCTCTTTCACCATTGTGTTTAGCGCTTCAACCACGATTATGAACAGGTACGGAGCAAGATGATAGTCGTGTTTGACGCCATGTTCTATTGTGAACGTCGCAGATGGAACGCCATTGACTTTCACAGCTGATGTTGCATCCTGGAGAAAGAAACTCACCATAGTGATGAGCTCTCTAGGGAATCCAAAGACCTTCAAGATCTTTAGCATGCACCTCCATTTGACCATGTCGCAAGCTTTAGTGAAATCCAATTCCAGAAAGAGCATTGGCTGGTTAGATTGTTTTTCCCAGGCCATTCTCTCATGTGTGAGTAGAAGATTATCAAGGATGAATTGGAGCGGGAGATAGGCCGACTGCTCCGGGCTGATAATGTCCATAAGAATCGGTTGTAACTTTAAGGTAGAGGCAACCAATTCCAATCGGCCACCCAATTCCAATCAGTAGAGTATGTATGGAATGGTGTATGAAAATGGTAAATGCATGAAATGGTGTATGAAGCGACCTAAAATCGATAACTCAAAATCTGAAAACACCAGTCATGATCGGCATTGGGTCAAGAAGTGTGCAATTTTGGGTTGCTCCACCTCAATTGAATTCTCATTGGTGGCCTTGCCTCGAAAGTCGAACAAGGCCGATCGGCATTGGGTACCTCAATGAGTGGGTTATCCATGGCATGTCTTCTCTCTTTTTTACTCACTCTCACTTATTGGCATTGGACAAAGGAGGGCACCAAATCTCATCTACTCTGTGGTTTGATAATGGACTTTGGTGGTTTTTGGGCTTCTAAATTCTATATCAATTGCAAATCTTGAGATCTAATTTGAAAAAATATTTGTTGAGTTTCATCCCTAATTCCGCATCTTTTCACACAAATGTTTTTGACATACAATGTCATTTGAGTCCCTTGAACTGGCTTAAGTGATCGGAATTTGGTGCCTCTACCTTAGTTGTATAGCTTTGGCCTTCCAGCTTGGAATAATTCATCCTTAAAGTGAAATACGTACTGGCAAGATTTCTCTTGGATCTTCCCATGATCTTGGGCCAGACCAGCTCCACATGAGGAATAAAAGAAACCAATAAAACAACCGTGGCGGAGCAAGCAACAGAATGCATGGAAAGAATGCACAGTACCACATGGCTTGACCACAGGCATCAACTTCTAATTGACTCTGTCTGTATTGTACTAAGATTGAGCTGCACAGTACTGTACAATCACTGTGCAGCATTCATTCCAACTTACCTTGTACCTGGTACCCTACACTAAAAATCTCATATAGTGTAGTGGACACTAAATTCGAATCTGTACACTAATTGCAAATTAGGTGATTAGTGTAGTGATAGAATAGTACACTAAATGTCAACTACACCAGACATTGAAAATAGTGTGGATTCATAATGGGTTCATAATGGATGTCAAAACACCTTAGGGCCGCTTCACACTTGGTGCCCAAGTCGAGAGGCCGTCGATTTCCACCAATGAGATTGCTAGAATGGCCAAAGTCTGGACCAAATTTTTGGGCTGAATTTTTTGGCTAATTTTTCTTGGCTGATTTTTTTGGCTGATTTTTATTGGTTGATTTTTTTGGGTTGGTTTTTTTTGGCGTAATGATATGAGGTTTGGACTTCGGATTTGGCCTTTGGGGCTTCACACCACGACCGGCCAAACCTTCAATCTATATTATTTAATGTATTTTTTTGACAAAAAAGTTTGGCCTCTCGCCATAGTTTGGCTAATCATTTTGATGGTCGGCCTCTCGACTTGGGCATAGTGTGAAGCGGCCCTTACTTGTTTGATTTGGACAAAATTTGAGTGAGTTATGACTTTTTGAACCTTGCTATCAGGCCTTTTGTTTTGGTTTCAAAGTTTTAGCCAGATTTGGCCAGAGTGGCGACATAAACTTTTTGACGACGGCAAGTTTGGCGACACAAAGTTTCTCTTGAAACCACACAAAACCAAATTTTCTCCGTAAATATCCATTTTGGAGAATTCATCTTTATAAACATAGATTTGTACATCCTTTTTGGCGACAAGTTGGAGTCCCCATTATTCATTAGTAGCAATATGGCGATATGCCAACGGCCATCAATGAAGTCTTGGCGACATAAAATCTTAAAATTTCCTAGTTTTTTTTTAATATTCTATTTTTGGAAATTAAATTTCGCTTTTTGCTCCAGATCGCCAAAAACAAATGGCCTGCTTGCTTTAGTAGAGAAGCATGGGCTGGCCAACAAGAAATCAAAGTTAGGCGGTTGACTGGGGGTACAGTCAGCTCTCTTTATACAAGCATCTAATACTACAAATTTTGTGTTATAACAGACAGTTGAAATCAAAACCAATCTTCTCCCATTAAAACAACATTTGGAGTACACTCATTTACCCCCCCTTTCCATTATAGTAGCCTCTCAATATAGCAAGAAGAACCAACGAGGCTATTGTAAAGGAAGCTGACTGTATCATTAATGATAGTGGAAAAAAATTAATGATATTGAAAAGCTAACACTATTTGTCAACTTATTCATAAATAATGTACTAGGGTATGTACACTACTCTTACCACTACATCAAACTCGATTTTTAGTGTAGCTTTAAAAACTAGAGTTTCACTCAAAGTCTTTTCATAAGAGATAAAAGATGTGAATGAAGGCACAAGATCTAATGGTACCAACGTACCAAAGGACCAAACTATTCTGAGGTGCCGAATTTTTGAGTTGTAAAAAAAATTAAAGTATGCAATTTGTGGAATTTTCCTCTCCCACATTCTCTAGCCATGGAGCCTACAACGGAACACATTTCAGTAAAAGAAATCAAGAAAATGGTCATAATGCTCATCACACAAAAAATTCATAGACAAGCACCAACACAAAAAAGTGTAGGTAAAAAAATTTAGGTGAGAATTCAAATAATTTTTTTTATGTATTAATTCTAGGTAAAAATAGTCGGATAAAATATCTTGGTAAAGAATTTGGATAAAATATCGCAGGATGAAATAAGTTACCGTTCTAACCTAACAGTTGAGATCTTCTCAAGTCTTCATATTTTAATGAAAAAATGTTCAAAACCTCGGCAAAAGTTTGGTCCGAACAAAATAAGAAATCCAAACCTTTCTTGAGAGACCAAACTCTTGGCGCCAAAACCTCCAAAAAGTGTTGTTGTGTAGGCATTGTAGACGCCCTTGGTATCTTGGTCCAAGTGTGAAATCCCAAGGTCTCGATCAAGGCTCATTTTGAGGCTTTAGACCAATCAAATTGCTAGTAGCACTTGGTACCTTGGTACAATGGTCCATGTGTGAAACCTCCGTAAGTAGAAAAAATAATAGGGTATGAAAGATCCTTATGCTCTTGTTTTTGTACGAGTAGCTCTCTTTACAAAAAAATATTTGTTGTATCAAACTTTGTCTGCCATATAGAGCGGTTGATATTTGAAGCGCATGTTACAATGGACAAGATTGATAGTGGTTGTTGCATGCGATGGATGTTATGAATGGTGGCTTTTGGCTTGGTGGATGTTGCTGTTATAAGCAAATTGTTGTTGTAAAAAGAAAATATCTACTATGGACCTAAGCCGATTATTATAATGAACTTTGGTTTTTGAAACAAGTGCATTTGTAAAGGAAGCTGGCTATAATGGTAAGCATTCTTAGGCTCTACTCAATATGAACTAAAGCTCCCATGCAATACTCCGATATGAATTCATGTGAGTCAAAGAACCCCTTCAAGTCTCAAGAGTCACTACATCTCAATGTGTCTATTCTACATCCTTCTAGGTCCGAAATGCCTCCATTTGTTTCCTTAGGAAAGCTTCTAGTCCATTCTACCTCAAGAAACCTGCAGAGTATTCTTACACATGTCCGTAGAACCTGTAATAGGAAAGAGTTCTGGTTAGAGTTGTCATGTATTGATATTGATTGTCTTTACTCAAATCATGTAAAATATTTGCTTCCAAAATATGTTGGAGACATGATATTTGAACTGCCACCTCTCTTAAAGGGTATTGTCCCACAGTTTGGAGGGAGACTCAATAGGATGAATAAACAGTGTGATGGTTACACGTGGTGTAGGACAATGACTACAAATATTGAGAACAATTTTGGACTGACGTATCGCAAGTGAACATGTGGTGAGCATCTCTAGTGTCCCAACTTGTAGCTACAACTGCAAAAACAAAGGCCGTGCAAGTAAAACCAAGTGAAGCGGATTTGCCGTAATTTTGTTTCCGGTCAATGGAGCACCTTTTGACAAGCCGAAGCTTGCATGGAAACTTTGTCAAACTCATCTAATTTTTTTTGTTCTTTGTGATGCGAGTATTTGTTATGTAACATCTAGCAATCCGGAACCCATGCACGTGGCCATTCATCTTGAACATCATTATCATCCCATCTCAAAAGGTGTTCATCATATCGCAATGGATGTCATAGACGAGTGCATTGCAAAGGAAGTCTAGCACACACCAAATGCTAGTAACTCAACAATTATCATCACTGCGAGCAAGAATTTCCTCTTCGACTACTTAATCCATCCTGGCTTCGGATCGTCCAACTTTTAAGGGACATCGATGACTCTATCTTTAACCATTTTAGAATTCTCTTGTCTCCAATCATAAAAACCTTGTGTCAGTATGCAAGAGGTTCTACAGCGGAGAAAAAGGAATCATAGACAACATCGTGGAGCTGAAAGAATTGTCAGAGTTTTATCTCATTCACAAGGAGTTCTTTGGCCAATCTAAAAGTAATTTTTTTGTCTTTGGGATGTTTGTGAATCAATGAGGTAGTGGTGTAGATCTTATTAGACATATGCAACCCGACAATAAGCTCCAAAATTATTGGTTGATGTTTGATCATATCATGCCGGTTTAGGACTAGACTACTATACCATGTCATGTGTACGATAATAAATATTGAAGAGTAATGGCTATAGCCAGGTGCAAATTGTGATTGGAGGATGCTAAAGCACACCATGTGTACTGGAAGAACTTGAACAATATCATAAAGAACTATGGAATGGAGACAACAAACTTTAAAGGCTTCAAAGTTGACATTGCAAGCGCGAATTGGCATGTCGTTTGGCGAGTTTTTGGTAGCGGCGACAAGAACGCTCTATCTAAAACAAAGAATGTAATTGATTATTTCATTGGACAAAATGCCTCGAGCGAGCCACGACAAGAAGCATTCTACTCGGCTCCCAAGAGTAATACATTGCCCTATGTAGGATCTAGAAGCACGTGGAGGTATACGAAGAAGCCAAAGCGCAGTACAGTAGGGTGACATTCAAATTGGCGTTTGGGCAATTCCAGGGATGGTGTCCCACACTGCTGCCAACTTTGACGCCCTCCACAGGGCTAAAAAATTGTTCTTTTACCCTGAAATTTTGGGAACAGCATCACCTCTATGTTAAAAACATGCATACCAAATTTCAAGTCCAGAGGACTTATGAAACAAAAGATATTAAAAATTAACCACCATGGGGTAGCTGTGAGAAAAGTTTCTCAACCGCCAACTTTGACACCATCCCAAGGATTGAGGAAATTTTTTTTGCCCATGGAATTTTTGGAGTGAGAACACCTTTATGTTGATTACATGTGTGGAAATTTTCAAGTCCAAAAAATGCACAAAAAAAATCACATCCCAAATCTACCAACATGTGTAATTGTGAGAAAAAAAGGGAAAAACCATTTTACTACTTCCAACTTTGACACCCTCCTTAGGATTGAGGGTTTGTTATTTCAACATGAAATTTTTGACACATGGTAACCTTTATGTTGATAACATGTGGGAAAATTTTCAAGGCCAAAAAATGTATTCAAAAGAAGATATTCAAAATCTACTAACATGGGGGTTAGTTGTGAGAAAAGTTTCACAGCTGCCCACTTTGACACCCTCCCAAGAATTCAAAAAAATTGATTTGTCCATGAAATTTTGGGTATGAAGTCACCTTCACGTCAAATACAAGTGTAGAAAATTTCAAAATCCAAAAGATTTACACAAGAAAACATATACCAAGTCTACCAACATGTATTGTTGTGACAAACAAAGGGGAAAGTTTACCACTACTTCCAACTTCAACACCCTTCCTAGGATTGAGTTTTTGTTGATACATAATGAAATTTTGGCCACAAGATCATCTCTATATTGGTAACATATGAGATAGATTTCAAAGCCAAAAGATGTATATACAAAAAAAAATTATTCCATATCTACCAATGTTTGTAACAATGAGAAACTATATTGAAGGGGCATATTGAGAATGTCAAATTATCTTTGACACCTCGTACTCTTCATTGATTTTATTCATGTGGCTAAGCTACCAAACATAAATGCATCTTGAAAAGATCAATGAAATCTACATGTAGAATTGCAGAGTTGTTTTGTGTAGAAGAATCCACTTGTCATAAGGTTTGGTGTGCATTATGCACGTATGACGAGTTTTCTCCTCCAAATATCTGTTGAGCACTATGTAAAGGAAATGTTGTGTGTATTTTGTCATGTGATTTGTAATAGAGTGAATGTTGAGATGGTATTGAGAGTGAATGTTGAGATGGTATTGAGTGGACATATTAGATATGGGCTGAGTGTTGTTGACTGATTGAGTAGACAAATCACATATGGGCTGATCCATTGAGTGGGCATATCACATATGGGCTGATCCATTGAGTGGGCATATCACATATGGGCTGATTTATTGAGTGGATATATATATATATTTTTTTGAGTGTTGTTGACTAGTTTACTGAGTGTTGACGAATCACATGTGGCATGAGTATGTCCAAGAGTATTTTTTGGTTCACTCAATTGATGCACATGCCATGGTTATTACCTAATGCACATGCCAATGTGAGTGTTATGTTGTTGATTGATTTATTTAGTGCACATGCCATAAGCTGAGTCCTTTGTGTTTACTGAATTATATAATCCAATTGCCATAGGTTGAGTGTTATATTGATTACTTATTGAAGAGCATTTAGTATTGTATCAACATCATAAAAAATAGTCTATAATGGCAATTTCAGATGAAATCCGTGCTCGCATTATAGGTTTGAGTGAGGGAGGAAATACAGGAGTTCAAATTGCAGCCACTACTGGAGTTTCTGTTAGAACAGTTCAGAGGTTAGTAAAAACGTTTAAAGAAGATGGAACTTATAAGCGCAAACCTTGCGGTGGAAGTCACGCTAAAAAACTTAGTGCGAGAGATGTGAATAATATTATGCGTTATGCAAAAACTCATCGTCGTTCCGCGGTCTCAGAGATTACTAATATGTGCCGTACTCAAGTGTGTAGACGTACTATTCAAAGGGTATTACATAAAAGTGGTATATTTAGTCGAATTGCAGTCAAAAAACCTTTCTTGACATCCCATCACATGTCTCAACGGTTAGCTTTTGCTCAGAAGTACCATGGATGGAGTCCAAAAGAGTGGGAGCGTATTGTTTGGACAGATGAATCTACTTTTGAGATTGGAAAAAGTTCTCGGCAAATTCATGTTTGGAGAAGTGCATATGAGCGTTATTCATCAAGTTGTATAGTTCCTACTTTTAAAAGTGGACGGACATCTTTGATGATTTGGGGTGCATTTGCTGGAGGACAAAAGTCACAACTTGTCTTTATGCCAAAAACTCAACGTTCTGCTAAAGATTTTGTTGAAGTGGTCTACAATGGCGAATTGATTCATTTCTTGAGTAGACTTCCAGAAGGAGTGCTAATGGAAGATGGTGCACCTGTTCATCGTAGCAAAACATGTGAAGAATGGAGACAAACCCACCAACTCGAAAAGCTCAATTGGCCTGCAAACTCTCCCGATCTCAATCCAATCGAGAATGTTTGGAGCATGCTAAAAGATGTTGTGCAACATGGCAAGGAATGCCCTAGAAACTTAGAAGTGATGAAGGTAGTTCTTGAAAAAGAGTGGAATTTGGTTACTGGTACAAAGCTCCTTCAACTATGTCATTCTATGCCCTCAAGGTTACAAGCGGTGATTGATGCTAATGGAGGACATACACGTTGGTAGATATGGAATAATTTTTTTTTTGTATATACATCTTTTGGCTTTGAAATCTATCTCATATGTTACCAATATAGAGATGATCTTGTGGCCAAAATTTCATTATGTATCAACAAAAACTCAATCCTAGGAAGGGTGTTGAAGTTGGAAGTAGTGGTAAACTTTCCCCTTTGTTTGTCACAACAATACATGTTGGTAGACTTGGTATATGTTTTCTTGTGTAAATCTTTTGGATTTTGAAATTTTCTACACTTGTATTTGATGTGAAGGTGACTTCATACCCAAAATTTCATGGACAAATCAATTTTTTTGAATTCTTGGGAGGGTGTCAAAGTGGGCAGCTGTGAAACTTTTCTCACAACTAACCCCCATGTTAGTAGATTTTGAATATCTTCTTTTGAATACATTTTTTGGCCTTGAAAATTTTCCCACATGTTATCAACATAAAGGTTACCATGTGTCAAAAATTTCATGTTGAAATAACAAACCCTCAATCCTAAGGAGGGTGTCAAAGTTGGAAGTAGTAAAATGGTTTTTCCCTTTTTTTCTCAC
Source organism: Bryoerythrophyllum caledonicum (assembly GCA_963971425.1). Lineage (NCBI taxonomy): Eukaryota > Viridiplantae > Streptophyta > Bryopsida > Pottiales > Pottiaceae > Bryoerythrophyllum > Bryoerythrophyllum caledonicum. The sequence continues at coordinate 6,857,692 of OZ020521.1, read as the reverse complement.
AATTACACATGTTGGTAGATTTGGGATGTGATTTTTTTTGTGCATTTTTTGGACTTGAAAATTTCCACACATGTAATCAACATAAAGGTGTTCTCACTCCAAAAATTCCATGGGAAAAAAAAATTTCCTCAATCCTTGGGATGGTGTCAAAGTTGGCGGTTGAGAAACTTTTCTCACAGCTACCCCATGGTGGTTAATTTTTAATATCTTTTGTTTCATAAGTCCTCTGGACTTGAAATTTGGTATGCATGTTTTTAACATAGAGGTGATGCTGTTCCCAAAATTTCAGGGTAAAAGAACAATTTTTTAGCCCTGTGGAGGGCGTCAAAGTTGGCAGCAGTGTGGGACACCATCCCTGGAATTGCCCAAACGCCAATTTGAATGTCACCCTACTGTACAACGTTATTCAAGGGTGGTGGATGTCCTCCGGCATGACTACCAAAATTGGGCATCATGCTTTAGATGGCGTTTTGGCACTTTTGTTATTGACAATGTGATGGAGTGATGAAGGTTCTAGATACTCTTTGTCCCTCTTACACTTCAACATTTTAGTTCTCACTATAGAAGTTATTTGATCATATTAATGAAAATCTTTGTTTCTTTTTGGGATCTCATGCTTGATGAGAGAGACGAAATGCCTTTCTGCAACCTTGCAAAAACAATCTACAATTGTTGGCTTCAACAATCCGTATTTACAATGACATGTTTGTATGCCGCAACCGCGGACGACCTCATATGTGCTTTTATGCAGATTATTTTATATCGTGCATGGTAAAACAACGGCACGTCTGAAAAAAGTCAAGACAAAGATACACTTTGGTTGCAAACTGCACAACACTCAAGTGATCTTAAATACATTGCTGAAGTCTGTTAGGAACTTCTTTAGGGCTGAGGATCTACTAGCGAGAGGATGGACGGCTCAAAAGTGCAGAGATTTTTTAATGCACCATGTGCAAGCTTGACATGCCACCCGGGTCCAACCATAATTCCTACCGATCTTATGCGATGAAGTACTCCATTCCACCGGATGGCACAAAGGTGATTTGTATGCATATTGAGGAGTCCCTCATTGAGCAAGATTTTAAAGCCCAACACACACTACCAATGTTAAAGTTGGACTATGATCCATCCAAGTGGCACATTGTCCGCCTCTCAAAAAAGTCTACTAAAAAATGCCAAGCATTGTAAGGGCACACTAGTGAGCACTGAGCATTGCAATGCTAAAGTTGGACGTTGGAGTCATCGAACTACCGCCAAAACATATGCCGGTATGAAGAAAGAAAAAATTGCCACAGAATATTGTGCAAAATTTTGGTGTTGTCCCAACCATATTGGCTAGTGTGTGAAGGGGTTGAAAAAATCGTTTGTGGTGGATTGGCCAATAGTTCGAATGATGTGGTCTCTGAAGCTTAGCACTATTTATTGGTGCACGCGGTATTAGTGTTGGAGGAGGAAGGTTTTCAGTTGCATTAGCGTAGAGCTCTGTCACTACGAAGACAATTCCATGTATCTAAGGACATGCCTCTTCCACATTCGCACTTCTCCATTCTACCAAATCCAAATTCTTACCCCACTATCTATGTGATTTTAGCACAAATATTTCTTCAATTGAGCACCGCAATAAGTGGTCAAGCGCCGCTCTTATGAACGATTGCTACGTATTCCAAACTCTATGCCATATTGTACCCAAGATTTGGATGTATCATCACTCTATGGATGGAGAAGGAGAAGTCCTATTGCGTCACCTTCATGGACCTCCATGAGAATTTGTGCCCTATTTTTAAAAAAAGCAATTGAAGGCGTTGGTGAAGGAGGGGCAATGGAAGTAATGCAAGCATGTGTATTACATCATACGTTACCTATGTAAGATTGACTACATGGAGGACTTAATCATGCATGCTCCAAGCTACAACTTCAACAAAGTCATTCACATTTTGCACCTTATAAACATTGCCAAACAAGCGTGAGAAAGACAATGAAGTTGTAGTTCTTAAATATATTTATGTTTCTAAATTGCTCATATGTAGAGTTGTGGAGTACATGCTTAATTAGTATAGGATTTCATGACTATGATTAATAGTGATGAATTCTTGTTAATCTAATAATAGTGTTCCAAATAGTAGATTGTCATACTCCACGTAAACTACTCTACGCAGTGGTCAATTTATTATTTCGTATATAATTATTTCAATATAAAGACTATTTTTTTTAGAAATTTTGAAAGATTTGTCTAGGTAATATCCATATTATACTAGTGTGATACTTGTGTAATATATAGATGATATCCATGTAAGCCCATAGTGATATCCGTTTAATACAAATGCAATACCTATGTAATATTTAGGTGATATCCATTGATACCTGTTGTATCCAAATCATTTAGAAGATATAAAGTAGTTAATTTGGCAAGTTGTGTTTGAAAGTGACGACTTTGTATGGTATTTTAGCATAATCATGTCATTTGCAGATTAATAAATCTCCCTTTTACCTAGATATGCCCGCTACAAATGTAGACATTTCATAAATGAATAAATAAAAATATAGATTATAATCCAAACACGGGAAGAGAAGAAGGCCAAAAGAAGGAAAAAAGCCTGTTGCACATGTGACTAGAGTTATAGGGTACATTTTAATTTGTATGGGAGACCTTAGTGGTATGTAAAACAAGGTATACTTGGTGGTATGTAAACTCAAGGTATTCTTGGTGGTCTCCCATACTTGTCTCCAAATTTTTGGTTCTACAAAAAAATTCCACAGTTTCACATTTTTATTAAAAATAACATTTTTTTTCTATTTTCAAAGTTTTTAATGCCCGCCACTCACTGATCACCAGATAAAGTCGTTGTGTGTGCAACAATCTAACATAAGAAAAAACATAGTTTCATAAGGTAGAACATAGCCTTTAAGAAGGGAGAAGGAGAGGCCATGTTGTACCATGAAATTTAGTCACATTTCTTTATTTGAGTTACTATAATATATGTTGTGCACAAACACATTGTGTAAAGACAACATTGTGCCAATAGGTGAGAGCGCACAATTAGAGACAAACCCAGAGCAACAATGACTAAACCATCACCGTTGTCTCCGTAAACAACAAAAAATAGTAGTTTATAGAAGAAACTATCAACCACTCAGCAGTCTATCTAGGAGAAAAGAAATAAATACCCAGACCACAACAATTAGTAATTGGACTACAAGGACCCCTTCACTTGCCCCTTTTGTCCGTGTTGAAGCCTCTTTCACATTGGTGAACCACACAATTAACATAAACTGGAAGGACGATCGATTATGAAAACCTCTCAAGTCCAAAAAAAATCAATTTGACCTACAGAAAGGACACAAACAAATTGTATAGATAAATGATAGGCAAGGTGCAGTAGTAGCCCCATAGTCAAACGCCTTCAATACTTTAAATGGTTAGACCTTGTCCACATTAACTCTCAACGTGCTAAATATTGTGGACATGACCATTGACCCAGTGGTATCTCTAAAAGAGGTGGAGTTAGACATTCTAGATGCCACCCCGTAGAACACAAGTCACAAATGACCATTGTGGCGGCCCGTTTGGCACTACCACACAAACGACACCGTAATCCAGTAAATTTTTTAGAAAGTCCAAGGTGTATCGTTGTGTCAATGTGTGGCAAGTGGCATGGTGTATAGTTATGCGTGTGATCCTTCTACAATTTTGCCATCATGACCCTCCAACAGTAGTACACCCAAATTTTTTACCTCACAAACTCACAAGATTATCCGTCCTCCTATCACATTTAAGGTGGTGGGCATTGCTTGCTACAAATATAGATAGTCTCCACAAGTAGAACATTGCACTTGTGATCGGTAATCCTCTCTCCGTATTGTAGCATAGCGCAACGTATTGCAATGTTGTGCAATAGAGAGGTTTTCCAATGTTATAGGCATCACCTGCTTGTACAAGTGCGTCCATTGCTCACACACTTGAGCTCACATGTTTGGATTGTCCATGTTAGCCAACCTGATCTAAACATCTGTCGTATCGCCTTTGATAACGCCGGATGCCTTCCAAACAACAAAAAGTAAGGAGAAAAGGACGCCAAGGATGCTTGCTTGCTAAACTGGTAGCCCATGGCTATCCTTGGTAAGTGGAAGTCCAAATCCTGGTGATGTCCCTTCTTCAAACTATACTTTTGAAGCCCCCTCTTGGAGGTTTCCACCATACGCTCTGCCAATCCATCTGCTTTCGGGAGATCCCTCAAAGAAATGCAATGATAAATCATTGCTTGCCCACACAACATTTGAAATTCACCCACGAAGTCACATCCTTAGTCTATGAGCACTTCTGCTGGAGCTCCAAAGCGACTCATGACACGATCAAGGAAAGAGTAAGCAGCTCCTTCACTGAACTTGTCATGCAAGGCTACGAACTCTATTCACTTCGAGAAATGTTCAATGATCACCAACACATATATGATCATTAACACATATATGTCCGGCCATAGACATGCCTTGACAGGGCCAACTCGCAATGACAAGGTCCGCAGGGCCAATACTGTGAATGTCCTCTGATGAAAGCAAGACAATATTACAAGCAAAGGTGGAAACAAAGTTGTTCTGGCGTCCGGCGTCCGATTGTCCATCAAATAGAGGTTGTTGTCCATTCGATAGGAGTCAATGCTGGTTTGACGAGGACAGTGGATAAATCAATTTACTTACTGCCACAAAGGCAACTACGTGGCTGACACGTAGATTGGAGGGTCGCACGCGTGCAGACACGGGGCGGGTGCGTGAAGGGGGTGGACACATATTGTCCGGGCTCGGCACGCATCAAGAAGGGCCAAGCGCACATAAGTAGAGGCAAGCCCTCATTAGGTTGCAAACGCATTGAGGATTGGGTGCGTTTTTTGGAGGGGTTAGGCCCGCGCTAGAGGAGGTTGGGCGTGCAAGCTTGGGGTTGCGCGTGCATGGGAGGGAGGCTTGGCGCACGCGCGCTTTGGACACCTACGCGTGTGAAGCTAGTTTGGAGGTGGGATTCTAGGGTTCTTAGCATTCTAGGAATTCTAGGGTTCTTCACACCACCAAGACCATGAAATGTTAAATTTTTTATTTGATTATAACATGGGCATAACACACCATTACATCACAATGCTAGTCCATATTGCAAAAGGATCAAAAATTTACTTTGACTATCAAAATACTAAGCCAAAATTGCTATATCTCACAGCGGAAGCAAGCGTTCAAAACTTCAAAGTTGAATGGCTTTGCTATTAGCTCGTCAACCACTTTGGAGACTGACCATCAATAAGTTGGATCTTGCTCCAGTAACTTGTCAATCTTCACTTGAAAAGCACCGTAGTTGACAGTTGATTTGAAGAGTGTCAAGTCAAATTGTTTTGCCCAAATTGCTCTCGCCATCTATCCAACAAAGTATGAATCGGCGAGCTATGTATATTGGTGTCGCCGTTGCATTACATCCAAGGCCGTTTCCAAATTTTGTGGGCCAAATTTGTAAAACACCTCCAAAGCTACCAAATGTCGTTTACGGCATTAATTGTCAAGCTCAATGTAAGTCTCGATCCATATTTTGATGGCTCTTCGTGTGACAATTGGCTTGCAATTCCCTAGTCACAACTTCCAATGAAGACGGACCAGGCTTCTCTGAAGGAAAGTGGAGAAGCACGTTTGTGGGAGCAATGTCCTTGTGAATGACATTTGCCTTGTGGACTTGGGCCATGGTGCACATCACATCCCAAGCAAGTCTTGCCCTCTTCTTCCAAAAGGCTAAGATTTGTGCACTACCCTCTGCGGAAATGTATGGAGCTGAAAGGATTGAGTTGCTTGAAGCCGCCGGATTTGCCAACAAATCAATGGTTCTAAAATTTGCCCAGCTACCACCATTCCACGACAAGGTGTAGGCTTCCATATTCTTTGTATTCACCGCCCAAAACTTCATAACTCCTGGGTGTGCAACATGACATACCATTGCTTTGTAAGATCGTTGACTAAAATTCTCTTTTAGGTGGGACACCATTGGCATTTTCCGGGCAAACTCCCTGTATGCCAAAATGGCTCTCACATCCACATGCACACCTTCCAAACTTTTCCATATCCACCGACGGCGCCATATCCAGAGAATCCATAGACTCCAACATTTTCTGGAAGGAAATGCATACTGTGCAACATATGCATCTTCATTGCTTGTTCATTTCAAGGCATGCCTCTCGTGCGAGACGCGGAAAATCCTGCCAACTATAGTCTTCACACCCTCGAAGAACTTGCGGATTTCCAAGTTTTATGTAAGAGGCTGCCCCCCTTGAGGTTTTATTCACCTCGCAATCAAATATATGCAATGATTACTCGTGCATTGAGTGATCACTCTCTCTATGAATTAGGCATAGTGGTACATGGTGTATGTGTCCTTGTACAAGTCATAACTCTCCAAAGTACGCTCAAAATTTGACTGGAGGTCGGCTTGTAGGCACATGATTCCGGGCTCGCCCTTCTTTAAGTACACTTGACGGAATCGCACCACGTCAGTTTCACACCACCGACAATGTTATTGTATTGCCACACCTCAAAAAAATGTATACTCCTTCACATGTATACTCCTTCAAATGTATACTCTTTCACATGTATACTCCTTCGGTGGATACCCGATATCCTTCTCATGTGCAGACTTTTTCTACTTAGCCCTTTTGGATGGTGCCTTTGGTTCACAAGAGGGATGAAAGCTCGACGATGCAATACTTGTAGGAGGGAGCTCAACTACATCTAAAGCATCTAAATCAACATATGCGGGGCGCTTTCCAGTAATACAAATTGAGGCCATTGCAATAATCTTCAATCTACACAAACTAGAATTTATTAAAAAAAAGGCAACCCCCCCAAAATGTATGGTGGCCCTCCCCTTAGTTCCTAGCAAAGTACAAATAGTATCAAGACAAGGACCCATTAGGAGAGATGCCTATTGAACTGAGAAAATACTCTCTCTCTTTTATAGTGGCATTGGCGCTACCAAACCCTTGCGCGCGTGCATCTGCCCATCTGGCACACGCCCGACTCCGAAATCCGTACACGCCTGCCCTTAGATCGTGCACACGTACCCCTAGACGCCACACGCTCAACCTGGATTGGCACGCGCCCGCCCTATTTAAGTACGTGCCCAGCCCCACAAAATGTATGCACCCTTCTAATCCAAGCGCTTGACCGCTCGATGTATGCGCGTGGCCCCCAAATTCCACACGCCCAACTCCTTTTGCGTACGCGCACGACCACTAGATGTATGCGCCCGGCCCTCCAACGAATGTGCTTGGTTCCACTACGGCATGCGCTAAATCCACCATGCCACGTGTGCGCCCGCCCATATGTAGAGGGAGTCTTATTCATGAGCAGTGAGCGGAGAGCGGAGAGCGGTGAGCAGAGAATTCAACCACGGAGAGCAGAAAGTATTCGAATATTCCTGGAATATTCGGATATTTAATGAATATTTGAGGAATATTCATTCTATTTTCAAGATTAGGATTCTTTGCTGAATTTAGACATGACCAAAATCCGTGATTGGTATCTGTTTTTCAAAAACAGATTCTACATTTTGTACTAACTTTAAAACTTCTCGATACCAAAAGGTTACACCGTACCCTCTTCGTACCAATGTTTATACAATTACTTCTACGTCATAAGAGGTTTAGGGTACCCTCTGGACCCCAAGAGATTACGGTATAACCTCTGGGTACCAAGAGGTTACAGTATAATGGATCGGTACCAAGAGGTTTTGGTATAACCTCTCGGTACCTAGAGGTTACGGTTTAGGGTCTCGATACCAAAAGAATAATATATTGTTTATCTAGGTACCAATAGGTAAGAATATAACCACTAAGCACCGAGAAATCATATTGTGAGGTCAAACTATTAATATTTTTTAACACAACAAATATCTTGATATATATAAAGGTGCTGGACAAGCAAAGTCATAATTTTTTTTTTCAAACACCTATCCTATAACTAATCCTAGGTTCACACGTAGATTTAGGGTATATGCTACTGATATACGCTAAAGACCCGGACTAGGTCCAAGGATGTGTCAGGATGCCGCGTTCAAGAATCTGCTTGACCTCCTTCCAACTAAAGGTAGAAGCATGGATGAATTCTACAGTTTGATCAATTCCACAGATAGCGAGAAAGATGAAGTAGAGATGTTTACAGTGGGAGTATTGGCTCTTTCCACGGAACGCCTTCCAAGTCTTTGTGAAAGCTGGGCAGGTGCAATGAGGGAATGCACTCACCGTGACGGAGTAGGTATTAACTTCGGGCGGATCACCATATGAAATGAGAGAAATGTGGCACCCCAAGCCCGGACCTGGGAGCATCCTCACGGCTTTAAGGGAAGCATTTAGGGAATCAACAGACGCGATGGACTTCCTTTGTTTGTCATTGCGTACTTTGGAGGTGCGCTTCACCCAGGGTTGTCAGGACGCTCGACGTCCCTGACGTCCGGACGTCAGGACGGAGGACGTCCTCCGGCCTATCAGGACGTCCGGTGACATAACCCGTTTAGTCAATTTACCCGGGGGTAAATAGCCGTCCGCAGTCCCGGCCGACCGCCCATTCCGTCCGCTTGGGCGAACGGCACGGCCG
>OZ020521.1:6788553-6848882 GCA_963971425.1 Bryoerythrophyllum caledonicum | reverse complement strand
CCGCGATCAAATCAGGGCCGTACGATCTGTCCATCGGCCGTCCGATCACGCGGACGGCCGAGGTGCCGTCCGATCTCTCCGACGGCGGGGTCCGGTCGGACGACTCGACGGATTTCGACGGCTGAGATCTCGCCGCGTCGCACTTCGTCCAATCTGTCGGTCCAAAAAACTTACTATGGCCTTCGGTAAATGCATTTTACCCCCCCGGACGCTGCGTCCGACGTGACGTCAGGACGTCCTCGTCGTAGGATGCCCTAGGACGCTCTCAGACCCCCAAGGACGTCGGATTGGCAACCCTGGCTTCACCGTCTTACCATCTCTCTTTGCAGGAATTCTGTTGGCGTCCGCTGGCACTGGGATGGAACTCAGGTCTCTTGGGGGCCTGTCGTTAGTAAATAGACATCTTGAAGAAACTTGCTGCATTTGCGGAAGTTGAAATCCAGCCGCTTCCAGATCCTCAATCTCCCCACGGGTCAGATTAGTACCCACTACGACAGGCCATACGTCCGGGATCGGAGGCCTATCGACGCCCTTCTTGTATTGAACCACCCACACACGCCTCGTACCCTTCACACACCTTTCGATGTCATCGTTGCAGAAGTAGAAATCCATGGTTTCCAAGACATTCTTCTTCGGGTGATGGTAAAAACCTGTGTATGTTGGTGCCGGGGTTGCCATTCCACCTCTCACAATCCTCTCTTCACATTTTGTCCTTGTTTTTGTGCGTTGCGCAAAACATTTCTTGGCAGGATTCTTTGACAAGCGGGCGATATGCCACTCTGTCAATTCAGCATGAGTCTCCTCCACCGCTGTGACGCGCCGCAAACCACCTGTCTGAGCGAGAGTCGCCATTGGTGACACATGTGCCGGTTGTACATAATAGACATCATTTTTGGGGACATCATCGTCGGCATAGACACCGTCGTCATCACCAATGACACCGTCTTCGTTGATAATGGGCAGCGGATCTGAAGAAGTTCCCAAGGGTCCTACAGAATGTCGAGGGCGAGAAAAGTTCACCTTATCCGGTCGATGTGACTCGTCATCGGCACCAATTGGCATGTTTGGCTTACGCTTCCGTGAACCGAACACCTCTTCCCCAGCCTTGTTTGTTGTGCGGGTACAGAATTCCTCTGCCCCGAGCATTTGCAACATGGACTCTTTCAGGATGCTGGCGTCGCCTATCCTTTGAGCTTTTCTCTCGGCCACCTCGGTCCTCAGAGGCTTGCTTCCACTTGTTGTGCACGGTCTCCGCTAGGTTGCAAGAAGGCATCTCGGCTAGTTCGTCAATGGAAATGTTCTGCAAAAGTTGAACAATAATGTCAGGAACCAAGGACGAAGTAAGAAATGGACTAAGAGTGATCAATATTGAGAGAAAGAGTGCGCATGCCATACCGAGGTCATGAACCCGCCCCATTGACGGTACCTAAAGTGCCACCATGCAATCCAGTTTGACATGGCCTCATGCCCCTTTTCAAACACAACTATTGATATCTTGTACCATGCCTGAAGCGCGTCGTACAATCGGTCGGCGTCCTCCATAGTTGTTGCTTCCCTATATTGTTTACAGAGGCTCTTGTGCTGCTCTTGAAATTCCTCAACAATCCATTTTTCTGTGTACTTGATCATACTCTGCATATAGTGAAATAGGCATGTACGCTCCTTGTCCGCCATGACGTCGCCACCCCCGTAGACAGCTCTTACCGCATTCCAATTGGCCTGAGCACCGTCCGCCATGAATCCCTTGAAGTCCGGCTTCTCCACTCTGTGTCGACGCATGACATCATTGAGGTTATTCCAGAAAAGCATCTGAGCATCCTTATCCTCCGACATCAAGTCACAGATAGCGATAGTCATCACCCTGCAGTACGTAGCGTCGTAAACGTAACATCCCATTGTTGTCCAGTCCGTCAGGCGCTTGACTTGATCGAACATCATCCACGCATTATCCAGATCATTGCCCGGTTGCATCCGCTTCACAAGGTCAACGCCAGATCCCGGCCCGACCTCTGACATCTTGAAGATGAAGACCTTGGATTCTTCTCCCACAGCATATTCCGAACCTTGACTTGGGAATTTGCTGTTCTGCACAAACGCCCAGGTACTCACCGAGCGAAGTTTCAATATGGCGTCCATGACACCGTACCTCTTTAGGTACCGGAATGTATCCACCTTGTTTCGGATGCTTGGAGAACCCATGTCCTTGCATTTGTCTAAGAAGGGAGCTAACTCCTCCACAGTCAAGATCTTCCGAGGGTCGCCTTCTTCGCGGAGCAAGAACTGTCCAAGGAGCTCTTTGCTCGCCTCCAATATGATGGCACTTTTGGTTGCACGCGGAGTTTTTTCTACCTGCTCACTAAATAGACTAGTGATCTTCTCCTTTACATCACGATAATCACCTATTTCAACGGGATGGTCGTGTATGCCTAAGTGAATACATGCACGGGTGCAGTTGCACTTACCAAAAACGTAGTACACCACAGCATCACACATGGCAATACATGTTGGTGGAACTCCACAGATCTTGCAAAGTAGCGTGTTTTTAGGGGCTCTCTAACCGGCCTCTAAAGTCACCGCAATCGTTCCTTTAAACTTTCTCTCGTTCACGTCCGATATTCGATTAACTCGCTCAAGGTACATGGAGTCGACGTTGTCGCATTGCAGATGACCGACACACTTCGAAGTCCGAAAGTGTAGGTCGTCGTCATTCATGATGTTTGTCGTGATCGTCTTCGTCCAGACGTGTCCATCATATCGATTGTCTATCCCATACATGTTACGTGCTTGAGTGGATGACGCCGTTAGTGGGGCAGGCGGCAGTTCGAATATCGCATCATGGTTGAACTCGGCGGGGAGACAACTCACTTGCCGGTGTGGAATGGCGTCGAAGTTCAGTGTCTTCAGCGGATTCTTGCCACCGGCACGGGTGGACAGCCTCTTCAGACCTGCGATAACACTAACAATACCAGAAATCATTTGCTCTTTTAGGAGACAAGACTTGGGCGGTCGATAAGTTGGCGTAACGGGACGACAACGACACGACATAGGGACACTTAACTTTGGGGGGTACAAAGGAGGCGTAGTGTCCTCGTCGTCTGAAGAGAGATTGATGACTGGCTCAGTGCCGGGCTCAATCTTGACCTCCACTCGAAGTTGAGGAGGAGTCTGCATGCTACACGTTGTGGACTGACGAGGGGTAAGATCAACCGATGACAAACTAATCTGTGAATCTATGCGACCATATACTCTATACCGACCCTTGCCAAGTTTCCATTCCTTCTCAAATATATCCTTCACTACGGGCGGACTTGGTGTGGTATAGAGCAGAGACAAACAATCATCGTCATAGACCTCCTCCTCGACACAAATACTCTCTTGAAGAAAACAAAATCGAATACTTAACGTAGCACTAGTAACAGTAGCAAAACCCTCCTGGTTCAAAAGATAGGCAATAGGACAGCCAGTTCCAACGGCACGTAGTATGGCCATGGAAGACAATGCAGATGGAACAGAAGAAGCCATGGAGATATCAAGATTGGGTTGCGAGAGTGATGGAATACGGAGAGGGACAGGGATTATGAAGAACAATCAGTGAGTAAAAAAAGGGACCTCATTGAAAGGCGGCGTCTGTCAGTGTTTAAAACAAATGCTCAATAATACACTTTGGAATTTATCCGAGATTATATGAAGTAGTAATAGCTCAGCACGACGTGGAATCCAATCGGCTGTCTCGTTGCAATATTTGGGAACCACCTGTCTTAAGATAATATCAGGCTTGTAAAGGATTGACATATTGGAGATTCTAGATCGACAAAAGATTGAGTAGAGCTTGGTATATCTAGATGCCACGTAATTGGAGTGTCCGTGTCAGAGTCAGCATTTTAAATGTGAATTGTCACACAACCTATATTAATCATTGACTGTGCGAGGAACGCTTGCGTGCTAATTAAAACAACGTCCATAAAATTATTAAACTCAAAATGTATTATTTTAGAAGTAGGAGAACAAATTAAGTGAAGTATTTTAAGTATAAAACATAATGTATAAATCGTACATTAGAATATACATTAGTGCACATGGGTTTTCATTTGTTAGTTGAGGTTGTTTCCGTTGGCTTGCAGTATAATAAAAACGTGTTTAAAAGAGAGTGTACACAATATAATTAGCGCATCTAATAGTGGTTTTACAGGTCATAAAGGTAATATTTAGTAATATATTGTAAGTGACGGCGGAAGACAGCTACATAGCTAATATAAATCATGCCAACATATGCTCTTTTAAATATAAAAATCAAGGTGATTTAAATAAGAGAATTAGGACGAATCATTGGAGTTCCTTACATACTAATGTCTAGCATCTTCAAAATACGTTTTGTCTCCTTTGATAAGAGGAATGGGTGGGTAGAACTTGCATTTCTCTAATGACTGGGAAGAGTGATAAGGATCCCCTTGTTCATTCTTGTGAGAGAAAGAAGAAGCGGAGGAGGCGAGGTATTTTGTTTTCTAGTCAAAAGCAATTGCAGAGGTCTAGGATGGGCAAGCGAAAGGCATGTGTTAGTCATTCAGACATTTCAGAGACGGCAAAGGTGTTGTCCTTTAACTCCTCCGAGCGTGATAGTGATTGCAAACTTCAAAACATTGAAGAGAACGAAGAAGAAGAATCATCTCCTGTAATATTGGTAAGAGCAGTTTTCATGGTTATCTGTATATTTGGTCGGGTTACATGTAATTGTCTAAGTCAATGTCTCTTCCATTTATTTTACGCCCGTGGCGTCATACTTTGTAGTACCGCGGTTCTTATATACTTTTCATTCGAATTTGTCCAATATGTGTCTGACAGACAAAAGTTGGAGAAGGAAGCGGAGCACATTGTGACAACATACCGGATACTACACCACCTTCACAAACAAGAGAAGAGGTGAGATTTATAGCGGGAATTTGTCATTTTAGCTATGAAAATATTGGTGGGGCTAAATTTTGCATCAAGGGAGTAGGATTTTTATCATACAAAATGAACCAGTCAATCATTAACACTCTGTCTAGTGAGAGCATATTAAAGCGAGTATATTTAAGCAAGTTGAGTGTACAAGATAGATATTTGTGAACAAATCAGAGAAAGTACAACAACTACTTTGATCACACATTAACTCCTAAAATTCTTGTGCTAAGAGTAAGGAAGAATCGAGAAACGTATTTTTCTACTTTAAATCATAGGATCTCAATTATGACTTACTAAATATCGTACTCACATAATTTCATAAACATTGTCTACTTGAATTGGACGATTATAGTGTTTGAATTAGAAAATAGGTTGATTTTCTACCCTGGGGTTTTGTGGATCAACAGACTATGACATCACTCGGTGTCAAATACACAATGTCTGAATTCACGATGTCTGAATTTATTTCCATTTTGTTAAGGCTAAAACTAATTCCTTGTACACTAAAATTTTGAGGTAGAGGTTCAAAATTGATGAATTCTCAAAAAAAAATTATTTGAAATTCATATGTTTCAAAATGTGAATTGTAACGGTCACCACCTTAGGCTGTAAAAAGAATAAAAAATGTAAAGGCTTATTAAGTAATACATGTACAAAATTTCATAAACTTTGACCGCACGGATTGAAAGATTATAGTGTTTGAAGTCAAGCAGATGGTTCATTTTCTTCGCTGCGTTTAGTGGATCAGCAGACTTTGACTTCAGTTGGTGTCAAAAAATTTCACTACACAAGGTCTAAATCTATTACCATCTTGTTAAGCATAATGTTAGGTTCTCACTCACCAATTTTTATAGGTAGAGACGGGGTGTAGCATATTCAAAACAAGTGTGTAAGGAGTGGAGGCTCAAAATTGTTTTCCCACTAAGGTCTTGGTAATGTCTTTCTATAATAACGATTTCAAAGAATAATGTTGGAAATTGACACCATAGGAACCTGACCAAACTTTCCAAAAGCCCATTTTGGACACTTGGTCCATTAGGGGGTAATGTGAAATTCTTCAAATTATATTACTAAAGAGAACAACATAGGTCGTCGAGAGTTCAATTGGCATGGATGAAAACGGTACTCGATGATGTTTGCTAGACTTCTGGTACGAATGATTGGACGATTGAGTTGGTCTGCGAATGAGTTTGGTTGGAAATGAGTTGGTCAGACTCATGTCTAGCCACCACCGAAACCCTCGAATTCAAACCCTCAAGCTGAACCTGGACTTGCAAGTCACTGAGAAGGCCTCAAGACAACCAGGGTTTTTGAATGCACTACACTTCATTAGATCTAACGAAACTTTGTGGTGTGGCAGGGTGCGGGAGGCGGAATCGATCAAATGGCTTCATCGACACCCGCATCAACCATTTCGGTAAGCTTCTTGGTCCGTGGAATGAGTGTCGAGTTGATTAGGGTTGTTTGTGGTGGTGATGGATATAGAACCTCTCTCTTTTTGTGGTAGTGGTCTGGTGTTTCCTTGTAGAGCCCGATCTAACGGCCATGTGGAGACGGATCTTACTTACGAGCACATGTAGCCTACGAGAGTAACCTGGAATACACGGATCGAATACTTGTGTCGACTTCAATCGACCTCTCTATTGTTGTGGTGGTGGTCTGGTTTCGATGAGAGTAAGTAGAAGACCTCGTGTAGGAGGCCTCCTTCACCGACTTGTTGGACTAGCACTTGGTGCCGATTGCGTCGACAACCTCAATGACGGTTCTGATAGCGTGGACTTCCTCACTGAGAACAATTGTCACTTGGTGCCGAAATGTCACTGAAAGATGGAGCACTTGGATTCGGTGTTTAGAGGTTGTGCTCGCCAATACCGTAAGCCTCTCCGTAGGTCGGCGAGCACCGTAAATGGTTAAAGGTGAGACATAAGCCGGATGGCTGGAGAGTACTTCGCGGCAACTGGAGGAACAAGTTTTGTCGCGTACCTGTCTGTAGTTGTCGACATCGATAGGAGTGATTAGAGACCTCGTATACGAGGTCTCCTTCATCGACTTGTAAGACTAGGACCAATGCGTATTAACGACGAGCCGTGGGGGCTCTACTAGTGTATGACATCACATACACGTCACTTTTGAGAATGTCTAGAGGTGATTGACGGAGCCGAGGGATCATGCAGATTCCATCATTGTAATCATGCTGGTGGACATGATCTCAGATGGGCGGCATTTTCTGAATCCAACATAGTGATCATCGACATTGGTGTCAGTGATCCACCTTGGTACTCTAGCGGAGTTGTATTTATATGCACTCCATTTATATCCTCCTCGAGGCGGCTGGAATGGAAAATCAGTTTTTATATCCTCCTCGAGGCAACTGGAAGGGAAAATCAGTTGGTTAGTTCGTGGACAGATGACTGCGACCCTTCGTGTCCAGTGTTGTGGACAGCTTTGTGGACAACTTGAGGCTTGAACAAGTCTGGTAATTGGATTGAGTACAATCTAAACCCCATGACGATAATCCGTTGGAGCACCTGGTCTACATTCCTAATGAGCCGGGAATTCTTGGTGAGTACTTCGCGGCATCTGGAGGAACCTAGAATTTTGGGCGTTAAGAGTAGATGTCGACGTGAGATATAAAGACCTCGTATACGAGGTCTCCGTCAGGGACTTGTTCGAGTGGGGTAGTCACTAGTACAAAACAGGGAAAAAAAAACCGCACTCGATTTGGAGTTGCGGTTCGTTTGACCACAATGTCGGAACAGTCTGCACTATTCCTAAATCGGGCTGTCCCGGGTTTTTTGGCCATAACTCTTTTATGTTTGGGAGTTTTTGGACGTGTAATATACCGTTGGAAGCGCCTTAAAAACACGCTTCCAACGGTATATTACACGTCCAAAAACTCCCAAACATAAAAGAGTTATGGCCAAAAAACCCGGGACAGCCCGATTTAGGAATAGTGCAGACTGTTCCGACATTGTGGTCAAACGAACCGTAACTCCAGTTCGAGTGCGGTTTTTTTTCCCTGTTTTGTACTAGTGAGTGGAACTGAAATCACATGATCATATGATTAGTATTTGAAGGACCTGTGTCAATATCGACCTGAATGAAATGGTGCAAGAGAATCGTGTGACCCATGATGTGGCATCTTTGCGTATTTATGAACGACGACAGTACAATCAGGTGGTTGAATATGAGTCCTTGGAAGGGTATGTTGGCCCTGCAGGATGTGTTGAAGTGAGTAAAAAGGAGACCTCGTATACGAGGCCTCCTTCACATACTCCGTAACCTTAATTGTGGTACTGGTGTAAATCCTTTACCGTGGATCCTCCAGCAAAATAGTATCACATTGCACACACCTGAATGTGGTCTATTTCCTCAAAGCAGCTGACCGGGAAAGTCTGTATTTGTGGGGGCTAAAGGTGGGTATGCTTGAGTGACGTGAGGTCATGAACGGGGGCGCGACGTGGTGGGACAAGAGTCCTCGGATGGGGTAGCGTGTTTAAGTTGGCCCATGTAGGATGTGTCGACGTGGGTAAAAAGAAGACCTCGTATACGAGGCCTTCTTCACATACTCCTTAACCGAGTCTGTGGTACTCGTGTAAATCCTTCACTGTGGGTCGTCCAGCGGAATAGTATCACATTGCACACACTTGAATGTGCTCTATAGGCATCTCGAAGCAGCTAACCGAGAATGTCTGAATTTCTTGGGGCTATAGATGGGTACGCTTGAGTGACGTGAGGTCATGAAGGGACACTAAAACAGGGTGTCGGTGTCTTTGGGTTGCTTTGACTTCGGTGGACAGTCCTCGATGTGGGTCTTCCAGCGGTGTAGTATCACATTGCACAGACTTGAAACCGGTGATGTCATCCTCGAAGCAGCTGACCGGGAATGTGAGTGTTTTTTAGGTTGAAGGAGGAATCAGTTGTGTGTCGTGTGAACTTGATGGGGAAGCCACCTGGTGTGTCTTGCGTCCTCGGATGGATGTGTTGTTCGGGTTGGCCCCTACAGGAAGAATGTTTGTAAGTAAAAATAAGACCTCGTATATGAGGCCTCATTTATGGACTCTAAACTCGAATCTTTGACTTCGGTGAAAGTCCTGGATGTGGGTGTGTAGTATCACATTGCACACAACTGAAACTAGTGGTGTCATCCTCGAAGCAGCTGACCGGGAATGTGAGTGTTTTTTGGGGCTGAAGGAGGAATCAGTTGTGTGTCGTGTGAACATGATGGGGAAGCCACTTGGTGGATCTTGAGTCCTCGGATGGATGTGCTTTTCGGGTTGGCCCCTGCAGGAAGGATGTTCGTAAGTAAAAGTTAGACCTCGTATACGAGGCCTCATTTATGGACTGTAAACTCGAAACTTTGACTTCGGTGAAAGTCCTGGATTTGGGTCCTCCAGCTGGGTAGTATCACATTGCACACAGCTGAAACCGGTTGTATCCTCCTCGAAGCAGCTGAACGGGAAAGTGAATGTTTTATTAGATCCTTAAGGTGGGAACGGTTGAGTGTCGCGAGAACATAATGGGGGCACCATGTGGTCAGACATGAGTCCTCGGATGAGTGTGTTGTTCAGGTTGGCCCCTGCAGGAATTTCGATTCAGCTGAACAACCATGCCTTATAGGCGTGGCACCCTAAACCTCCTAGATTGAATCCTGGTTCAATCGGTGAACGTTTGAAAAGGCCTCGTATACGAGGCCATCTTTAATGATGATTGTGTGCATGATCTGTCCACTATATTTTGTGTTTTTGGTAGGATGAACTTGGCCAAGGAAGCGGAGCTGTACGGGAGAATACGATCAAGGAATCACAACCCATGTCAAGCGCTTCAAGTAATGAGGTGGTTGTACACACAACTAGTTTTTATATTATACTCTTTCTCATTATTGAACTGCCTGTTTGTACTAAAAGATGTTGGTTCACTACATTGTCATTCTTGATTGGTGAAAGTACTAGAGGTAGAAGGTTATATTTTGTATATTTATGTGTATTTCAAAACGAAATTTTGTTCTAAATTCCTCAGTATTTGTTTGTTCTTAGGAGGTCGAGGTTAACACTCAGGATGACGAGGCTCTTGATGACAGTCCCAACACTCAGGTTTGTAACTCTTAAACTATTCTTGCAATCAGTTTTTTGGATTTATCACTCTATGTTATTATTGTCTTAATGTTTATGGTTGGATTTTGTAGAACGTGCCCTCAATAGACTCCGAGGATTCGTCACCAAAATGCCCTGAAGGACTGATTAGTTCTCATGAGGGTGAAGAAGCAAGACGACTTCATCAGAAGTCTAATTTTGTGACAGTTCTTGAAAGCATGCGTGTTACGAAGGCACCTATTCATGTGCCTCTTTGCAGGATGATTGCCCTTCCTCGAGTCCGGCCAATTCAAGAAGTTGACGTATGTGCATTGCAGAAACGTTTTGAAGGGGGCTATATTGATGGAGATCGTGCATTCTACCTTTCAATCTTTGATGACCATGAGATGTCGCGTGAGGTTACACCTGACATATTGTCTTCTTGGAGCTCACATTGGATAGCAGCAAATGAGAAGTTTGAAGAGTTTTTGAAGGCCACTCCAGTGTTAGCCGTCCTCAATGGCAAAATGTTTTTTGTCTGGGACAGAAATCATAGGTTCAATGCATGGTGGCATTATATTTCTAAGCGACATTCAGATGACCCTGATTGGCATTATGCCGTCCAGAGTATCGTGCTAAATCCAACAGGCCAGATTTCAGTATTACTTAATTGTATGCACGATGTCAATTGGTAATTATTTCAACTTTTGATCTTTCTTCCTATTTTTCTGTGACTCTTTCTATAAGTGTAGTAACTTTGGATTAATCTATCTCTTTATGTATGATCATGTAGGTCTACACAGAATGATTTTGTGAAGACTAGCTTACTGGCAAAGCTACAACGTATACGATATTATGGTGGGTTGAAATTGGAAGATTTCAAGGACCTCTTGACATCTGAAGACTATAATACATGCGCAAAAGTTCGATGTTCACGTGCTGCTTGGTTTCCGTTGACAGTTGATGTTTTCATTTCGTTTTTGTATCGGGTATGATATGCAAACTCCTTTTATGTACATAATTTTTATGAACTATGTCTTTTTATTTTTATTTTTTTTACTTGGTATTACTAATTTCATTTGTCTTGCAGCAAGACATTGCTCGCGCTTCAGATGAGGCTGCAATGGATTATGAAAAAAAGACACCTAAAGAGGAGAGAAGTGCAACAAGCGTGTGGAAGGTCATGAGCGATGCTGCGGCTAGCACTGTGAAATCCATAAAAAGCAAGGACTTTCAAAAATACCTTGCTGTTGCAAATCCCAGTAATGGCGACGAGTTCTTTGATGAGGTATTTCCTTGCACATTATTCTCATTAATCTTAGTTTCATTGCATTATTTGGACAATAATATTTCAATTCTATTTTCTAATAGTTAAATTCTGGATTCATATTTTGTAGATAAATTTTCATTTCAGTCATTTCAAAAAGACTGAAATGACAATTGAGAAGCTTCAAAAAATTACAACAGCTACAGTTGAGCCCTGTTTCAAAACAAGGTGGCTTCATTTTTGGAACTCGCCATCAGTTGTTCGTTCTGCTTTCCGCTTTCCACCTTCCCAGTTCAGAGATGGCGCTCTTGATTCGTTTCTTAACCGCGCTACATTCTGGGCACAAGTAATATATCTAACTTCCTGCTCATTACTTGATCTTTGGTAGTAGTAATTATCAGATTGGTTAAGAATGTCATCTAACTTCATATATTGATTGGTTTCAGCTGGAGGCAAAATTCATTGCTGATTTTGAAGATATTTGTACAACAAGTACAATCTCAGTTAATTGGGAGGCTTCCCCTGGAATTGAAAAACCTTTTGATTATGTAGAAAAATGGCGCATGATCCTCTGGGAGAAAGGATATATGGTCTTTGTTCAGTCGGGTGTAAAACCGCTCTTTCAGAAGAATTCAAAACTGAATGAGTTGATGGGTGGTGATCTTGCCATAAAACGGCTCTTATACAGGTGTGTTTTCAATTTAATCTCCAATTTTGTCTACATTCAAAGGATTATTGTATCTTCATGGTTTATGATCCAATTCAAAATGATGTGTGGAGGTATATTGTTAGAGAGTTGTTGCCCAAGAATGCTCTTCAATCATCCATATGCCCTTCTTTCATGTCGACGTGGATTCAACCTTCATCAGACTTGTGCATCTTTACAGAGGTTCAGAAGAAGAAGTATTCCGTTCAAGTTTTACATGGTGGTGGATGGTATTTGGAATGCTCAGCAAATTTTGTTCCAGATGCAGAGAAAGACCTTTTTCAAGGTCTATCAGAGGTTTCAGTACAACCTGTTTCATCTCCACTGGGGCAGCCGGAGGTTGAAATTGTAGAGCAATCGTCGTCCCCACCAGTCTTAGCTCTAGAGGAGACCTCTGGTAAGAAGAAGCGGCTTTCGAAAGCTGAGAAGGAAAAGCTTGTCATGGATGCGGAGACTGCAAAGAAGGCTGAGATTCAAGCAGCCGCCCTTGCTAAGAGAGACACCTTAAATTTTTCCTTGATGCGAGATCCAACAGATATGACTAGGAACGAGGTCTTGGCATGGAACTCTCCTCCAATCGTGACATCCTCTCAAGCCGCTGGTTCAAGCCTTGTTGAAATTACAAGGATGGAAGTCCAACAACGCAAGCAACGCTAGTTTCAATTTTCTGAGTCCTCCGTTGCTCCGTTGCCAATTGTCTCATCAGAGTGTTTCATCAAAATTATATCACTCTTCTCTATCATGCAGTCTCTCTCGGAGACAGGAGGGCCACTGCAATTATGGGAGCAGCTACATCAGTTCATTTCAAAGGTTAGTCTTTGTTACCCTCATTTGATTTTGAATTATCTAAATTACACTGAACCGGATTTATTTACACCTATTGGATTCTTTGCTTCCAGGTTGGTGCAGGTAGAACGCGGAAAGTTTCAAATGACAATTGCAAGCACACTGGATTGGATCTTATTGTGGCTAACATTCCAGAGAATTTACCAGTACCTGGGATCTCTTAATCCATTGATGCCATCCCTTTGTGGAATTCAAGGCTAGAAAATTATATTGATACACTTTTTGAGTTCGCTGACAATTATCTTCACGACAACGCTGCTTTGCTTCTGCTTCATCCGAATGATAGAGATCTACGACTTGAAATTGATGAATGTGCTTCCACATACGACTTCAAGCTACTCATCGATTGGTGGGCATTGAACGAGCTTCCTCTTGCTTCGCCTCGAGATCCTTCTGCGATAGTAAGTACTATAAATAATTTTTTGATAATTTTTAGCTATAGTCTTGAGCTTCTCCATACTGTATCTAATCCTCCATTGTATATATTGTTTCTTTCTCAGGGGACGCGATTCTGTGTTCAGCTATTTGTTCGTGACCCTCCGATCGTCTCGAAATTCTCTGTTCGATCTCCACTTGTTGAGCTCGATATCTTGTTCAATCCGGTGAACGTTGCTTCACAGCTCATGCATGGCGACTCACCATGGCGAGGGACTCGTGAGAAAGCGGTTGATCTCATGAAAACCATTCTTGAATCCCTCACAGAAGTTGGGGATATTGTCTTAGACTGGAATGCCTCTACGGGTAAGCATTCCCATATATATGTTCAATACTTTATTTCTTTATTTTTTTCAATTCTGATTTATCTTTTCTATTGATATGTATTATCTAGGTCCAACTATTCGGGTGTGTCAATCAATGGGCAGACATGTATTGGCCTTCGAAGAAGACTCAGACATTTTTCAGTCATTGCTCGCACCGCTAATTCCAAAGTCAGCTACGGAATTGGTAGTGGAGAGGAGGAAGAACTTACGACGTACTCAAGGAGAACCACCACAGAAGAAGCAAAAAAGCAGTCGTATTCCTTCTTGTACGTAAGTTCAACCCAATTTTTTTTTCATCGTTGTTATTAAAATCTTTGTACGTTATCAATTTCAACCCTAAACCTCATTGTGTTTCTGTTTAGTTGCAGAGCTCTGCCGCTATTGTCATCTCCAGATTCTTCCTTTTCTTTACCTATCTGGGCTAAGAGAACTGCGGAGATACAATCAACTATGAAATCTCCTCCACCAATACGTCATCGGCAGAGGTATCACAAAGACGTACTCCGTTATGTGGAGGTAGAGGCAGAGGTTGGTAATGAAAGCGAGGGTAGTTCAGATGACACGGAGTAGTTGTTTTGTGTACTCATTTTCATTTCTGATTGAGTAAAATCTTATTTGCCAGTCCAACTAAAGTCAACCCAAAATTGATACTCTTCTTGTAAACATTTTCATTGTATCCATTCAAATTCAAATTGGAACATGCCCTTTAGTTTGCTACCCTCTTATAAGCTATTTGGACACGGAATAATGTACCACATGATTCACAACTTTAAACTTAATACTCCAATTTGTAACTTCGTACAAAACTATCAAATTGATTAGTCTACTAGTCTGTCATTGAGTAATGGATCTGAATTTAGTAGCATATACAAGGCAAGGCTGGATTATAAAATGTACACTGAACGACATATACTATATTGCTCGTATCGTAAATTGTACATACAAAAATACATTCAAAACAAATAAATGAGTTGTTTTATAATGAGCAAATACATACATGACTTTTTCAATATTAAAATCTATAGAAAATCTATAGATATATATATCTATACTCCACGATGAAGACCTAGTTTTTGTAGGGCTAAGTAAAAAATGAACAATATAGATACAATCTTGATTTTGTAAACCCTAAACTCTAAATCCAAAATTCCAAGTCTCTAAATCAACGTTCAAGTACACTATACATCATGCTAACACACAAAATCTGAGATTTCTATAATAATGAGAATGCGAGGCCTTTCATCCACGGCCATAGGGTATTTTCTGAAACTAGAGCAAGTTATCCTTTTTTTTTATCCGCCACTATCATTACAGTGTTAAATAATCCACGGCCATAGGCCCTCTTGTGAGCTAAAAAAAATGTCTTAAGCACACAAACTTGTTTTTAAATTCACTTTTTTCTGCTCACAGAGAGAGATATTTTTGCTCACTGCTCACCGCTCACCGCTCACTGCTCACAAAATAGCATTTCCCCCCATAAGTATAGCTGTTGGGGTTGCGCTTGGCCCATCTCACAATCACTTTGCTTGGAAATCGTGGCCTTCAACTATCTTTTTTTGGTGGTTGACTGCTTGATCTATGAGTGGAGCTCCATACTGCACACTATCAACGTATTGTTCTTCATCTTCACTACCTTGGTTTAGGGTTTGTATTAATTAATACCACTGACTTGGATTTTTTTGAAATCCAATGTGGTAATTGTACCCCTTTGCTACTCAAATGTGTTTGTGGAACAACTCTAACATTTCAATTGTTCTATACTAAGTCTAGAGCTCTAATTTTTATTTTTATTTTTTTGAGCTAGAGCTTAGCGTAGTTTCAAAATAATTTTGTAGATTTATAGAATTTCTCACAATGGAAAGTGAGAGAGAGCTAGAAACCTAGCAACAGCCAGCGATGACCAGCGTAGAGAGGAAAAGGCAGAAAGACAACAATAGGCCGAGGCACGGGAAACTCCGGGAGAAGCGGATGCACATATTGCCCAATCCAACAAAGGTTGCATTCTAGGGTTGGGAAGATGAACCATCGTCGTGGTCACTCCTCATTTGCAAAGATTACATCGACTGGTGCCACTTGTCAAGATTGTTTTCTCCACATTGCCATTTAATAAATCGTCACATGAACAAGGCAAATTCAAAATATTGCTCCAACAAGGAGTTCCACACTGGTGCCCTCTAAGCGCACCAATACTTATACGACCTCGAATTCTTGTCGTGCAATGATTGTAATTTGTACCCTCTATCTTGCCCCCATAGTATATGCTCAAGTCATTATAAAGAAGCGAGTGGATTGGAAGATTGTGCGGAAAACTCCGAAAATGCCAAGGATATGGATGCAAATGGATATGCCTAGAGAGCAACATCAAATGTTTCTGTTTGCCGCTCTAGATCCACAGAAAGGGGATGGCCAAGAAGATGTACCTCCGATAGAGTCAGATTCATCACCTGATTTAGACTCAGATGGAAAGCGAGGTCGGCGTCCATCAATGACTCCAACGGCGCGTGCTTCACGAAAAAAGCGGCATCAAGTATAGCTCCAGCAAGCAACATTTGCCATGGTTCAAGGAGGTGGCCACGAAGATTTGTAGGTGCCAATGCTATTCGTGATGATGAATCCATAGCACATGTTGAGGGTGTTGGAGATGAAGAACACATCCATGTTATGGACAAAATGCCAATGTTGGATGTTCTAGTCACCACTTCCAACTTGGAGCATCAAGCATTAGGGTCCAGAATTATTGCCATGGATGCTCAGCAAGAATTGTTGGACAATATGCGCTTGAAGGACAAGACAATTGAACGTCTCTAAGAAGAGATTCGTAATCTCAAGCTAGAATCCAGTCAAAAGAAGGACAAGACAATTGGAAAACTTGAAGAAGAAATTCTAGACCTCAAGTTGGAATCTAGACATAAGAGTGACATTATTGCCAAGCAAGCAGCCGTGGTAGAAGAGCTATGTCATCGTGATTGCCACACTTTTCTTGAGCAAAACTTTGAAGGAGCTGTAGATGTTTGTCGCCTTTCTCACACTGTTGCAAGCCAGACTAATCTTGGCAGTGATGCTCTAAGTCTAAATGACTTGATTGTTGACAATCTTGTTGGCAACATTATTAGCTGCCTGCTAGATACCACCCCAAGACCACACCGTGATTGCATGGCACGTCGTCCATCTGTGTTCTTATCACCCATGAATGTAATAACGCAACCTTTTGAAGATCCCATTAGCACTAAGGATTCTTTGTCATTTCCCTTGCCGAATCCAAGCATGGAACTAGTACAACTTTGCTCTGCAAATGAAATCCTTCAAAAAATGATTACATCATTGAGCGAGCAATACTACCAATGGAAGGTGGCATTCATCTTGAATGTTGGCCGTGCAAGAGAAATGGTAGTAGAGTTCAAGAAGATTGACAATGAATACACGTCGTTCAATACGCGCCGTGACTTTTGCCTCACATCTTGGGTACACATTGATGAGATGTTTCCAAGTGAATTGGCAATGCGTGACGGTAGATCTATTGACTGGGCAAAGTTGGAGTTGGACCACGTAGAGGTTATATCTGCTCATGCCCTTTGTCTAAGCAGAGACGTGGAGGCACGCAAGTTACGGCCAATTCCAGCACCTTCACGCAAAATAGAGACGATTGCTCACTTTGGTTAATCCATTTGGGCTGGAAGGTACACATGCCGCTGCTTATACCATCCAATGTGCCTCGTAGGTAGTCGCTTGATACATAGATTTTGCTTAAAGTGTAGAGCACCATTTCATGAGCGCTTGTTTGATTTGATTGGCCTCACCTTTTACATGCCACCTAGTCAAGAGTTGAACTCGGAGATTGCACTAGGGACGGCATATGCTCATAGGTGGGGAGAAGATTAGGTGTAGAGTTGGCGTGCATCATTGCACCAGCTAGAGAAGTCCTATGTAAGCTTCTAAATCCGTTAGGAATATGACCACGAAGAAATCGTGCGAGTTTGCAAGAATCTCATATCGGGAACAACCAGAACGGATGTTGATAGATGGAACTTCTTCTATCTAGTCATGGGCGGATATTGAGATGTTGCATGTAAGCAATTTCAATTCAGACGACATCCTGATGGTTTCCTCAGAAATAATTTGGGACGCATGGTGTCAAATTTGGGAGAGGGCACTGATCTGGACCTTTGCAATGCCTTGCAATGGAAAGAATTGCAGTGGAAGGAGGCCTGGAAGGAGGAAGCAATTGACTTCCTTCTTGAGAAACATAGTCCAAAGACTATGAGGACGCTCAAAGCACTTTGGAATTCCAAAATGTTACGTGCTCTGATAAACTTGGAAAAGCCTCAGTCGAGGATGCAAGTAGGACGTAGATAGCTTGGTGATGGGGCTGGAACAAGTGCAAGTGGTGATCCAAGTGCAAGTAGTACTAGTGGAGCCGAAGGAAGCGTAGCTGGCGAGGCGGAAGGTAGTGCGGCTGACGAACGGAGAGGGGCACGGCCTGCATAGGCATACAGAGTCAAAGTTGAAGGCGTAGCATTTATAAACATATTGCATGTTGCGGCATCGTCAAAAATAATACAAGGACATCTCAAAATCTTAAAATCCATTACCGCACAACTCACTTTGGAACACCGTAAAGTCTTTGTTTATAAAAAACTTGTTTATTTACTTCTCTTTTGATTACCTCAATTTTTTAGAACTCAATATTCCAAGTAATAGTCTTTGCCAAAATGCAATGCGCGTAGTCCCCATGATCGTGTGCGTGCACGCAACCAACGCTGGATATTCGGCGTCCAACCCTCGGGGCGTGCACATACCTGCGCGCCTACCGTACATAGAACACGCCCGATCAGTGAGGGTATGCGCTCGGTCCATGTTGGTACGCACCCAACCCTGATTTGTATGCGCTCAATGGTGTTGATAGTACTATGCGCCCGGACATTATTAGTACGCGCCCCGCCAGGGGCGCATGCGTGCCTCTCTATAAGTAAGAGAATTGAACCTCAATGGGCCCACTTCCCAAGCGCTTTGGCCTGCAATTGCGACATGGCGGCTCCTTGTTTGGCACTATTGGGAAGTGTTTTTTTGGTGTCTATTGACACCTTTTTACTCTTAGAACCCCTTCATGTCAATTCTAAAGAATGGATTCAAGTGGCCCTTCTGAGATGAGGGATGCGGAGAAGATAATGAAGAAAAGGCTGCGTAATGCAAGCCATGTACGCAACCATTAGCAAAAGAAATGCCTTCACATATTTGTTGATGATAAGCTGAAAGCATTTTGAGGCTGGGAAGATGTACCAAGTACGTGGACATTTACACAATGTGCATAGTATATTGTGTGGTGTAATTTGGGACAGATGTGGCCGCATTTGCGGTATTGGCAACTTCGGCGGTACAACAAGGGCAACTTAAATGACTACGCCAATGAACCATTCAAAGAGTGGTGCATCCAAGCGTACCAAAAAGATATTTGAAAAACCACTATAGTATATATAAATAGTATTTATAAACTATTCGAAAAGACAATTTTTTTTCTTCTTAAAATCATATATTGAAGAATAGTATTTTAATTTTGTCTCAATCATGGATAATTTGTACATTTCATTGTAAAGATAATTAATCATTGAAGACCAAATAATAAAAATCATGTTGAAATTATTATATTTACTTGCATAAAAAATCTCACATTTCATTTATATTTTTTTGAGCTGCCCACCCTCAAAAAACATCACTTAAGATGGCATAAATTTTATTCTATAGGTTTGATGAGAATAATAACTATATACCCACATAGCTCCTACCTTCTTACATTGTCATGCAAAATTTGGAAAATTGAAAATAGAAATTGCAACCATAAGAGCTTGCCCAAGATTTGCAAAACTCACTTCAAGACTTCGGCTCTTTAGGGGTTGAATAGTATGTATGCGAGCATAATAAATGATTTGTGATGTATCTAATTCCCCAATATTAATGCAACATTATTATTTTTAGTTGAATATAAAATTACTACGGTTTTTCAAAATGATAAATGATGGCATTCTACCATACAAAGTATCCATCTTTTATCTAAATATGATTATAAGTTTATCATACAAATCACTTTCCGTGCGAGTTGGAAATACTAACTCTTAAAAAAATTCAGTAAGAAAGCATAAGTATTGTGTTTAAAATATTTTTACAAGATGTTTTAAAACACTACAATGTTTGACTACTTTTCTTAAACATTTCAAAAATATTGGATTGTTTATGATATTTGTATGTAAATCAATGTCTCACTATATACTCATAGATTTTTGGAAGATAAAAGACAAATCACTTGAGCCAACCAAACAAATTCACTAAATTGTAATAGTGCCAAATTTGTTATAAAATATTGTAACAGAGATAGAGATGAAAATTTTCATATACTATGGAAAAAATCACTTTATGCAATGCTTAATTCTATAGGATTCATAAATACTGCAAATTAGTTCTATTATTTTGATGATCTATCATGTAAACTTGATTGCTATTGACATTAGCATTATTACTTCATGAAAATGGAATTTTGAATTTAGTCTATGTCCATGTTCTTCCCACTAAGTACGCACGCTTAGGTACGCGCTTGACCCTGAAATGTACGCGCCCAACTCAACGGAGCGCGCACGCTTGCGCCCAATTCAATTTGGATTGCGCTTGAACATGCCTGCTACAGGCTCGACCCATGGCACACGCGCACATACGCGTCCGATCTTTGTTGCGGCTGATCACGTATGCGCCCGATCCTGTTAGCACGCGTCCGACCTGTTTTTGTACGTGCCCAACCTGTTTTTGTACGCGTGCTTCTAGATTGTATGCGCCCCTAGCATCCGCGCCTTTCTATTAATATGCATTTTCCTCCATTTTACCCCCACTTCCTAGGCGCTTTGGCCCGGAAGAAGGTCTCGGAAAAAACAAGCAAGGTGCAGGCCTTCTTTTGGGAAAAAAACAAGCGAGTGGAAAAGGCGGAAGATTTGGTTTACATCTACATAAATACTGGATTCCTTTGAGAACGTGCTCATCCGGACTTAATTCGATGGTACGACGAGAATGTGCATTTGGAAGAGTCTAACTCTTATGGAGGACGCCCTTCAATCACGGAGGTCGAGGGCTTGGAATCTGATAATGGGGATTATAACTGGTTGGGTGGCAATTGGGAAGACCTTGCCGGCGACAACAACCCTTTGTCTAGTCATAGGCCGCCTAGGGACAACTGAGCAAACCTTGAGGACAATGGAAATGCACTACATGACCATTTTTCCAACGTCCACGATGACCCGTTGGATCCTTTTGCATTTAACGAGGTCAATATATATGCAATCTATAATATAGCAGAATTATCGGGTGAAAACCGTGCCTAAGAAACTAGGGGAGAGTAATATAGGTCGGCATTGAGGGGCAATCTCGATTGAGATGACAACATTCTGGAAAATCACTCTGCCAACTCTAAGGGCTCAACGCCTCAGGCCCCTCTGGTAGCTATGGCCCTGCTCCCGACAGTCATG
The DNA here is from genome assembly GCA_963971425.1 of Bryoerythrophyllum caledonicum. Lineage (NCBI taxonomy): Eukaryota > Viridiplantae > Streptophyta > Bryopsida > Pottiales > Pottiaceae > Bryoerythrophyllum > Bryoerythrophyllum caledonicum. The sequence goes on along the minus strand of OZ020521.1, from coordinate 6,827,790 downwards.
GCATTGGAATTGTAGGGCATAATGCATCTATAAACGATGGAAATGAAGTGAGCAGTGGTTAAACAATAATAAATCCTATGAGCCAATGGCCACCATGGAATCCATTGAAGTTGTGAAGAGCACTCAAATTGAACCTCAACAATGGAACCAAACTTAGAGGAAGACATGCCAATCCAAAGTTTGTTTCAGCGGCCATCTGCTCAAAGTATAGCCTCGGTTAGAAGAACCCTATCAAGTGTAAAGAGAAAGAGCTCTTCAACCATAGTCCCGCCACCCCTCCACCGTAGCGCACTTGGCCCAAACGGTGGTGTGGAGCGCGTGTTACTAACTCCACAACGTCCCTGCGCAGGGGATGGATCATCTGCTATGAGAAGCCATTTATGAACACGTAGAGGCGGAAACAATGGTCCTCTCCATTTCTTCACGGGACCCTGGCGAGCAGGACCTTGGAGAAAGTCCTTGGGGCCAAAGGCAATTGCTCTAAAAACATGGATGGAGTAAGAGACAAGAGGAAGAATGGACGAGTAAAACAATTTGTGAATGCCGCATCAACCATTGGAGCTTAGCTACAATTGCGAAACTTGAATTTAGAGATTCAGGAGTACGTGGCGCCAATCCTGAAAAAACTTGCGGAGAACTTCTCATCATGAGACAATGATGTTGATGATGAGGATTGCGATGAGCTATCCACAGACAATACGGTGGTGCTTCACGGGCTCTCTATCCTCCAAAATGTTTGCCAATCAAACCAGAAGAGGAAACACAATGTTGATTCAGAGATCTCGGATGATTAAAAGATGTCCAACACCAAAGTACTACAAGTTACAACTACAATTAGTGGTGTGGTGGATACATTAAACAATACTACCATTGCTTAAATTATGTACTTGGACTTGAGAATGCCCATTTATGAAAGTACCACATTAAGATAAATAATTTTAAGGTTAGACCATCCCCCATATTGTATTCTTTCTCAAATGTTGCACCTTAGCCCTTTTTGAGGAGCGCACACTCTGTGCGAGTGCGCGTGCGCCCGGCCCCTAGCTGTAAGCGCACAATAAACAGGTGCGCGCACGATCCACAGCGATACGCGTCAGGCCGCAAATGATGGGCCCCCGGATCCTACCAGTACTTGCCCGACTTTCAATAGTACGCTCGACACTCAATTGTACTCGTCTGGCCCTGAATGGTATGTGCCCGACCCTACAACACGACGTGGAAAGTGGTATGATGTGTCAACACACGTGTTTTACCATGGAAAATGTTGAAAATTTGATTTAGGATTTTTTTTAAAAATTACACGCACATGTTCGCTAAAATGTGGCGTCTGTGCAGCCCGTTCGTCCAATCGTCCGTCCGTTTGCTATCTTTGGGGCCCTGTCCGTTTATGTAGACAACTTTGGGTGGAAAATGAAGTCTTGATGGCACTAGTAGCCAAAAGTTCAGAAATTGGGTCCTCAATTGTCGTGAATGCCGTCTGGCCACATGCCTTGCTACTTCATCAACATCCACATAAATGTAGCGTTTGACCTTGATATCCACTTGCAACACTGCGGCCGAGCCACTTCCAATCCTCCCAAAAAACTCCAACTAGACGATACCATCCTTTGGTGCCTTCCAATGAATGGTGGAAGTGTCTTGAATTGGTCTTAAATCTTGGTCCATTCCAGACTCCTCTTCCACTTGTGGGAGCATCAAATATTGTCAAGGATCTTCAATGGCTCATTCCGCATCCCTCTAAAGTTCAGTTGAGGTGTTCCACGCTGCTTCAATTTTAGGTTGATACCTCTCTATATCTCCAACACTCGTGTCATCCGCATGGGTATCCACTTCATGAAGTGTAAGAGTCGCCATAGAGAAATCCTCAATACTCGCCTGAAACTATGGTTGTTTCACATCCATACTTCCTAACAAGGCAAATACATCTACAAGGTTACCAGTCAAAACTTGAACAAATTGAGCTGGCAGTTGGGCCTTCCGTCCATCTCTTGCTTGCCATCCTAGTCTATAGCTTGTTGTCTCCTTCCAAAATCCAAGGTCAACCCCATAGAATATAGCACTGCCGAGCTCGCTAAGACATCATATGACTTGGCCTCTGTGGCTTTTGCCTTCATCCTCATGAAATTTGCATCTTCAACATCATATTCATTGAGTAGCAACATCAACTCCAATTTTGTAATGCCCGGTAGCGTGCCCCGTACCTCCCATAGACGTGCTAATTGTCCATCGATACTTCTTCACAGTGTCCCTAGTCAAGCTCAATTCCTCAATGGCAGATGCTCCCAGCATCAACAATTAAGCTTTTAAATCCAAAAGCACTCGTCGAGGTACGAAAACCCTCCCGTTAGGCCCAACAAGTTAAAAAATCCCCACCACTCTAGGTTTAATGGATGACCTCTCAACTGCAGATCTGGTAGGCATGGTCTTAACACGCATGGCTGCTGAAAGCAATCCCTCCACGTTGTCCTCATGACTCTTATTCGCCTCTTTATTGATCACTTCCATCTCCAACACATTGACGCTTGTGGAATTATCCAACTCGTACATTGTGGCCGCCATCTTAAAGACTGTTGTTGAATTGAAGGGTAGAAGCCAGCTAGGATTCTTACTTGTGGGTAAAAAAATATACCTAAGAGTATATTTTTTGAGGCCAAAAAATCTTGATTTCACTCAAATTAATAGAAAAAGGGTGTTTCGCAAGAAAAAAATATGTTTCAAGATGGATCTATATATGATGTATCTGATTCGTTAAGAAATCAAAGCAAGAATCAACATTGATCCCTATTATAGGAGCCCTGAAAAAATATCTTTTTTTTAAGCAATAAAAATGAAATTAAGTTTCCGATCTAGAATTTTTAATTATAATATATGAACACATTGTGGCCAGGCGTGAATGTGTGCCAAAAATTTTGAAGTATTTTACTTCCTTGAACTCTCCAAATAAGAATATTTGGTAAATGTCATATACTTGTGACAGACATATACTGATAAAAGATATACCTGTAATGGCCAAACCGTAAGTCAAAACTCAACATTTTTGGGGTTCTTGCACTTTAAATCAAAGCAACTATCTTTATTCATCATTTGTAACACTATAAATATACCATCTTAGTGGACTTTCACCCTGAAGCCCTTTTGTGACTTTAGTTTAGCAAAAAACAACGAAGCTAGGCAAACCAAATTTTTCACTTTGATTACCACCGCATCCGTTGGGTCCTCAACTCCAACCGTAGGGCGTGTTGTAGGCGCCCCCCGTCAAATTGGAGGCACCATGGAAGATGTTGGCACCATCTCCTCCAATATAAAAGATTCTGGCAATCGAGCTTGTCAGCTGTCCGTCCCATGTTGAGGATCCAAAATTGGGCTTGCTCCATGTGAAACATCCTTGGTCACAGGTATCTGACCCCGTGTAAGGGCGTAAGTCTCCCGCAAGCCATTCGTGGTAGCTAGTATCATGCCACTCAACATATAATCCTCAAATTTGTCAACATCGGGTCTAAACCCGCCCCCAGTATGAAAACTAGGAGTGACTTGAGGCTTATCACTCACTGAAGCGGCATTTACACACATGGCCTCTAGCTTGGCCTCTGGATCTGCGAATTTGGCCTTCCAATTTTTCTTCTCTACTCTAGAGGCCTTTAATTCCTTGTCCTTGCCTCTTGTCTTCCCTCCTATCTTGCCTCATTTCCTCTGGAAGGCTTCAACTCAGGGTGAAGCTTCCAACACTTAACTTTGGAATGCCCCTTAGCACCCAAACCAGAGCAAAACCCACTAGCTTATAGAGTAAAAGACTTGCTTTCTTTGTAATCCTTCCTCAAGGCCCTCTCCTGCCACAATTCAAGCATAACGCCTTAGTGTCAGTGGCATAGGAGGGAAGGGAAGCCTTGGCATCCTTTGCTTCTCGGGAACCTTCTCTTTACGCTTGAAAAATTCCGTGGCCGTTTTCTCCTCCAACAAATTGATCTCAATTCATTTTGAAGTCTTGAGCATAAATTGCAAGGTCAGTGGCTCATCCAATGGCCACGCCTCATGGCGCACTAAGGTTTTTAGCTCCTTCTCAAGGATACTGTACTAATGTTGCATCGCCTGTTGCTCCATGACTCCATGAGTAGGAGAGATCAATCTCCGTAATCTTGCATGAGCTTCCCGCAAGGATTCATCTCCTCCTCGGTCAAAGACCACAATGCCTTCATCTTATCCGTCCGTTGACCCTGATAATCTTGACGAAGCTGTATGAAGAATCTGGCGATAGAATTGAATGGAGGTGGGATAGTACCATCTCCACTAGTTGGCTCATTCGCTCAGCATCGATTGTGTTGTCCTCCTTCTTCCCCTTGCCCACAAAGAAAAACACTCTCGGTGCTCTACCGAAAACAATTGCGTAGAAATCTCTCCGAGCCAGGACTTTTGTAAAACGAGCCTCTTCAAATTCTCCATAATCCGCTATTGGAGCTTACTCTAGACATTCAAACAAGGCTCTTCATACCATGTAAGGATTGAAATTGAGGTTGCGAGACTTTTGGAGTTCACACCAATGATTTGAAATCATTGACTTCGATCGTGCCCGTGGCACCCAATAATTGTTGCACCCCTCGTTCTCTTCCTCCCTACGGTGAAGGCATTTCTTTCCAATCAAAATATAATTGATAAGGTTTCTTTGGTGGGGAATGTGCACCGCAAACCTCCGGTGCTTCAACAAATTCCTTTTCTTCTGCTAACGATGGCGGAACCATGTCGTCTATCTCCTCGAATTTGCTTTCAACCTCTTTTGTAGACCAATCTCATCCACCAACACCTACCGCGAAAGGGGTATTCCTACTAGTAAACTCGGGCCCCTTCCACCCCTCCAGCTTGTCAACCGACGCACTTTGTTAAAGAAGCGTCACGCCTCATGCGTGCCCTTCATTTCTGGGGCATAGATTGTTGCCGACACCTCTCAATCCAACAATTCCATAGTAAGGGTGTTCCATACAATGTTGGCATGCTCTCGCCACATACCCATTTTCCATTGTCACGTAGTGTGAAACATCAAGCGCTCACTTTCAAACTTGTTGAAGATGAGAGATAAAGTAGGTAAACGATTTCTCCGGTAGAAATCCTCCACCTCCACGGCATACCTTGATCCAACATTCTTCAAGACAATTGCCTTCTCTCCTACAACAAGATCCACAGATTCTACTTGCCCTTGAACACGGCAAAGACGTGTTAGCACATCCTCTTTGACCCGAAGTACCTGGACTTTGCGAACACCGCCCAATGAGGTCCAATATTTCACGGACTCTTCACGTAGCACTTTTGTGCTTAACTTCCGCAAATCGTGGGGCCTGATTTGAGACTTGGCTATGAAGGATAGCTCAAAATCTCTACCACTAGTGCTGGCCTTGGAAGGTAAAGCTTTCAGCTGCAAGTCTTGGAATCATGAAATCAAATGACCAAGTGTCTCAGTGCTAATCTCTACCTTAAACGCATTAGACTCTTTTGATTTCCTCTTGCTACCACCACTATTTATGTCCCATATAATTAATACAACCCACACTTTTTACGAGGCGGTATCAAGTCGACCTACAATAAATGTGCCTAAGCTACGCCTATAAAATTAGTTTCAACCCAATTACCTTCATTCAAACCAAAAGTTCCCTAGAGTGAAGAGGAGTGACATGATTATAGAGAAAATTATATCATTTCTTTCTAAAATGCACAATTATCAAATCTCCAGATCAGTCAATGAATTCTTGGTAGAATTCAAAAATCCAAGCCAAAAAAATGCCCATTAAACTAATCCTCTAATTGAAATAGGTATGGAGTGAAGTTCCCGAGCCAAGCAAGTAGAGGATGATCTCGTTATCTTCTAAAAGCTAATGCTCTAAGCCATATGGAAAGGATAAACTCGTCATTGTCTAAACAAGTTTTTCACGACTAGCCACACAAGAAAAATGACTTGTCATCTTCCAAACACATTTTTAAAGCTAGCCAAGCTAAAAAGATGAATTTTTCATCCTGTAATCGTTTTTAATTGGCAAGAATTTTCTTCTCCAAAGGCCCCAACTCAACCATGAGGAAGTTAGTGAGCATCACAAACATGCCATGCATCACAAGGATAGATCACTCTCCAAAATAACCGACAATCCCCTCCCAAAATGGCTTTGGATACTTTACCTTGTTGAAGTCGTTCCGGGCCTCCAGTTCGCTAAATCTATCACTGGATAACTACGGAGAAAATTCTAGATCCACTCTATGCCTTAAAATGCCACATGCAAATGACCGCCCTATCTCTAAAACCACAAAGCATTTTAGATTAAATGTCATAATTCACAACTAAGATGTGAAGAGGGTTGCGCCACATGACTCCTGAACATCAAGCACTGCTTATGGACCGCGGTGTGAATGGAAGCATGTTCAGTGTTCACATCTTTTTAACTCTGGTGCGCTTGATGTTGCACGCAAGAAACACCTCAATGCTCTTCTCGGCTGCCATTGTGTGTTCTAGCCGAGTACATGTTGATCTCTTGCTTTTGCTCGACGTCCTGGGCTCTAGACTTCTCTACTGACTCGCAATTGCCTTTCTCTACCTTAGAGTGCATCTTAGCCGCACTCAAATTGCATCGGCCTCACCACAACGTCTAGGTCTTCATCCTCTTGGTGACGCAGATCAGCTATAGCTTGGCAATAAACAGCAGTTGCACTCTAGCGCCACTATGAACCTCCCAGCCATGCAGCCCATAACAAGGCAACAACATGGTCACACAATCTAGGATTAAGAGCTCTATTAAGAGCTCCCTCAACTGCAGCATGTTCAGGAGGATGATGTTGAGGCCAAGTTGAGGACGCCTTCAACTATGACGAGGAGCTTGGGCACTTGGGCTAGAAGGTGGATTCCAACACCAAACCCCTCCTCCGTGCAGCGCCTCCTTCGTTGCAGTTCTCACTTCGTGCAGACAACACTCGAACAAGTACCGCAGATAGCTTCGGTCCGATTGCAGCATTGTCTACTTTACATGCTCTTCTCAACTCTCCGACATGTATTCCTTCGACAACTGGCACTCTAGAACGGGACGTGAGAGAGGGTAACAACCCCGTTGAGACTGGACCGTGTTGCTCCACGAGGTGTGGTCGTCAAGTGATGCTCGAGAAGGCCGCGTCGCAGCCTCATTATTTTTGCATGCGCTCCACCGCCTGCAACAACGTAGCGACTCGCCCTCGACATGATATGCTTCTGCGCTCCCACTAATTACTTCATACAAGCAAAGAGAAGCGACAACAGCTTGATGCCCGGGATCTGGCCGCCTTTCCCTGTCCGATGTCTAGATACTAGATACAGGAGCGCCCCTACCACGTACACTTCCTTCTCACTCGCAGCACTAATCCTAACCCTAATCACTAACTAGGGCTAAGTTCTACGACTTCCGGTGACTCCACAATTCCATATGTGATTTCTAACCGGAAACCACCTATACAAACGCCTCCATGCGCCGATCCTAACATGTACTAAAGCCATTAATGACTTCTTTAAATATTGAAAAATGAAAAAAAACCATCAGAATGCTTGGTGAATTTTCCTCATTCTACAATTAACTTCACTGGCTTGAAAAACTGACTGAATGTTTGAAACAGTCTCATATGAAGAGGCACAATTGATTTCACGCCAACTTCTCCTGTATACGGTGCTTCTAACACATCGGATTGCACTATGTTAGAGTATTCCAAAACCGTCCTTAAAAGTCAGATGGGATCAAAAAAATCACATTGTATGTAAATAAATGACAATGTAGAAAGATGAAAGATTAGTAAGCGAGCTCAATGAGCAATTTTTCAAATTTAAAGATAAAAACTAAATAGCTAGCAACATTGGATGCAATACTATTGGTAAATGAGGAGTTGCATGAGGAAGTCCTCTATCATCACATGTTACCCTATATGTTGGTCGGGTTTGTACATAATTAATTCAAAATGGAAGGTGTTCAAATTTTTTGGAAAATATAGTATATTTGTCTAAGGTGATACCCATGTAATGCCAAAGTCATACTCTTGTAATATCTAGGCAATATTCATGCAATACCTAGGTGATACCCATTGTGTCCAAACCACTATGTTAAAAAAAATTAGTCGGTTTGTACAGGAGGTGTCCGAACGAGACCAATGCATGTAGTAACCCTTAATTCCGATATTCTCAAGAGTCCCCTCCGGAGACTCTAAGAGCCCCCTCCAAGACTGTAAGAGTCTCCTCTAGGGCTCTTTGGGAAGTAGGGATTAAATGTCACAAGGTACCACTAGTGGCTACAATATTCTACATGTATGGTGTTGTATTTGAACATGATAAGGTTCAAATCTTGACATCCAATTGAAAGATGATAATTGAAGAATCTTCAATCCAAAAGTGTAAGTGTTGCTAAACTTGAATATAAAATATGATTTCGTACACATAAAATATGATTTTGGTCTAAAATATTAATTAGTATTTGTCTCTAAGAGACTCATCAATACTTCGTAAGTGCTAGTCTCTCTTGACACATACAAGCCTCTTTGTTTTTATTTGTACGACTTTTGGAAGATTCTTGTATATAATCAAATAAACAAAAGTTGAAAAGTCATCAAAAAAACATGTATAAGTGTTTACTTCACATATTATATGTCAACCTAAAGCTATCAACATAGTGCACATACAAACCCCTTTCAATTAGAGTACAAATTTTCTCGCAAGATTATGTTGATTGATAACATAGTACACCTTCCAAAATCTATAATTTTCAATACTAGGGTATGGTACCTTTAAACACTATAATCTATACCATCACCTAGTAGATGCTGTGCATATGTTTCCCAAAGTTGAAGTCATGGGTCAAGGTTAGATACTAAAAGTAGCCATTCCATTTCAATAAAAAAATTAACTCAAAGAAAAAAACTCAGCACAAATCTTGAAGATGCCCTGGGCACAAGGGTTAAGAATGTCATAATTACAACTTTTGCTTAAAAGAAGAGGGCTCAACTTTTACGAATAACGTGATTCCTCATTCCTTCAACTTGTACATGTCTGGCTCGAAATGGCTCGGTTTGCTCGGTTTCGCCATCTCCATGCCGATGAAAGCAAATATGAAGAGGACCGTATATAAGAATAAATAGTCTTGCTGCAGACACACACACACATCGATACAAGGGCCTGTCAATAATGATACACCTGAACAACACAGTGACTAGAAGAGCAGCTTCTGAGATCCTACTAACTATCCGAGGGTTCATTTAGGTACTTACATTCACATTGAAGACCATACCAGCGATGAGGCCGGGGATGAAGAGCCACGAAATAGCACCTGCACATGACATTCAAATATCAAAACACTCTCAACCAAACATATCAAAAAGAGTAACTCTTGTTGAGTTAACAACTCTTTGTTCATGTCAAGTAGAACAAACATATCAACTAGACTTTAAGAACACCACCGATGAAGGTGCCATCTTTTACCCCAAATATGCACAAGATTGAACAGAAGTCAAGCATTGAGATTACATCAGATCCTCTGAAAGTGCACCCACATAACAATGTCTACCGCTTCCATGGTTCAACAACGTACTTTGACTTTCACATTACTATACTATGCAACTCACAGTATAGACACGGAGAACTCATCTTTGTCAATGCTATTATACTGAATGTCCCCATTTTCTTCATGCAAGTAATGTTCTTCCATATGATTACATGGGCAAGCAACTTCCCCCAATAATATTACAATAGCACGTAATTCAAGACTCACCTTGAGCACCAACAGGTCCGCCTGATGTTTCAAAAACCTCCTTTATCCCTTCCCACCAAGTACCTGCATTTCAAATAATACGAGCAAATGAGCACTCAGAATTGAAAGGACATGAAGCATGTCCAGACGAAAACAACCTGAGACCTGTGAAGCCACAATCTACTACTCCAGATCACGCTGTGAATGTGTCCATCAACAGGTGCTTACCATCTTCACCCTCGTGCCAGGAATGTGCACCATCCGCCTCGCCATAGGGAAACATATCTTCCTGTCATTCAAGATTTGCCGACAAGAAAAAGAAAACATAACGTCAATATGTGCAGACCAGACCTGGCTAATTAGTTCCCATAATCAAAGATGAGCTGCTTTATTCCACAGTGAAACGCTTCTTGTCTGACCCATAGTTTGAAAAGATCCAACCATTGACGTTATGTCCGTAATGCACAGGCATCCCCAGCCTGTAAGGTCATTACTACCCAGGGGCTACTTGTACATTACCTACTCGATAACTACAATACCTAGTCAATAACTTAGAACTTCGGCAAATGGTGGATATGGCACATAATTTCTGGTTCTTTCCACAACAGCAGCTGGTCCATGACTTAGAAATGGTGCTTCAAACCTAAAAAAACTAGAATGCACATCAGTCTAAAATCTACAACCATGAAATCCACGAGCTAGCTTTCCAATTACTGACCTGGTCCGCCCCTGCAGTCTGGTGTATATCGCGGAAATCCTCCTCGAGGTCTGGCTCCACGCCGCTGCTGTTGCCGGCTCGGACGACGACGGAGCTGCAGCTGCGACGAGTGGAAAGGGTGAGGCGCGTCGGGGTAGGCGAGTCGGCGGAGGAGGAGGTGGTGGTAGAAGCGACAGTGACGCGGTGCAGCGACACTGCGGCGGAGAGGCACGCCATGGCTGCCATTGCGGTGACGAAACAACAGCAACGTGATCGACGAGTGAATGTGTCTAGAAGAGAGCGATGCTCCGCCGCAGCCTCGCGATGGAGATTGAGGGGTCGCGGTGATAGATGTCACTCCGGGTCCGGGTGTCTACCAAGACCCGGCCCGGTCCGGACGTCAGAGCCTATGACCGTGGCATCAATCCAATTTTCTAATCTACTGTGTGCATTTCCAATTTTGAATATAAGTGAAATTCTTTTAATTTCTTCATTTAGAGATGAGATCACATGTCTTGTATATGTCACAAAAATTAAAGATTTTTTTGTGAAAATTTGAAGTTATTGTGATTTTATGAAGAAAATTCATGTCATTACAAAGTAGGCTAAGTAGTCTGAGAATTTCATCAAAGGTGTACGATGTAGTACCAAAATTGTGGTGTAATCAAACTTTCGTGTTTATGAATTTTTTGAGGTGGAAATTAGACTTTGGGATCTTCATTTTATTGGTAGGACTCAAATTCAAAAAAGATCATTTTAATGACTCGAATTCATATTTAGAGTAGAAAGGTAGAGGTTTCTAAAATTCAGTACATTGAGATCCGTGCCACAAACAGTTACTTTTCAAAAAAGATATGATTACCTCTGTGAGGGGACTTTCATCATTATGTGATGCTTACACATTTAATGACCTCTCCAAATAATATTTGGATGAAAAATCACATTGATTCTCTAATATCTAGTATCATGCATTTAAAATCATCCCAAGAAGTCATCCATTTTGGCTTCTTGGACATTCCAGGGATAATTTAGTGATCACTTAGTATCAATACGGGTACACCAAAATCTCATATTATCATTGGTTTGAGATACAACGTTTATCTCTCTATATATTAAAAGGACGAGAGGGTTGGAAACAATCTTTATCTTTCGGGTTAGATTAAAGACAACAGATCTAAAAACAATAAGGCCTACTCTCGGAACGGAAGCAAGTCCTCAAACAACTTCTCCACCACAAAACCCAAAACCTCACCTTTAATTGCCCTCAGCCTGTTGGAGACAACAAATCAATATACTAGTATTGCAACATTTTGACAAATATGGTTGCAAGCGGCATTTACTAAATGTGTAGCTCACATACAATTCATATTTGTTGCTACTTACACCAAATATCATTTTGGAAATAAGTGCAACAAAAGTACAATACGACTTCATTACACATGATTTAGTTTAGAAGTTTCATGATCAAGTGCCTCCAAATTGAAATCTGATTCACCAATTTACCTTTGATAATCATCAATAACCGTCACTTTACCCAAAGTCCAACATTTTTTACTACTCGAAATGTACATCAGGAGTTGACAAAATTGAATTTAGAAGCAGTGACGGCTTCCAGTAGATCCAAACTACTCGAAATCTAGGAGGGCCCTAGATATCATCGATTGAAGAAGAAACGGGGGCGGTTTTAGACCTATATAACGGTCTTAGAACACTGTAACGGATCTAGGCCCGCACCCCAGATGAATCGCCTCGCTCGCGACATCAGCGCAGAGCAGTCGTAGTCACATCACCGACGTCGCGCACATCAATCTCAGCTCGAGCGACGCTCTTTTCTGATCTTCATCACCACACCTGACATCTCATCCCGCATCCTGGTAACTCTCCGCTCTCAAAACCGCAACGTAAGCTCCTGTTAGATGCATCTTCTCAAGGGCAGGCTCCATTCATGCGCAGATCGAGCTTCCTGGCAGTGAATCTCGTGTTGTTCGCTCCAGTTTTTGGTTGGGTTTGAGCTCACAATCGGTGGTGATGTGTAGGAGGGTTAGGCGGTGAATTGCGAGGGATTGCGTGAACCCTAATTGAGTTGTGAGAATGGAAGATCCTCCGCCGTATGAGGAAGTGGCGCACTGCAGGGTGTGCAATTGCACCTTCACCACGTTCAAGCGTCGGGTGAGCTCTTTCTTTCTCTCAAGTTTGCTGTTGGATCTGGGCTTCCAGGGTTTTTTGAGCATTTTTCTCTGTAACTATGGTAGATGATGATGGTGACTGACTGGGATTATTATTATTATCGTTATTATTTGTGTTGTGCGCAGCATCATTGTCGCGCTTGTGGAAGAAGCCTGTGTAATGAGCATTCTTCGAATCAGAAGGTAGGTTGAGAGCGAATAATTAGGGTTTAGAAACTAGTGGAGCTCGGATCGATCGATTATAAACTTATGTAATGAGGTTTAGTGGCTGAATATTGTTCTATTTTCATGAGTTTTTACTTACTTTTTAAATCCCTGATGTGGGAGAGTATTTGACGCACTTTTTGGTTTGGAATATCAGGCTCTTCCTCAGTTTGGACTCTATACTCCTGTACGAGTTTGTGATGACTGCATCAAGCCTCCCAAGTACGTCCCTAAATTTTTGTGTTAAAGTATTTTCAGAGATGTATTATTTGGGGAGTCAGTCTCATATAATCTTTCAAGTACCTCCAATGTTAAGGTTGGAATTTTAAGGTTACTTGCTATGCAGGTCTTCCACCTCACATGATTTTTGGATATGTCATAATAGCTAGATTACCTTTTTCTTATGGCTGAGTTTAAGCTGTTTTCGACTGTTTTAGGCCCAGAGCGAAGCCGGTGACCAGTTATTCCAAAAACATGGGGGACGCCGTTGAGAAGACAAGTACATCCATCAGTAAGATGAAGCTCTCCTCGGATGAGGTTGAGGATGCTCCTGCTCCACCACCACCAACCCCAGCCTTCGAGTGCGTTTGTGGCATGCCATTATGTATATGTGAAGCTCCTGCTCCTTCACCTACCCCTGCTCCCATTCCAGCGCCAGAGGTATTTTCTTAAGTCTTGAATTTTCTTTACTCTGGTATGTGAATCTCCATCATTTTATATGCTGGGAGGATACTTGCTCTGAATATTCACTATAGACTAACCGTTTTGTGGAACCTATTTCATGACAGATGCGCTCACCCTCACCATCTCCCGCCGTGCCACAAGTGAGACCAAAGAGAGTGGCTCCAGCTCCCTCGGGCGCACCCTCGTCTTATGGAAGTAGTATGCCTAGGTGAGCTTTATTGCGATCGCCAGGGCGAGGTTCTTCATGAAGGACTTTTTGGACTTTTGTACTCTAGATCTGTCTTGAATACTCAGGCTATACTGAATTACAAGTCATCTTCTAAGCCACCACCATGCATTTTTCGTGAAACTCTTGTGGGTTGTGTATGCAGTTTGTTTTTTCAAAGTGGATATACTCCACAAGGGAGCACCCGCCCGACCTCTAAGTCATACGAGCCTACTGGAGAGGTACGTCTATTTGTTTCTCTATGGAATCGTTTTCAGGTTGTTCTGTTTTACGTTTTCAGGTTGCGGATATCCTTTTTTTTTGGTAAATATGTGTGTTGAAATATGTTTTTTCTCTCTTGTTACTATACGAAGCCTTGGTTTCTGGTTCGTAGCTGAACGATTCTGTCACTTACAGTAATTCTTTTACTGGTTTTGGTTATGTATTTAGACTCTGGACTTGTTGAATGTTTCAATTCTTGCAGGGACTAAGGGAGGCTGTCAAAGCTGCGGATGTTGCTGCAGTGAAAGACCTGTTGGCACGGGTTGGTGTTTCATGTTTTCTTCACCGAAGTTCTCGTAATACACCTAGTTTATTCAGAGCAGCGTTCTGTTTAATCACTTCAGATTTGGAAGTTCACCTGTTGTACTTACAGCTTTTGTTATTGTTGCAGGGGCTTGATCCTAACTACGTTGACAAGCAGGGGATGTCATTGCTTCACTTGGTAAGTACTCCTACTGATCTTCTTTGATGCAATTTGTTTATTTGTTTGATGCAAATCATGTCTGAGTTGAGGCCGTCATTTCATGGTGAAGATGACATCATCTTGAACTGGCGCTGGAACGCTGGAATCTTTCCTACTCATGCTCATCAGTTTTGCATGGCACCTGCAGGCTGCAATGTTCAACTTCACGGAGATCACCTTCATGCTGATGGATGCAGGTGCTAATGTGTCAGCTAAGAATTCGCAAGGTGGGATAATGTGTATGCAAATTTTATTCTGTAGAGCTTCTATTTGTATACCCATTCCAGTATCAAGTTTTAGAGTCACTAGAGTTATTTGTCAAGTCACCGAAAGTCTCAATACAATATCCCCGCTTTTTATTTCAATAATACTCTTTCCTCACTCTTAATAGCTCTTAGATAGATGGTTCTCAACTAGAATCCTTCAATCATGTGTGGAAAAGCTTGGTGGTTTCTCAACTCAAGTTATAAGCCTAAATTTTTAAAATGATAAAAGAAGTCAAAACCATTGGTATCTTTGCCTGACTTTCTAAACCATTGGTATCTTTGCTCAAATGGATCTGTCTCTTGTCTTTACAGGCGAGAGTCCTGTGGACTGTGCTCAGACGACTTTGGGATACAAAATGCGGCAACGGATAGAGTCTTCTCGAGTGAGCTGATATCTTTCAACACGAGAAGGTGATGTTGGCTATAAGTTAAGTTCAACAAGGACATGGTGTAGTAGGAGATCTAAAGCATTGTCCAGCCTCTTGTTGCAGGTTACAAATCAGAAGATTCTAGTGTTGACGAAGAAGTTGGCAACTTTCAAGCTCTTAAAGCAGCCAAGCTGCTGCAGCGAGTGAGAGATTTCTATTTTATTCTTTTCAGGTCAAGATTTAAATTTTTCTCAATTAGCTAATGCCTTAGATAACTCATGGATTTCACATGATTTCTGCAGTGGACAAAAACTCTTTCGGGTTTTTGGTTTTCCAAAGGTCTCATAAACTTGACAATGTTTATTTTCTTGACTATTAGTGAATACCAACCTGGTGTCTTCAGTGTTTTCTTGGTATTTCTACTTCTCTATCTCGTCAATATTATTGTCGTATCAGTTGTGATGTTGAGCCATCCGTTTGTAAATTTAGTATGATATATACTTCACTAGCATCAAGTCCAATCATTGGATAGGTCAAGAACTTCATAAATCATCTTCAAAGCAGAGACGAAGTGGAAAAATTTGGGTAGAAGATAATATGAAATGTTGATTTTGAGGTAACAATCATAAACTACGTGTTTTGAGGCTAAAATCATAATCTACTTTTTGTGGTGCTAGTATCACACAATTCAATAGACTACTCATTCAAGGCTAACCTTATCTGGCATAACCTTCTTTCTATTTTTAAAACAATGAGGACTCTTTCTATGCAAGCAACATTTGATTTCAATGAAAAAGTAGTGGAGGATGTAGAGTTGATTATGCTCCATGGCTAGCATAGACTTCATGTTCTTTACCGGTTGTGTATCACTACACATGAATGAAAATATGTCATAAGTTTTCATGATGTTAAATCACCAATATTGGCTTGAAACAAAAGGAAAGAAATGTCCAACAACTTGGATGCAATGGACAAACTTTCTCAATAAGTAAAGATAATTGTAAAGGGAGGCCCGGTTGGATACCCCTATATGTATTTTATTTAAAATGAAAGGGTTTATCACATAGTATATGATGTGGTCATATAAGTCCTTGACATTTGATGGGTGTAGGTATGGAGGAACATGGTTAACTCCTACAAGACCAAGGCATTTTAGAGGGAAAAACCAGTTCATTTTAGAGGGAAAAACAGTTCAAAACTGCCACTACCATAATGAGGCATGAAAATCACATTTTTGAGTAAAATTTTGCACTTTTAGCCATAAGACCTTAAAATAGACTCCTATGTGAACATACCATAGTTTTTTTTATTGCAATCCACCGCACAAATTTAAAGATTATAGTGTTTGAAGTGCAAGAAAATGTTTTTTTCCCCCTTGCTTGACAAGAGTGTAAATGTTTGACTTGGGTTAGTATGCTATTTTTCACTAAAGACAAGAATTTATGTTTGACGATATGAAAGGAAATAATATTACTTGCCGGTACTGAAAATCTCACATTCAATAGTGTCCTAGCAAAAAATTTGGAGGTGCCCGATGTGCCCGCTCTCCCCGTTTGAAATTGAAAACCCTATAACTTTTTCATTAAATGTCGGATTTAGAAGAAAAAAACTATTCTCCAACTAAGGTTTTAGTATTGCCCTTCTAAAATAACATTTTCAAAGAGGAATATTAGAAATTGACATTATAGGAACCTGACCAAACCTTCAAATTGCCATATCCGGACGCTTGGTCCTTTAGGGGTTAAGTTAAGAAGAAGTTCTTTGAAGACAAGGAGGTGGTCTTAAATTTTATATCCTAGGGATGTAGTCTTCAATTCCATTGATAACAAAATTTAGAGTATGAGATACAAACATAGAAAAATTTAGAGGGCAGACAAGTTGTATGCCTGTATGCCATACTTTACTATTATTTCTCATGACTCTTAGTAAGCTTGCACTGCGTAGTTCACAAGTGCAGATCATATGAAAATATGCATGCTTGTCTTCCTCTTCAATTTCATTAGAATTGCTTTCAATCAATCCAGATTACAATTCTACCTACTTCTCCTACTTGTCAAAACCAATTTCTTTCCCTCAACTGTTGCACCATAGTTCTACCTACTTATCCTATGAACTAGAGTTACTTGTAAAATAAGGCAAAGATACACTAAATTTTGACATCTTTCTCATTCTAAAACTAGGCAGAAAGAGAAAGATGTCAAAATTTAGTGTATCTTTGCCTTATTTTACATGTATGGTGTCGTATCTAACCATGATAAGGTTTAGATATTGAAATGACCTCCAAGTGAAAGATATTAAGATAAGCCTCCCCATAACCAACAAAAACCCATAGCCAACGCCTATAAAATTGGGGTATATTCAACCCTCTTCCATCCCATTACGCTCCAAATGGAGGTTTGCTATTAGTCAAGACCCTTACTTTTGGTCGTTGGTTATGGGGGGTGCCTACTACTGGCTACCCACTAAACATGGCTAAATAGTTTGAAAATTCATAACCAAATCAGTTTTCATCGGAAAAATATGAAATCACTTGGATTGGAATTGTAATTTTATTGGCTATCACTAAAAAATAGTAGTATAATTCTCTCCTCCCTCCATATATGCACATTCCTTAACTTGTCGGTTTTAGGGGGGCTTACCTTAGTTGAAAAATATTGTGACCCAAAGGAGTAAGTCTTGGTAAACTTGAACACATTTTTTGTATTCTACAAATTAAGATACGTGTCTATATACATAGTTCCCAACTCGCATTTAAGAATTAAGATTTTAGTCACTTTATCAATTAATTCTAGTATCACTAGGATCCCTTTATTTACCCCCGGTTGAACGTTGCAACGAGCCTCAGCCTTAGGTGGGTCCATTTTTCTAGCCTTCTCACTTTTGTGGCTCTAGAGTCTTTATTTGGATTTTTGGGCCAAATTTGGAGCTTGAGACCCCAAATATATCTCCAACTTAAAATTAGGGGCTGATTTTGTCCCCAACCTCCCGAGCTTGAGGCTTGGTGCAACACTCCACTAGAGGTAAGGTAAGCCTCCCCATAACCAACAAACACCCATAACCAACGCCTATAAAATTGGGGTATATCCAACCCTCTTCCATCCCATTACCACCAACTGAGCTCCAAATGGAGGTTTGCTATAGTCAAGACCCTTACCATTGGTCATTGGTTATGGGGGGTACCTATTGCTGGCCACCCACTAAACATGGTTGCACAGTTTGAAAATTCACAACTAATTCCTTTTTCATCAAAAAAATATGAAATCACTTGGGTTGGAATTGTAATTCTATTGGCTATCACTGAAAAATAAAAGTACAATTATCTCCTCTCTCCATATATGCACATTCCTTAACTTGTCGGTTTTAGGGGGGCTTACCTTATTTAGTGGGCCACTGTGTCACTACATTTCCCATTACCTATTACATCTACCTAAACTCCTACCCACGTCAAATATCGCACTTGTACCTACCGACACCACCACCAATACACACACACGTGACACTTCCACAGGCCGCCACATGATCGCTCCAAACTCCAAGTCAAGGTTTCGCCATCGCCCACTCAAACCTAGACACACACATCGCCCGCACACTCAGCAACTCAATCAATATCAACAAGCATCCTCAAAACACTCAAGGAATTCCAGCAAAAAAACAACAACCAGGCCACCATCTCGGAGGTCCTCTCCTGCACAGGCTCGATACGAAGTTCTCATCAGAGTGTCCTCTTCGCGCTGGTAATGAGGTAAGCTCAATTTGCATTCTTGCTGTCGCGGTGAGAATTTGAGGTGTTTGAGTTTTTGGAAAATGTGGATTTGTGAGTGGATCCCTCTGCATTTGGGTAGAGCCGTGAGAAGTTGTTATTTGATTTGACGAGGTCAGCTGGTGTTTTTGAGTTAGGTAATGGTGGTCGGTGCTGCTGGTTTTCAGTAAATGTGGGCCATGTGAGTACTAGACAAGCTTGTTTGAGTCGTGTTTGGCTTCTGTTTGTGTTAGGTTTCTGTTTTTGTTTGGTTGTTGAGGGATGGTGTGAATTGGTGGTGAGCTCTGATTGAGGAAGTTATTGGTTGTTGCAACGTTGGGTGAATCTGTCTCTTGTTAAGTATGAAACAGGATTATTTTGGAAAATTTCTGTTGAGATCAGACGACTCTTTTAAGCTTCGTCTTGGAACTGAACTTCAATTGAGGACGTTTGGGTCAGTCAAATCACTCCATTCGCTGTCCCTGGTTGGGTGATGAGCAGTGGATTTGATGAGGAAGTTCGGTAGGGATCTCTCTCGCGCATGACAGAGGACGCCAGAAGGCGGTGGGGGTTGGGCAGATGGTTCTCCCCATCGCGCCCACCCGGCACCAAGCCTGCTCCGCCGCCCGACATCGTCTCCAGCCCCGGCTACCACCCTCCTTCCAACAACACCTCCTTTCACCAAGAGCTTTACCCTCCTCCAACGTCTGCAGGAGATGAGCTCTACCCTCCTCCAGGGCACGAAGCCCTGTACCCACCTAATCAGCATGCGCAGAGCCTCAACCATGGCCTCGGCCACTCTCATCACCAAGTGGCAGATCCCATGGGCCAATCATTTGGAGGGTCAATGCAGCACGGAAGCGCCAGGCTTTCAGGTCAGTCTAGGACTCCAAGTAAATTGCATCACATTAGTTCAAGAGAGTATCACATCTGTTTATGGTAGATTTATTTGATTTAGGGTTTGGTTTTTTGTGCAGGTCGCGTGACAGATGAGAATGAGTATGTCGTCCCACCAGGTAGTAGTGCGATCCAGCTGCATGAATCCGGCTGCTTGCTCCACGGCACGCTCGAGACGCGAGTATACGAGGCCGTGAACCTGCCCAACATGGACATGTTCTCGGAGCGTGTCCGCCTCTACGCGCACAACAGGCTCCCCGGGCCTCTGGAGAAGCTGAAGAAGGCCACGGGGGTGCACGGACCCACGACGGTGATCACCAGCGACCCCTACACCGTGGTGGTGGTGGCGGGCGCGCGCGTGGCCCGCACGCGCGTGATTAACAACAACGCGAATCCCAAGTGGAACGAGCACTTCCGGGTGCCCGTGGCGCACCACACGCACGACGTCACGTTCTTAGTGAAAGACCAGGACGTGATGGGGTCGCAACGCATCGGAAAGGTGACGATCTCGGCCAAACTCCTCCTGGATGGTGGCGTGGTCGACGGTTGGTACGATCTCTTGGACTACGATGGAAAGCAACCTTGTCATGCCGGCGCCAAGCTCCGCGTTTCGGCGCGTTACCATCCCGTGGAACACACCCCAGCTTACGCGCAGGGCGCCGCACATGGGGTGTCGAACACGTACTTTCCTTTAAGAAAAGGATGCCGCCTCACGCTCTATCAGGATGCGCATGTTTACGACGACACGCTCCCGAGGGTTATGCTTGATGGTGGGATTCCTTACAACCATGGACGCTGTTGGGAGGATATTTGCACTGCTATCCATGATGCGCAGCACTTGGTTTACATCTTGGGCTGGTCGGTGTGGGACAAGGTCGCCCTTGTGCGCGATGTGCATCGCCCTGTGGTTGCAGGCGGCAAATTGACGTTGGGGGAGCTCCTCAAGCATAAAGCTCGCCAGGGTGTTCGTGTTTTGGTGTTGCTCTGGGATGACAAATCGTCCCATGACCTTCACTTTGTCAAAACAGTAAGTCTTTGCCTCTAAATCAGTACGTTTTTGGATAATTATGCCTGTCTTATTTCTTTTACATCCAAGTAATGTCACTCCTTTGCCAGGTGCAAACGATACATGCTGATTTTGTTCAATTTGGTTCCTCAGAGCGGGCTCATGAACACATTCGACGAAGAAACGAAGAAATTTTTCAAGAATTCAGGAGTCCGGTGTATTCTAGCTCCACGGTATGGAGCATCCAAGTCAACTTGGTTCAGGCAACGGGTGAGTGAATGCTTTATTCTATCGCGCCTACAATCTTGCTTTTAGAGAGATTATCTGCTTGTCAAAATGAGTTCAGAACATATTACCTTGAGAGGGAGAAGTGCCAAAGTTAGGAGAAGTTGCTAATTAATCAATAGTGAATTGAACGCCAGATGCCATCTTTTTCAGCGAGAATATGATGTTGGTGGAATTTTCAGGTGGTGGGAACACTATACACACATCACCAGAAATGTGTCATTGTTGACTGTGGACCACTTGGTGAGAGGAGGTTGTCTGCTTTTGTTGGCGGCTTGGATTTGACCGGAGGCCGGTGGGATACACCTTCTCACCACATCTTTGCATCATTACAAAATGAGCACAAAGACGACTTCCGTAACAAGTCATGGGAGGTGAGCGAGAACTATACACGAGCTGGTCTTTCACCCACGACCCGTTGTATCTCACTGGAAACTTCTAGGAAGCGTTGCATTTTATATTAATAGAAATAATAGAATTCATCTTACAACATGGGGTAGTTTCCATACATGTAGGAAGATCATATGTTGGAAGGGCCATCTGTTGATGTGGGGACTATGTTTAGAATAAGGATTGAGGGCGAAGATGAATGTTTTCGAATCGTTTTTTTTGGCTGGAACAGTATGCGCCTGGGAGTGGAGGACCCAGAGAACCGTGGCATGATTTGCACTGCAGAATTGAAGGGCATGCTGCCTACGATGTTCTCACCAATTTTGAGCAGCGGTGGAGGAAAGCCACTTCAAGGCATGACGAGGAGCTGATTGATTTCGACCGCCATGAAGGGCTTCGGGGTCCATCCAACCGTGCTCCTGATGCTGGAGACCCTGCGCTTTTTGCCAGTAGTGATCACGACCCAGAAACTTGGCATGTACAGGTACCATTCAGATTGCTACTTGGGGGTGATACTACTCTGTCGTGCCGGCTGAACTGATTATTCAGAGTTATTTTTCTTAGAGTCAGGCAAAGATACCAAGAGTTTGGACCTCATTTGTCATTCTTAATTATCAAATTAGTTCTAAGTAGCTCTAAATTTCTATAATCAGCTCAAAGAGAAAAAAGGCAGCTAAAATTCATGGTACAACATGATCTCTCCTTAAGGTGGCTAAAACTACTTCTAACTCTTCTCCCTCATTTGGTGTAGAAATGGTGTTCCTTCTTACGGTCTTCTTCCTTTAAATGGCGTTACAAATAACTCTTTTACCTCGGATTGTTAACTTGGCAGATATTTAGGTCTATCGACTCAGGATCTGTGAAGGGGTTTCCGTCCACCATTGATGAGGTTCATCAAGAGGTAAGCCACACCTTATCCTACAAGTGCTTGTCTTACTAGCTGTAAAATAAAGCATACTCATATATTTCCCATTGAGAATAATTATGAACAGCAGCTTGTTATGTTTCCGAGAAAAGGAAGACCTTTCTGCCATAGTTGTTTTAGGATTTTGTTTCCAATATATGTTTTATCTAATAACGTTGTCCTTTTTGTGCATGATGCAGAATCTTGTGTGGGGGAAAAGTGTAGCCATAGACACCAGCATTCAGATGGCGTACATCAATGCCATTTGTTGTGCTCAGCATTTCATATATATTGAGAATCAGTACTTTTTAGGCTCTTCCTACAATTGGCTGGACTACACAACAGCTGGTATCCATCCTTTCATCTCCACATACGTCATCTTGTTACAAGGCGTTGAATGAATGGAGTACTCAACAAAGTGATGTGGAACTTGTTGCACAGGTGCTAATCACATCATTCCTATGGAGCTGGCATTGAAGATCTGCAGTAAGATCAGAGAGGGCAAGAGGTTTGCAGTGTACGTGGTAGTACCTATGTGGCCGGAAGGTGTTCCGGATAGTGGTGCTGTTCAAGAAATTTTGTACTTCCAGGTAATGAAAAGACCTTGCCAATATCCTGTCAATGCCGCTGCTCTTCAAGATTATGTTAATTTTTTTCTTGTGTTTGACGTTTTTTTTGTTTTTTTGTTTTTTGTTTTGTTGTGGATTCAGTCCCAGACTATGAAGATGATGTACAACAAAATTGCAAATACATTAAGAGAAGTTGGCCCTTCACAAGCGAAGCCAACAGATTACCTGAACTTTTATTGTCTTGGGACCAGGGAGACTAATAAACCTGGGGAACTTATGCCACTCCAACCACCAGATAACACCTCCGGACGTGTAAGTACGCTAACAGAGTTATTTGTAAAGTCACCTAAAGTTTCAATAACATACCCCCTCTTTTGATATATCATACCACTCTTTCTTCACTCTTAATAGCTATTAGAGCAATGGAAGAGCTTGGCGATGTCCCTACTAGAATCCTTACGACAGAGCTTGGTGTCAGGTTACAAATGATTTTTCCTGCCTTTCAAAGAGAGGCCATGTCATACCATGAATTTTAGCTGACTTTTCCCTCAAGAGCTGATTATTAGGGCATATTCTATTAACCCAAAAAATGAGTAGAAAGGTCAGAAATCATGGCATCTTTGCCTCACTTCTCAGATAACCTACAATGATGCTAATTGTAAGACAATGAAATTAGCTGAGATTGAGCGGATCTGAACGTACCGTTTTGCAATGCAGGGACTCTCGCAGTTGAATAGGCGAATGATGATATATGTGCATTCCAAAGGGATGGTTGTGGATGATGAGCTGGTGATCATAGGCTCTGCCAACATCAACCAACGGTCTATGGATGGATCCCGAGACACGGAGATTGCCATGGGGGGCTATCAACCCTATCACACATGGGTCCAAAAAAAGGGGCATCCCCGGGGTCAGGTAGGGCTCCTCTTCTCTTTGACCGTAACCTTTATCTCAAATTGTCTGATCTTTCTTTCCAACTCAAAATTGTTAGCATGTGCAATGCAGGCTTGGCATGAATAGAGTAGTTGGTAGAGCAGCAAAGTAAAAAATGGGAGGAGAAGAGCAAGAAAACTCCTGAATAATGAAAATAGCTAGTTTAACCCTTAAATGTCAGTCGGGAATTGTATACATATATGCACGTATTTTACTATGTAGGATACCAGTTTAGCAAGACTTACACCTTTAGATGAAATATTCTTCAACTAACATTTTTCATTTGAAGGTCATTTCAATACGTGAACCTTATCATATTCAAATACAATGTAGAATACTGTGACACCTTCTGACGTGTACAATTCATCTTTGGTTTGGCTTGTCTACAAACAGTTTTACATGGAACTAGTTTCAGCTGCCTGTGAACCTAGTTTTGTAAACTCCTACCCTCTCTTTCTTCTAATGGCAAGACTTTACCGATGAGTCTACTGGTGTTGTGTTTATTTTTCTGGTAGAGAGATGCTTATAGTTTTGGGGCATTGCAGGTTTATGGCTACCGGATGTCTTTGTGGGCTGAGCATCTGGGAGGCTTAGAGCGGGTGTTTGAGGAGCCGGAGAGCTTCGAGTGTGTACGAAGGGTGAACAGCATAGCAGACGAGAACTGGGAGCAGTATACAGCTCCGGAAGTAACTGACATGAGGAGTCACCTGATTCGCTTCCCTCTCAAGGTAGAGGACGATGGCACTGTCACAAACTTGCCCGGGTACCTGACTTTCCCTGACGTCGGTGGGAAGATAATGGGCTCCAATCAGCCCACCATTCCAGACGACTTAACCACTTAGGCAATGTAATTCTATCTGTAGACGTCTGCTTGTCTGTAAGTACCCAACCATCTTGGTGAGTGAGGGATGTCCTCAACAACTGGCTGCTGGTTTCGGAACCTATCAATTTTTGTACACACAGATTATTCCTGTACACTAGGAGCCAATAAAGATACGAAGAAACAGGGGCACCCGCAGAAACCATGTATTTATATATTTTTTGCAGAATTTGAAATGCCAGAAATGATGCAATTTGAACGTTGAAAGGGGGTCAAGTTATTGAAAAATTAACGAATTCTTACATTGACAGGTTTTGTGACACCTGCAATGTACCTCTACAATATTGCCTTTATTGGCTCCTACTGTACAGTACCTGACGACGAAGATATGGACACTACGTTTCCACACTACCTTGCTATCAACTTTGACACCCTCCCCAGGGCTAGAAAATTGTTGGTCTACCATGAAAATTTTAACACAAGATCATTTCTATGTTGACAACATGTGTGCCAAATTTCAAGTGCAGAAGATGAAATGAAAAAAATTCCATGGGCAAAAAAAATTCTTTCAATCCTTGGGAGGGTGTCAAAGTTGGCATATTTAGAACATCTGTTTTTTAAGAGACCATCTCTATGTTGATTACATGTGTGTAAAATTTCAAGTCCAAAAGAACCTCACAAATAAATATAATTCAAAATCTTGCAACATGTGTAGTTGTGAGAATCATTTCACTCCTAGCCAACTTTGACACACTCCCAAGGATTGAATTTTTTTTTTTTGCCCATGAAATTTTTGACATGAGACTATCTCTATGTTGATCACATGTGTGCCAAATTTGAAGGCCAAAACATCTACATATCAAAAGATTTTTGAACTCTACCAACATGTATAATTGTGAGAAACATTTCATTACTGCCAACTTTGACACCCTTCCAAAGATTGAATTTTTTATTTTTTTCCACGAGATTTTGGTCATGAGACCATCTCTATGTTGATTATAAGTGAACTTATTTTCAAGTCCAAAAAGATCTACAAAATAAAAGAAACAAATTCAAATCTACCAACATGTGCGGTTGTGAAAAGCAATCACGGAAACCATTTCACTATTGCCAACTTTGGCACCCTCCTTAGATCTGAAAAATTATTGATCGACCAAGAAATTTTTGACACAAGATCATCTTTATGTTGATAACATGTGTGCCAAAATTCAAGGCCAAAAGATGAATACATAAAATCAACTTCAAAATCCACCAACATATGTAGCTATGAGAAACAATTATGAATGCCAAATTCCAAGGCCACATGAATACAAAATAGAATACACTTGTTGTAAACATAGAAATGATCTTGTGCCAAACATTTCAATGAATTAAAAAAATTAGCCCCAGGGAGGGTGTCAAATTGGCGGCTATGAATGGTTCACAACTACACATCTTGGTAGATTTTCAATATCTTTTTTTGTTTCCATCTTTTGGACATGAAATTTGGCACACGTGTTAACATACAAATGATCTTGTTCCAAAAATTTCATGGTAAATCAACAATTTTTCAGCCCTTGGGAGGGTGTCAAAGTTGGCAGCAGTGTAGTGTGGAAACGTAGTGTCCATATCTTTGTACAGGGAACCCTAGAATTTCCAGTGATATTTTTCACCACTCACAACCTTCACCAGATCTTCTTTCTCTTTGTACGACTTCCTCCTAAACACGCTCTTACAAATAATTCATTAGGTGTTCAATAAATGGGGACAATTCATTTCCTACCTGGATGGCATCTGGAACTTCGACCCAGACGTCCAGCCTTCCGATGTATAACTATGGATTTAAACGATCATGAAATATAGATGATGATCTCCCAAATTCTTTTTGTTCAAACGAGGTTTCATAATCTATGTATCCACTATTGCACTCGTAGTAAGACGTTGGTTAGATATGTTCCTTCAGGGTATGTTGGATCGATGGTATGGTCTGGTGCAGCTCCTGCATAGCGCAGTTGCGTGACTCGTCTATTTGCCGACAAGGCTGCCTCCTGCAACACCAACAGCAGCAGCATGAGGCAAACACGTTACCGAGCCGGATGGAAGGAAAACCATCTTGAGGTTGCCGAAAAAGAAAAGGAAAAAGTTCAACTCGAACCGCTGATTTACTTGCATTGAAATGGTTATGACAGAAAGATAAAGACGCTCCACCAAAGGACTGATAGACAACTTTGTAGATGGACAAAGTGAACATGCAAACCTGAATAACCGAGAGAAAATTGCCACTTTGAGTCATCGCCCCCGAGCACGAACATGTCATCAGCAAGCCTCCCGGTTTTATCAACCGCATCGCCATGGAATTTAAATTTCTGTACCTTGTTGTTGCGCGTTGCAGAACCTGTAGGCAGAATGTGGTCATCAGTTCCACTCTCCAGCTACGACCACACAAGTTACTTCGTCTAGGTGCATATATATCAAGGACCATGTATGTATGCATGTGTGCCACAAAAGCAGGTTCCTTCCACTCGAGCATAGTTGAAATTGGGTGGAATTGGTCATGACAAGGTTAAGGTCGATGAAAATGTACCTTGCGATTAGGGGCCAGCTTTGGAGGGTCTAAAACCACAATATCCCACAGCTTTCCTTCAGAAAAAGCGGACTTCATATACTCTCCTACATCTGCTTTCACGAAGTCGATCAAGTTTGAATCTATCTGGTTCAATGACGTATTAGCTTTTGCAAGTTCCAAGGCAGGCGAGGATGAGTCCACACCTGTGACAGTAGGCACACGAAACAGGTGTTAGTTTGAAACGCCACCTAAACGCTGTTACGAAAAGACCAAACATGATCAAACAAAACTGCTTACCAATTGTATGCGAGGCGCCTCCTAACGCAGCATTTAACGCAAACCCCCCACTGTAGCAGCACAAATCTAGCACAGTAGATCCGCCTGTAATTGAGCGGAGTAATAACCGGCTGTCCCGTTGATCAGCATAGAATCCTGTCTTTTGCCCGGATAACGATGCTAAGTACCGAACTCCATTCTCTACTACCTGCAAAGTACACTCACTATCAAAACGGTGGTCTGTAGAAACATTCCACTTTCAATTCAAAAGACTATGCTAACTCGTTCATCAAAAAATTCGTTTCAGCTGAAACTGATCAAACATTCTTCTAGCAGGGTTGCATTACTCTTCTGACTAGCTTTCTCTTACAGAAAATAGCTCCAATAAATGCGGTAGCTTCATCATTACGCAAAATGACAGGTGATTCGTCAAAGCATTAACTAAGTAACAAGTGCAAATACCTTAAAGTCGTCCACTGCATCGAAAGCAGAGTCCTCCGCAGAGTCCTTCGAGATATCAACTTGCAAACCTTCTTCCTTGAGGATCTCAACGGATGGTCTCCAAGACATGTAAGCAGTCTTAACTGTCTTGCCAATAGCCGCTTCAATTGTGGCCCTGTGCCTCTCAACCCATGCTGCTGATGAGGCCACCACAACGTGCTCCCCTAGGACGTCAACGATTAATCCTGACAACCTGTACCCAATGACCTTTCATTAGATGAATAAGATAATATGTCCTTGAAACTACTCATGTACGAAATACACACACAATGGTAAAATAAGAGGTCCCAAGGACAGAATATGGACATTCAGCTACGCACTTGCCTATCACCTTCACTGTTCACTAGTCGAAAGACATTGGTATGATCAGATGGAAATCCCAGAAGTTTGCGCAACTTCACAGCCGCTTCGATTCTAGATAGCAGCAACGTCTCCATGTTGAGCACACAACCAGGTTCTCTGATTCACAACCATAAAGTCCTTGTGAGCAACAATAACACATTGAATAACGCAGACTGTATGAAGATATGAAAGCCCCATGGAGGCACAATTTCAACACTTGAGAAAAAAGAGTTTAGCCTTGTTCAACTGACACACTACAAAAGCATGAAACAAATCCCAACCTCTCAAACTCTAAACCAAGGCAATTCTGGTCTCAAAACCGTAACTTTCCAGGCTGACTAATGAACCCGGCACCCTCAGTTGTTCTGAAGTAGAGATCACATACATAACGACATTTCACACATACCTGCGAGCTTCGTCCTCTGTTTGCATAATGCGGACAGCAAACATTGACAAAGGATTGTACACTCCCCATGCAATGGGCTGCTCTGCGCCATCCGTAACCAGCACAAGGTCACCTGCCACAGGAGGAGGCCTCCCCACCACTCTGTCAATGGCTCCACTGTACACCATGGGATTACCGCTCCGGAAGAGCTGTGTCTTTCCTTTCTTCAGCACCACTCTGGCCACTTCTGCATGCCAGATAACCAAAATGTGACTACAATTTTCAGTGATATTATGGTGCACATTGATCCTGTACATGAGAAGCTGAATGTACCCATTGCTACTAGAACTAGAATCAAGACTTCCCACTAGTGCACCACAGGAGAACCAATACATGAAAACCTCTTTTTAACTCAGAAGCTTAAACCCTGAAGCCTAAATTCATCAAATCAGTTCACTGGCACTCACAAACATTGCCCACTTTCATACTAACAAAACGAAAAATTCCACGCTGCCCTAAAACCGAAATCTAAAAACCCTAAACCCTGATTCGCCCTAATTCACCAACTGGCACTCACGCTCTGGCTATCAAAACATCACTGGTAATCACGCACTCATGATTTAGGAAAAAAACCGCACAAAAACTGGATCCTAGGTTTAGGGTTTGGGGTCTAACTGGAGCGATCTTTGGCGATGTCCCCGATGACGCTCTCTCTGGTCTCCTTGACATGCACACTGACAGCCTTGACCGGTAACGCATACGTCCTAGGTCGACCGGTCCAGGTCGTGCCCATTCGAAGGCTCTGCAACGGATACAAAGATGCAGCATGAGTGGGAGAGTGAGAGGCTGAGTGAAGAGCGAATGGCGAAGAGGATGACATGAGAAGCACCTACCTGTCCATGGCGGAGACATGAGATGCTCAACCCTGGGCGAATGCAGAGCTGCAGCATGCCATCCTTGAGAGACAACATCACGGCGGTTCCTGGAACTACAATCTGATCGCAACCCACAACACAGAGAGTCTCCTCAAGTGCCACCCATTATCCACCGCAACCACAAGACATTCTCTGATGCGAAATCCCCTAAACCCTAAACCCTAAACCCAGAAGAACCCACAAACAGGGATTCGTTCCCCTGATTTTACAGGATTTCCAGCAGGGCTTACGAAGTGATTGGAGTTTGCCTGAAAGATTTTGTAGACGACGAAAGAGGAGGTGAAAGTGCGGGTGAGAGAGAGGGCTACACTCATCCCTCCCACAGCCAAATCTAGCACTGGTGGATGGAGGTGGTAAGAACTTAGTAGAGGCTAAAAGTTAGTGATGGATTTAGTAGAAGACTTGGTAGTTTCAACCTCATTCCAACCCCTATCTTTTCCTAAAACTGGCGTGCCATGTCAGAGCGCTCCACCTAATGCCCCACTTTGTTTGTACTTAAATTAACGTATGCTTGTGGTACATCGGCCTTTAGGCACATCAACTTACGGTATAATGCCATGTGCCCATCCTGACATGACTAGCTACATTGTGTGCCTATCAGATGATTTGATTCCTTGACACATCAATAGTGTTCGCAGAACAGGGGTGGTTAGAACTTAGTTGAGATTATAGTTTGCCAAGGTTATAAGTTAGTGGCATTATAACTTATCATAGGTATAATTTACAGGAGGGATGAGTGTAGATCTAAATATGGAAGTAATTAGAGTATGAGAAAGTCTTGACTTTCTTTCTTTGCATCAATGGAATGCATGAAGGCCGGTTCGCACTAGCACTTGCGGTCGACTTACGTTCCGCGTTAGGGTAATTTGAGAAAAAAAAAAATTATTCAAAAAAATTGTAGACTCTTGTCTCATACCAACTCAAGTCACTGTTGCATGCGATTGCCGCACGCAAGCCAAGATGAGCCATAAATTTGCATTAGTATGTACTGTTCAAGTGGCCACAAGTACTATTCACTTTTGGATTTTAGTTCATTAATTCTCTGAATGTTGTTTTTATATGTAACCCTTCTGACACAGATTCTTACAGCACTTGCGGTGAACATGCATTCTTCTGCCTAGTGCGAAGAGGCCTTGAGTAGGAATAATAATATGCTTGGATCTTTAATCTGTATTGTACTAGCTAAGTGGTATTTCTTTTTGGTTCGATGGAATTAGATGGCTTTCTCAATTTTTATAAATCATCTTTTTGGCTCTCTTTTTTATTGGAAAATGATTGCTTATCGCTAAATGGATGTGTATGGATGAAAATGATCAATTTGGATGAGGTAGATGACATATTTGAACTCTACACCTTTTCCAAAGCCATGTCATCATCTCCATGTGGTCCCATGTATTATCATGAGCATAAAATAGGAAGTGACAAAGGGAGGCACATTTTCAAGATTGAAGGTAATTCTATGGTACCTATATTATAAATGATAGTATATGTGAATTATGCAATTTAGACTAAAAGTATTATAACTAAAACCCTAAATTTCTTTGACAATTTCACACCAAAAACACTTCAAATTTGTTGATTCTAGTGCGATGAGTAAGGAAGGAAACAAAAACTTGTATTTACACTTTTAATCATATGATCTAAATTAAGACTTTTTAGATGACATACTTACAAAATTTCATAGACTTTGACTTCACGGATTGAACAAATATAGGTTTGATGTAGGAAAAACAATTCATTTTCTTCCTTGCGTTGAGTGGATCAAGAGACTTTGACTTCACTTGGTGTCAAATTGGTGCACTACACAAGGTTAATATTCATTACCATCATGTCAAGCATGATATTAGTTCCTTGAACACCTATTTTTAGAGTTGTAAAAAGAGGTGTAGTATATTCAAAAAAATTGTGCAAGGAGTGAAGGTTCAAAAATTATCAATTCAATTTTTTTATGTGAACTTGATTTTCTTTAGAATGAGAATCCATACCATCAATACAAATTTTTACACCGCATCTTGTAGAAGAAAAAATAATAAGTAAAAAAATGAAGATTTCTAAGTTTTATGTGGAAAAGTAGAAGTTTTTTTGGCACCTTGTCCGACAATGTGTGACAATATGTGGAAATTTTTTACTTGAGTTAAAATGCTATTTTCACTAAAGACAAGAAATGTTTTTTGACAATATGAAAGGAAACTATTACTTGTTAGCATTGAAAATCTCACATCTAATAGAGTCACGTCTTAGCAAAAGGTTTTGGACTTGCTCGCCAAGTCTGCACTCGTATAGTTTTTCAATAAGATGATATAACTTCTTTTTTCTAGAGGTCTGATGAGAACAAAAATTACATTCTCATGTACCTCTTGTCTTCTTGCATCTTTGAACAAAATTTCAAGAATTGTAAAAATAAATTGCAACCATGGGAACATGCCCAAGATTTGCAAAAGCCCACCCTGAGACTTTTATTATTTGGGGGTTAACCTACAGAAGAATAATTGTATACAACCTTTGAGAATGACGTGCACTAACTTATAATTACAAGATATATATGTTATATTACTTACTTAAAGCATTGCAACATTGGCATCCCTAGGGAACAAAATATATGAGTACATTAATTACGAACACTAATGGTATAGAAAATCTCATACAAATCAAATGTTTGACGTTAGATTATCACATCAATGTCATACTTCATTTCTTGGCCATTCGCCTATATCCTTCCTTACAATAAGTTGGAAGGTCTATCTCTAATCAATTACCTTACACTTGAATGATGAATACAAAAGTGTGATATTGTCTTGGATAAGGCTGTAGAATGTGCACGTATTTTAATTTAGGCCAATAAACTACTTTATAAGATAATTAGTTTATAAGTCATGTGGTTGATATCACCTTTGTAGAAGACTACAATAGGACCACTTAGACCATCTCCACCCATCCGCAAACTCAGCGGATGGAGTGGGATAGAGCCTAGGCAAATGCTTCACCACGACGCAATCCCGGCTGGACAGGCCGCCAGACACTTCGTTGTTGCTAGCATAGCGGGCCTGAGCTCTTCGGCTATAAAGAGTTGATTGGCCACTTTCGCACGTTGTTCATGTATATACCTATGTGTTTCACCTACACGTGTCACGTTTCTTGTTTCACCTACACGTGTCACGCTTCTTGTTTCACCACGCCGTTTCACGCTAATTTTGTTTGTTCTCTCATTTTCACCATGTCATGCAATTACCTGCTCCGGAAAGGGCTCTCGGTGGCAGTGGGCTACTCATCGTGCCGACAAGAGAAACCCGCCCATTCAATTGTTCATACTATGGCCAAATCTCTGAAATTGGTGGCCTTGCTCTTAGGCTTTATTAAATGATCTATTAGTAGTCACATTACAAGAAATGAAAATATAACATGTCATATGTAACCTTATCAAGCATTGTATTGGTTTTCATAGGTGAAAGACAAACAATTCATTCAACATTCTAACTATCTAATTCTATTGACCTCTAAAGAAGAAATGTCCCGAAATGGAGTTTTTGAAGGTTGGTCAGGTTCCTATGGTGTCAATCTATAACATTCCTCTTTGAAATTTTTATTGTAGATGGACCTTATTAACCCCTAAGAGTCCAAGTGTACTTGGGACGTACGTTTTGGATTTTGGGCATGTACCTTTGAGTAGAAAAAATACTCCGATTCTTATGAAAATTTTACACTCCATTGTCCTTTAAGAAATCTATATGGGGAATTTTTCAAATATGAGTTTGGACTTTTGGTTCAAAAGTTATTAGCCTTCAAAGGTCAAAATGGGGAGTCTGGACAATAGGGGCAGCCATGTTAACCAATGCAATTTGAGGAGAAAAAAGGGGCAGAATTTTCGGACAGAAAGGGCGAGGAAAGGAATCCAGACTTCTATGCACGAAGTCCAAGTAGAAAAACATTGAAAATTATTAAAAGAGTTGTTAAAATAATT
Source organism: Bryoerythrophyllum caledonicum (assembly GCA_963971425.1). Taxonomy (NCBI): domain Eukaryota; kingdom Viridiplantae; phylum Streptophyta; class Bryopsida; order Pottiales; family Pottiaceae; genus Bryoerythrophyllum; species Bryoerythrophyllum caledonicum. The sequence continues at coordinate 6,794,225 of OZ020521.1, read as the reverse complement.
TTAAAAAAACAACAAACAATCAGCCGTCAGCTGGCGTGCCAACATCCCGCGCCAAAAGTGGGCCCGCCAAAAAAAAAAAAAAATTCCCTATCCAGCTACAAGGGCGGTCAACAACGGGACAAATTGGCCACCCAATTTCAAGCACTGCCCTTTCCCATAATGCTTTATTTATTCCATATATTCATGAAAATTATGGATTTTACTATTTTCAGTCGTTTTTTTTTCTAAAATTAGTGAACAAATAAATTGAAAGTTTCCACCATTGGGATTCTCAAATGCAACAACTTGTATGAAACAAACAATTTCATATAACTTACGTAGTAATTGTCAACATTTTGTACCCCCTTTCACTAAAGTGTATATTTCTACATCTATTACCCCTCGAATTTGACCTCAAATTTTTGACACAAATAGCTAACAACATATAAGTCATATTGGTAAAAGATTTAATCACATTTCAATGTAAAAACTAGAAGATATACCTAGTCAAAGTAGGCTCACCTTGCCGGGCAAGGGGGGGAAAATACTTTTCTTTGCACTTCAAACGCTATAATCTTCACATCCGTGCTATGGATTGCAACCAAATTTGTATCGTAAGTTCATATATGTGTCTATTTTAAGATTGTACGGTTAAAAGTCTAAAATTATACTTAAATGTTAGATTTTGTTGCCACTTGTTGATGATGGCGGTTTTGGAGTGTTTCATGAGGGAAAATGCCTGGGCTTTTAGGGATTAAAAGCTTTGTAGAAGTAAAACTCCTTCAAAATCCAACATTCAATAAAAAAGTTAGAGGGTTTTGAATTTCAAATAAGAGAGTGGAAAGGGTGGAGAGGGTACTATAGAGCTAAATAGTGCACTTTATTGACACGAGTAGCAATGAAGGAAGGTTCTTAGCAACAATCATTTTTTAAACTTAAACACACATATCAAATAAATATATATTTTTTTGAAATCTCTTAATAGAAGAAAGCTTGATGATTCTAACCATTGTTTGGATTTTGGATCCAGCATTTATATATGTTTGTTTTATAAAACTACTTTCCTTTGTCAATGGCTACTTTCAATACTCCTAGTGATTGTAAGTCCATTTTTCTTATCCTAAACACCTTCATTATCTATGATTTTGCATGCAATGACCTAACACAAGGGAGAATTTAGATTTATAGAATCCATGCAACGTGTAGTGGAAAAATATGTCATTATCTTGAGTCAAAGTACGTCGACCTTGTCTACACATAGAAGAAATAAACCATAATGCACTCTTCAAATGCATGTATATTACAAGCCGTGCAATCAAAGTTTATGAAATGTTTTGAGTGTCTTTTTGTAGTAGTTGACTTGAAAATCCTACGATTGAGAATACCGTAGGAGAACCTTTGGTTTGGCACCTTAATGCCGAATAATTAATAAAAGTGAAAAAATGACATTCGGCATTTAAAATAACAATAATGTTACTTTTGGCAAGAAATCAAAGACTACTATATTTGGCTTGCTTTGGCACCCATGGAGATTGAACTCAAGACCTTGGGATTCCAAATCCAAGTGTTTATGCATGAAATGCTATGGATGAAGACTTTTCTAAGCCTTAATCCTCTTTGATGTCTCTCCATGTGCCAAAATCTGTAAATATACTTTTTTTACAATTTCGGAATTTTCAAAAATTATTTTCCACTTAATTCGGCATGGGCTTTTCTAATTAAATTATGTCGGATCAGAGGTTCACTTACGGTAGTAGGTATTTTGTTTCAAATAGTCTTGCAATGTCTCAACCTAGAGGTGACGTTTTCATGTGGTTTTAGTAAAACATAGTTTTTGTCTTGAAGGGGTTAATGATGATTTTATCTATTCTAACAAAACACATGAAAATTGTGGTAATTTTTTATAATAAGAATCACATCTAGGGGGGGTTTCACACATGGACCATGATACCAAGGTACCAAAGGACCAAACTATGCCGAGGTGCCGAGTTTTAGAGTTGGCAAAGCTATTAAAATTAAAAAAATCGTGGATTTTGGGATACATGCATTTGAAGAGTGCAAAATCGTTTTTCTTCCATTAACACGTAATTAAGCAATTATGCACTTGGCCATTTAAAAGTGCACTTGGGTACAACGGCGGCCATTGCGAACAAAAGTGGCAAAATTGAAAAAAAAAAAACAAAATCATTAAAAAAAATTATTTTCCAAAGTAAAAAAAAATGAGCTTCTGCAACAATATTACGTACAATCATGGTTGTTAAAATTGGAAGCGATTTTTTGGCATTTTCAACTAATTTGTGGTGGCCCCTCGTTAATACTATATAAATATGTATTTAATTTAGTTTCACAATATTTCAAAAATAGATTTGGAGGATTGTAGTATTTAAACAGGCGTAATTACAAAAAAACATACTTTATGCAAGGGTTGGCAGTTGATTAAAAGATATTCTACGTAGTACATAATGCATACAATGGTAGAAACTAAATATAGATGCTTCAACAATTGGACTTAGCACCAATAATAAACACAATTTTACTGTAAAGGATTAATGACATAACGTCTTACATCACCCTTAGAATATACTACTCTTACACATACACTATATATCAATTACCATACACAACTTGTATACTCTCATAAAGGCACACTATCTACTCCATAGAATTTAGGGCTGCTTGCAAACGGTCGTCATCGATAGCTTCGGTTTGCATTGCAATATATTGTAGTATGTGAGCCTTTGCCGATTGAAGAATGCGAATCCTACTTTCAACCTGCACTCCAAATACATTGCGCTTTCTCCACCCGCTGGCTCCTGACATGGTTCTTTCTGGAGAGTCAACCCATGAAAAAATGCATGCATCTTTCTCTACCCAACTATGGCTCTCCCCAGATGGCTCCTAGATTGAGTCCATGCAATTTGCATACCGCTGTGCAGAAGACCCATGTCCATCAACAACCCCCCTTTGGATGTTGGGCCAATATCAACAAACCTTTATCTTAAGTCTCCATCGGTTTTTTCCTTCCTCAATCACTTTTTCCACATAGAATGGTACACCGCCTTCTATTTCTGCTCGATCAACACTCAAGGCTACAAATTGTCCACAACAGATATCAGATTGTGGATTAAATGGTGGAAATGGGTCGTGGTTACCTTCATTCATTGCTTCTTCTTCGGCTCTTTCCTCAACATAGTTGCGCTCTGTTCGTTGTGCCTTGCGCAGTGCTTGATTAGAGGGTCTTTCTCTACGAGGACCAAAGTATCCTCGAGGCTCGGCATTTGGAAGCATCGCCACTACCTGCTCTACGACATCTATCTCGCGATTTTCTTCACTTGTACCCTCCATTACATCCAAAGATATAGTCTCTGTAGGTCCGGTGTTGGAGAACTCTGAAGGCCAAAACGGTAAGGAACGATGCTCATTGCTACGATCTTTCTGTGGAAATTCAGCTAAATAGAGTTTCAATCTTTCAGCCTCTACTTTTGCCTCACGATTCTTGTCCTCATGCTGCAACCTTTGAATGCACCTTTGTTTATATGCAATGAAGTCATCCAACGCCTTCAACTCCCGTTCGTCCGCTGCAAATACTTCCGCAAACGATGGTCGTTCATCCCTATTTGGCAACGACCTCAAAGTTTTCGTCCCTGCCTCCGGTCCCCATGGATCCTTGCAATAATGCTTGTGTTGTACTCGAACCTCACGAGTCCCTTCTCGATTGTCCATATAGAATCGCATGTGGTGCGGAAATGTTATGCCCACTAATGAATCCTGACCTGTCAGTAAGTGAGGAGTTATGAACAATTTCCAATCCCATACATTCTCTAGCAGCCGAGCGCTAACAAATGCTTCCGTAGGAGATGTTCCTCGTTCTATAAGACTCATCATTTCCTTCAACGAGTCCACGTCCGACCTCTTTAACGTATTTGATATACAACTGAAGCGTTGATCAATATCTTCGTGTGTATGGCCTACTATAAGAAAAGATAGTTCCACCTCCTGAAAAAACCCCAATCCCACCAATGTAGCACATAGAGCAAACATATAAATGTTTTTGTTCTCCCGTGTGCAGTTGTCCGCCTGGATTCGCAATGTTGGTGGCAAAAAGCCCCTCCTCCGCAGCACATCCCCTATCACGTACAACAATGTACTCACGACTTGGTTGCTATCGTGTTTGTGGTGAGCCCCAAACCACACGTCGCAATATAAACCAATGCCATGTACAAGAGCACCACACAGATGGGTCTTCACAAACCGATGTTCAATGTTCTTCACAGTCTGCCGCATCCTCGGTACCATGGTCGTATTTTGGTCCATGCCATCCACTATGATGCACATGTACAACTCAGGGCTAATATAACACGACCTCTTGAATATCCAATAATGCCTACGTTCTTCCATCTGGTTGCGTAGATGTAACATAAACAACTCCTTTATCTTTATCCTTGCATCTGTGTTGGTGGTTCCTTCCATGGCACATTTATACTCCCAACAATGAAAACACTTTGAGAATCTCGAGAATGGAGGTACCTGAACGTGTGGATACTTCATGCGCCACATCCTCCGGAACGAACTCATAGAAATGATTTCCCCATTACAAATTCTCTTGACCTCCTCGTTCACGTAATTGAATACATCAAATTTGGCTGTATTTATAGGAAGGAGAATGAGAGGCACCACTTCGTTGTCACTCTTGCGTCGAATACAACGATGAGGTTGAGGACAACCAACTTCATCGATAAACGATTTAAAGCAAGCCTCTGCCGCAGACATTCTACTGCTCTCTCTGATTGGATTTGAAAGGGTATTGCCGTGAATCGATGTCACTCTTCCGTATATGAGACAATCCTTCTTCAATTGCTTAAAGCGCCTCTGTGAATATCCAACCCCAAAAGCGTAGCAAGCATTGCAAACTTCTTTCCCATCTAACTTTGTTACAAACTTGTCTCGACGAGTTCCTTCCGTTCTTGTGTAAAAAGAAACCAGCATCTGTCTCATCCACGTACTTCTTACTGAAAACTCATTCCCCCATGCATTATAACGCATGTCCAATAGATACCTTGCTGGAACGTCCCTCAAACAATTGCGTTTGCATCCTCCTTGTGCCATTGCAATTTGCACGCTTCTAAGCGATACCTTAGATGGTGCAGCTTCTGTCAATGATGTCTCTCTTGAATCTCTTCTTCTCCTATTTTGCATAGAATATGGACGACGTGCCGGTCTAACATAAGCAAATCCATCTACATGGGCCAAATCTTGGATGTTTGAAGGAGTAGATTGGGAAAACGGCAAATTTTCATCTACGGCATTTGAAGCATGACTACTGCGTCGAGACCTCTCGGTGGATCCTGGTGTGTTGATGAACTCAGGAAAATCAAACTCTTGGGCCATCACTTGTGTAGGTGCTATCTCTGATCTAATGTCACCATGGACACCTGTCATATCAGGTTCTATAGCCACTACACGTAGCAAAGATCGATGCCAACGAATCATCAAGCCCACACACATGCCAAGGCGTTCTCCTTCAGTCTCTCCGGTCCAATGCAATGCATCATCAACCCTAGTGATACGCACCGCCACCTCGAATGGGAACAACTTCGACCCATTCAATTTCATGCCACTTTTGAATGCATGCTCCCTGGTTGCTAAGCCCACCACCAGGGTTACCAATCCGACGTCCTCGAGGGTTTGAGAGC
>OZ020521.1:6618587-6788353 GCA_963971425.1 Bryoerythrophyllum caledonicum | reverse complement strand
CGCACACTGAGTGCCCACAGGCGCACTCGTGCCCGCAGGCACACTAAGTGCCCGCAGGCCCACTAAGTGCCCGCAGGCGCGGCGCTGGTGCCCGCAGGCGCGGCGCTGGTGCCCGCAGGCGCGGCGCCTGTCCTCTCAGGCACGGGGTGACGCTTGCAGGCGCGGGGCAGCTACTTTTTCAGAAGCTACTCTCTCCAGAAACTTGCGGCTACTTTTTTTTCCTCTCCATTCCTCCCACCTATTCTCATACCCAAACTCTTCTCCTTCTCTCTCCCAAACCCTAGCCGCCCACACCTTCTCTCCCTCACACCTCCTCTCCATTCCTCTCCCTCACATCTCTTCTCTCCTCACCGTACGCCCTCACAAGTTCCTATCTCACAAACCCACAACCTCGCCCTCCTCCAAACCCTCTCTCTCTCACTTGCAGCCTCCTCTCCACTATGGCAGGGGTGTGCGCGCGCACACCCCTCCTTGGACTACCCAAGGATTGATATCCTCAGTTGATACCCTTTAAACGAAAACCCTAATTTTCAAACCCTAATTGATACCCTTATCAAGTATCTATGTTGATAACCGGATGTTGGTACCCATGAAATCATACCCTGGTTGTGATACCCTCGCTATTGATACCCAAAGTACCATAGTCCATAAATGGTGTAGAGAATATCTCAAACAAAACTCGTTAAAAATGCTTGTTTTAGTGCAATTAGCTTGGATGAAAAAATGAAGTATTTTTTGTAGTTTTAACCGTAGGATCTCAATAAAGACTTATTAAGTAATATACTCACAAAATTTCATAAAGTTTGACCGCACGGATTGAAAGATTATAATGTTTGAAGTTGAGAAAAGGCATATTTTCATCCCTGCGTTTTATGGATCAGCAGACTTTGACTTCAATTGGTGTCCAATTTTTGCATTTTAGAGGGTCTCGATTAATTACCATAATGTTAAGCATGATGTTAGTTTGCTATATACCAATTTTTAGAGGTAGACAAGGAGTGTAGCATGTTTTAAAAAATTGTGCAATGAGTGGAGGTTCAAAAATTCTCAATTCACGTTATTTTTTTTGGGGAACTCGATATTGTTTTAAATGAGAATCCAAATGGTGAATAAGAAGTTTTACATTACATAATGCGGTAGGAAAAATCAAAAGTGAATCATACAAAGATCTCAAAGATTTATGTAGAAAGGTAGAAATTTTTTGGGTACCTTGGCCGAAAATGTGTGACAATGTATAAAAATAATTGACTTGGATTAATATGCCTTTTCACCAAAGAACTAAGAACATGCTTAACACGATGGTATTGGATTTAGATCTCGTGTAGTGCAAAAGTTTTAAGAGATAGACAAGGGGTGTAGCATATTTTTCTAAAATGTGCAATGACTGGAGGTTCAAAAATTCTCAATTCACGTTATGTTTTTTTGTGAACTCGGTATTGTTTTAAATGATAATCCAAATGGTCAATAAGAAGTTTTACATCGCATAATGCTGTAGGCAAAATCAAAAGTGAATTGTACGAAGTTCTCAAAGTTTTATGTGGAAAGGTAGAAGTTTTCTGGTACTCTTCCCGAAAATGTGTGACAATGTGTGAAAATAATTGACTTGGATTAATATGCTATTTCACCAAAGAACTAAAAACATGCTGAACACGATGGTATTGGACTTAGATCTCGTGTAGTGCAAAAGTTTTTAGAGGTAGACAAGGGGTGTTGCATGTTCAAAAATATTGTGCAATGAGTGGTGGTTCAAAAATTCTTATTCCATACTAATAGTGACTATTGTTTTGTAATGATATACAGGTTTTTTGAGTGTTGCGTTATGGCACTACCAAATATTGATAGAATCTGGGAGAGCCACGGCTGGTGGATTGCAGAAGTGGATGAGTCAAGCGCCTGCTTATGGGTGACAGATTATCCCTTTGAGTTGGGAAAGCGTAAATCAGCGTTGGGGAAGAGTTTTGGCAAAATCCAAGCAATCACTCTTCGACGTGATGATATGGTATACGTTACTTGCATAGTGGGTCCAGGTCAATCGGAGGTGAAGACTTCTCTTTCAAAGAAATTGCTTTTGGCACCTGTCCCTTTGAATCTTCTTCAAAATCCAGGTCAGGTGAAATTCCTCAAATCATTGCAGACGTTTTGGTTAAACATCTCTCTTGCGGTACGTACTGCTAGACACAACAACGTCTTATCATGTTTAGCGTTATCACCGGAGATGGTGCTGAAGGCTAAGAAGATTATGGAGGAACATATTAGATATGAAGCATTTCGGGAGAGGGACCCATCACGTGCGACAACTCAAGCCCCACGAGCAGAACCAGAAGAAACAGAAGTTTATCGAGTTCTTGCTGAGCCGTTGCAACTGGATTCGCGACCACTGGAGGGGGGGAGGGGAAGTTGAGGCCAACATCCCAGCACAACTTCTGAGGTACAGACATTACCGAATCCTCCATTAACGAGTAGACGTCCTACGAAGAGGCCACGGCGTGTTGACAGTGATGTAGCTTCTGGTTCAAGAGAAAGCCCATCAAGTTTGGATCCAAGCGGGAGGAGGTTGAATGGGAGAAGTGCAAGATCGGGTGGCACGATTCCTAGGTTGGGGCTCACGACGCCTGATGGTCATCGTAGAGCCCCTACATCTACACCGGGAGATTTAGCTGATTTGTCAGCCATGGCGTCGGAGGAAGAAGATTTTCACAACCTTCCAGACAGTATACCAGAGGATTTTGAAGACAATGCGGAGATACCACAAGATCTTCCAACTTCAATGTATTTAAAAGCACCAGTGCCTACAACGGAGGAGATTGCGAAAGGATCAGTGTGGGGGAATTTTGTGTTTAAGGCACACATAGACCGCATTGTCTCTGTGGAGAACCCGGAAACGAACCACCGGGTTTTATCACAGAAGAGGGTCAGAGAAGTATTTAATCGCTTAAGAGACTCAGAATCTGCGAGTCAGGTGAGTAGATTGGTACTTCGACCGATCAGATACATCGTGCATACCACCACCGATGATGGTGTCATTGAGAAGGAGGAGCTGTCATTTCCGTTGATAGGAACCGCACGAGAGTTTGAGCGCATGTTCATTGCACACGAGAGTGCTTCTGCACAAGGTGCGATGGGATCCCAGTATTCTTGGCTTCAAGATCATATCATTTGGGAATCGGTGGATGGCCAACACATAGTAGCAGCTTGTAAGTTTGCACAGCAGCAGTGGAGAGATGGTACTATGCCTTTAAATGAGTATCTCGACACGTTCGAGCGGCGGGAGGCCTCTTTTGTGGTGTATGATGATCGTCGTTTTTACATTGAGAAGTCTGCGCGGATCAACGTGGCAGAGTTCTAGAGACAGTCATATTCTACCATGGAGGAGGATTTGAGGAAGATCCGTCAGATTTGGGATCTATATGGGAGGCCTGATAGTACACTACGTGCGGACGATGCACGCAGGGCTGTTGCTTTGGTGAGTGTGGCAAGTGCAGTGCATAAGTTGCCCAAGGGGGATGGTGTTGTCACGGTGAAGAGGTTGGCCAAAAACATGGAGGATCTGACCAATCATGCATGGAATCCGAGCAATGATTGCTTTGAAGCTATCATTCAAGTATGCAAGGACTACGAAGATGGCATTCTCTTTTATAGCAAGGAGGAAGAGGATAAGTGGAAGGACATGGCGAGGAAGAAAGAGCTGGATCCAAATGTGGACGTACGACCAACAAGAAAGGAGATGACGCAGAATTGGTTGAGGCCGTTAGGTAGAGTTCCGAATCCATATTATCTTCGGTTGGCAAAGTCTGCTGCAGCGAAGCCGGTGGGGGAGGATGGAGTAAGACCACGTCAAGCATATTACTTCGACGGTGTAAAAGACCCGAATCCACATCCTCGTACGATTGCCGGTGTGGTTGACCGATATCAGAGACGAGAAGCTGTGATGAATTCCATCCGTTGGTTGATGGTGGAGAACAAGGAAAGTACACCTGATTCCATGGAGGATTTCTTTCGTATCCGTGTGGGGAAGTATTTTCCGAGGAGTAACGCACAACTTGATACGTTTGGGAAGCTTTTGAATGCTGCCACGAAAAAAGCTTGGACTGCTCTTGTGCGGGGGAAGGTATCTAAACTGGAAGACATAAGCTACCTCATCCCCCCTTCCATCAGGTTTCATTATGGTGACATTGCAGCAGGGGGGCGTGGATACGTTGGACTGTCCGTGGATGTGGGAGGACTGGCTACTGCTAATTGGGAATGGCAGATGGAAGTCAAGAGGCCAGGCCAGAGCGACACAGAGAATCTTCTTCCGGTTCGGTGTAGAAGAGGGTTATTCCGCACCGACTACATAGAGTTGGGGAAACCATGTTTGTGGGTGATTGATTGTCGACGTGGCGGTGGGAGGCATCGAGATGGTCATTGGGGAGACGCCCAGTTATCCGCAGTTTTTGCACAGTTGGCATTATGGATGGCAAATATTGAACGATGGAACGTCATCTTCTTGTTACCAGCGGCCGTGTATGCCAACGAAGAGTTTTTCACGAAGGTGAAGCTTCCAGAGGGATGTACTATGCGACGTGGATGTTGGGCATTTGATCCAAACTCGGTTAATCCCTATGCTCTCGATTTTACAGAGAATGGGCGTCTGGAGCAAGTAGTACAACCGATTGGCGATGTTGTGATTTGTATGCAGCACCCTGTGGGTACATCTCCTGGCCCGAACTATGTTTCTGGAGACGTTCCACTTCCTCTTGTTTTCTTGGATCACTGGAGTGAGGCACGCCAACCCTCTGAAGTTGATTCACTTGAGAGATCTCCATCAGAGTTGGCAAGACTAGTGGGCTCATACTTGCCCCGTGGTTGGGGTTTAGTGGCGTGTAACATATCAACGGCCATTCCCACGATCCTTGAAGGAGATTTCCAGGGATCTGAGGTTTTCATCATTGACGATTGTACAGACAGAGTTTCATTTCTGTACAATGAGTTGTCCGACAATTTCCAAGGACAACTGTTGGTCATGATTGATGGAACAAGTACTGGTTGCAACATCGTACCTGAGACGGAAGAGGCGGTTGGTGGAGTGAGGAATGAAGACGACAATGAGGATGGAGGTGGTTTAAATGAGAGATTGCCACGTTCAGGTACCACTGAAGATTTCTCATCACGCAGTGGTTCAGACGCCGATGAAGATGGAGTGAACCAGTCTCCTCCAAGAGACAGGATTCCATCAACGCAACGGGCGGTGGGAGATACTTCAGGGCAGACATCTGCAACACCTATAGAGAGGATGCAAGATACCGGTGTAGTAGATGTTAGATTGGCGGCAAGGGCAGGAGGGGAGCGTACATTTGATGGTCCTAGGCTGGAGATGGAGGAAGAAGGATTGGATTCATGTGAATTTTTTTCGGTGCAGAGGAGGATTCCACAGCCTTTGATGCCTTCTCAATCACAGCCTGTATCGGAGACACAAGAGACGTTTGGAGGTACTCAGAGTGATATCGGACCAGCTTTGCCTTCCGTTCCAAGATCTAGCGTATCCGAGGACATCATTGCATTTCAGGGGGCCTTCTCATCAGAGCGAGAGATGTCCTTCAATCCTGAAGATGGCTTTTTCTACAATGATGATCGCGTAAGGCATACGCGGGAGGGTGTACCTGGCAGGTACCGATTTGTTGAGTGTGCATCAATTGGCATCGAAGATGTGGGAGATCGTCCAGTGCAGGATCATGAACTGTCCGCTATGGTAGGTAGCGCCATTGGACACGTGGAGGGAGTCGTTCCAAGAGAAGATGAGCTATGAGCCATGGAGCTATATACTATAGTAGAGCATGCACGTAGTTTAGGTGGCAAGTGCGTTAGTATAATGTAGTTTGAGATGTGTCTATCGTTCGATGGGTGGTATATATTTATATATTGGGTGGTCTATATGATATGTTTGATTTTAGAATTCCTCGGCAATAGTGTGGAATTGCTTGATTATGTATGTTTTTGCATTATAAAATACAGTGAGGTACTTTACACTGTCTTAGGAAATTGCATATATATTTTTGTATCTCTTACACATTGTATTTGTAGTGCACTACTCTAAAATCCTATAATAACTCATAACAAATTTATAATCTCTTTGGGCACATGATTATGATTTTGTAGCAGGATTTGTAAACTAGATTAGAACACAATATATTTTCTAAAAAAAGGTAGCAAATGTAAAAAATATATTACTGATATGAACATGAAGATGCCAAGGTATGACACAACAAACACCAAAAAAATTTGACAAAAAACATACTAAAATTTTGCCAAATTTTGATTTAAAAAAAAGTTATGAGCAAATAACTTGCGGCTTTCTACCAGCAAGCAGTGCACTTGGCTAAGTGCATAATTGCTTAATTGCGTGTTCATTGTGCCTGGATAAGGACAACGTACATTGACTCAAGAAAATATCATATTTTCCTACTACACATTGCATAAATCATCGCATCTATGTTCTACCTTGTGTTAGGTCATTGCACACCAAAAATTGCAATTAATGGATGTGTTTGCAATAAGAAAAATGGACATGCAACGACTAGGGGTATAGAAAGTGACCCTTTCACATAGGATTTTTAAAAAATAAATAAATAGAAAAACGATTGTTGGATCTAAAATTCAAATAGTGGAATATAACTATCATGATTTATTCTATAAATAGAACATTTTAATATTCAAAAAAGGTAAAATTCTTAACGTCTATGCGTTTTTAAGAGATAACAATGAAGGTTGCGAAGACCTTTCCTTCACTGCTACCCGCCTTTAAAAAGGGCAATTGTCAACTCTACAATAGCAAGAAGAAGAACGCCGGTCCCCGAAGGGGACCGGCGTGAATAAAGTGTCTGTTCGTTCCACTACTAAGACCATGCCCACTGGACAAGGAATTAGTAAACTGGAACTACTTCCCTCTCTCGAGGGTAGACACTATGTAACAAGTAGCCAAGGAACCACAAACCAACCCACGAGCCACTAACTAATCAACAAGGCAACTAACCAGCCACAAATCAAGCAATTCATCAAGAAACCTCAAAACCAACTAGTCATGAAAAATCGAGGCGGGGAGAAATTTAAGGGGGGTCCCGTGTATCGGGGAGGGCTTGATTGTTTTCGATTTTGCGTTTATGTAGGAGAATGGACATGGCATATTGAGTAGCGATGGTGTTAATGTTTTTAAAGGACGTTTTAATTGTTTCAATGGGAATTTTGAAGGTGTCTTCTAGAGTCTTCATAGATGGGATAAAGGTGGTGGCTCGAGCGCCGGATGTGATTACAACTAGGGGGTCCACATTCCATCCGAGGGCCATGATGTCGTCAATAAGGGGTTGGTATTTATCTATTTTATTTTGGATTGTTTCCGGAGAAAATCTATCATTGCAATATGTGAATTCAATGAATTGAATGGTGTAGTCTTGGTTGATGTTATCGGGTGGTGGGTCATTGTATGGTAAGCCTTTAACACAAAGGATGTCTGGTTTGAGCCTAGCGTTGCAATGACATCTTTGGGTCATACACGAGCATGGAAGTAGCCAAGGGGGGACCGTATTTTCTTGTGGATTGTTATTATAAGTACCAGCGTTCATTAGTATAAAACATCTCGATTTATTGTAGGAGGTGATTAGTTTTCGGATTTCCCATACCGCTTTATTATGTCTTTTAACAATTAGAGAGTGTATGTGGTGGTTTTGGCATTTGAGTAGGACATGGAGCCATGTGTCGGGGTCCGTTGAGGGGCATATGGGACATGTTATGGATGGGAATCTTTCCATTCCAAAGAAGAGTTGTTTGCGAGCGTTTCCCATATATTGACCCGTACGGAATTTGATGAGGCATGTTATTTGCGAGTCTGAGATGATGGGATTTTTCCAAAAGTTTGTAGAGAGTTCATTGTCTATGTCGTTATTGTTAGTCCATTTTTCTATGTTAGGAATATTTTCTGAAATTGTGTCAAGGTTGTTGTAGAGGTCTTGTTTTTTGAGATATTTGCCTAAAAATCTAATTGGGCCTTTGTCGGGGGTATCTTCTTTGGAGGGCCAATCTTCTTTTTGAAAGTAGTATGGGGTAGCATGGGCATGTTCGTGTGGGTCTTTGGCGTTTTTGTGTGTTTTTTCTCGCCCTTCTTTTGCTAGTTTGTCTGCTTGCTCGTTGCCATCAATGTTAGCATGGGCTCTCACTTTGTGGAGGGTTGTGATTTGTGTACGGTTTTGTAACATTTGGACCATTGATGTTAATATGGTTTGGTCGGGGTGGCTATTGTGAAGGGTAGGGTGTGTTATTTGAGTGTTAAGTAGGTAGAGTGCATTTATACAATCGGTGAATATATGTGCGGGTTCATCATTGTATTTTGTTGTGATGATTTGTATTGTTTTGTGGATGGCCATGAGTTCTGCTCTGAGGATATTTTGTAGTCCATGAAGTCTTTTGGCTAGTTTAATTTCTTTAGTAGAATTATATATGCCATAGCCAGCTTTTTCTCTGCGCCACGATCCCGGGCTACTTTGTTCTGGTGGTTTAAAGGAGCCGTCGGTGTAATAACTGTATGTGGGGTTAAATTTTTTTGTGGTATGGGTTTGATAGTCTGGAAGAGGGGGAGGTATGACGGAGTAGTTTAATGTGTTGTTGACATAGTTTAGTTTTGACCAGTTTTTACTTTTGTTTACGGAGGTTTGTATGGGTGTTGGTGGAGCCAGTTTTGTGTATAGTCGGTGTATGCCTAGATTGTTTGTTATAGAGGTAAGTTCCGCAAGTTGTTCTAGGGAACCAAGGGTTTGATTTTGATGATGGACGCATATTATTTGTAATGTAGATGGCTCTATTCGGGGTTTTTTTAGCTCGGGTGGAATAGTAGGTTCTTCGTATGGTATTGTGTCTGCTTCAAATATTGCAATGATATGGGAATCTGGGAATGGGTTTGGATGTTGGTTGTTGTTTTGGTACCAATTACTGTTCGGTGTGATGATGATTGTTTTTGTGTTATTTGGATCATATTTGGCGGCAAGTCTAGCCCAATGTATGGCTTGTTCCATGTCCTTCTCGTTGTGGGGGTGGGCTATGCCATTACCGGTCCATTTGTAGTCAATGGCCTTTCCTAGGGATCCAAATATTTTGTCTCTTTCATGGGGTGAGTAGAATTTATTTAGTTTGGTAGAACATGTGACCGGGGAAGAGAAGTATGATTGCTCGATATTAAAAGATGAGATCAGTGAGTCTAAAATGGGAGTGGGTATTGTGTATTGGGCATTTTTGAGGGGGTCAGTGTTTGGTATTCGGTATTTATACCTTTGGTAGAGCCATATTAGTTCGGTTTCAAAGGGTTGGGTCATTGGTTCGATGTTTGTAGGAGTTTGGAATTTTGTATTATATTGATTCCATAGCCATTGGAGTCGGGTAACGGGGATTGTGTGTAAATGTCTGCCGTTTTCTTCGAATAGATGTGCTTCATTGTTATCTATTTGAATTGTGTTTGAGGATGTAAGGATATCATTTTCGGGGTTGCATTCTGTTGTGTAGATGTTTAAGAGTGGGATAATTATGGGTGGTGTTACGGACCTTGAGTCTGAGGATTGTTCTTGTGGATGGTGGGCAAGGATGATATCTGAGTATATTTTGTTTTGGATCTTTTGGTAGTATTGTTTTAATTTTTCAATGTTATGTGTGGAGGTATTGGTGTCATGCCGTGGAAAAAGGTCTCTTTGAGGGAGCCATTTATTGTATGTATTATCATTGTGTTGCCATTGGCAAAGATATTTTGTGTAGGTATTTTGTATGTTATTTGTGTCTGTGTGTTGGATATGTTTATGGTTTATGATATTATTAATGGGGTATGTGGTAGGATTTTTGGAGATGTATGTTGGGGGCCGGGGGTGGTATCTATGTGGAGGGTTAGGGGGATTGGTTGGTGTGGGAATATTTCTTGGGATGATGTTATTGTTGAGGGTGATGAATGGATCTTTAAGTGTATGAGAGTATGGGTGTATGTTGCAAGGAGTATGACATATAGTGGGGCATGTTAGGTGGCAAAATAGTTGTTTAGCAACACTTAGGGCACTCTTTATTAGTTTAGATGGGGTGAAGTGGTAGGTTTTGAAGTCCTCATTGTTCATGATGTGTGTACCGTTAGGTAAGGTAATTTGGTTTAGTTCAAAAATATTTTTTGAGAGGAGTTTTTGTAGGAGCTTTTGGGAGAGTTGGGCATTGAGTGTGTTATGATTTAATGTTTCTTGGCGCCATAGTATTTCTAGTGTTGTAGGACTAGTGAGGAAGTTCGGGTGCGTACTTTTAAGGTGGGCTTTAGCTACATGTTTTAATAAGAAGAATGTCCGTGTTATTGGTGATCTTATGCAGTCACTTTTTTTAATTCTCGGTATGTTTTCAGCGCCACCATATTGGGCAAGGACATAGTGAGTTAATCCATTATATATTTTCCCAAGTCTTCCTTTATCGTTTAAAGCATTTTGCAGTTGTTCGCCTATACATCGGAGGTATGCGTTTTTGAGGGAGAAGGCTTCAAGTCCAAATAGGTTATGTGGTAGTTGAGTTATTGCATTTGACATACATTTTGGTAATCCACATATTGTTTTTTGTATGGCTATTATTTTTTTATCAAGTTTTTTGATAGCTGGCATAGAGTATGGTACACCGTAGAAACTGTATGCCACACCAGGGCGTAGTACGGTATCAACCATTTTTATTTTTTGTTTCATAGTGGCTGGACATGTTGTTAGTTCTTTGCATTGTTTGATGAGTTTTGTTGTTGTGGTGTGGATTTGGATTTTCCATTTTAGCGAGGGAACCAGGTTTGTGCCTAAATATATGTATGGTTCATTTTGGTGTAGTATGGGGATCGGTTGGTTGCGGTAATTGATATTCGAGGCTTGCATTAGGGCTTTGAAAGTGGTAGGGTTCAATTTGGATTTGTTTGGGCATCCGGTAGCGGCACATTTTGGGACACCTACGTCCATACCGGCCCATTTACAATATCTATCAATTTTGTTTAGTTGTATTTGGATTGATTTGATTTTATTAGTTATGGTGGCTAGGTCATCCGCGTATGCAACAGAGTTTATTATGACTTGTGATGTGCCAAAAGTGTACCCGTAATTGCCTCTTTCTAGCCATCTAAGTAGTGGTTCTAGAAATATAATGAATAGGTATGGGCTTAGGGTATCCCCTTGTATAGTTCCTCTTTGGATGGGTATAGGTTTTGTTTTCCCAAAGTGTTCACCGGTATAACATGTAGATGATTTAGAATAGATGTTTCCAACAAGTGTAGTTGCATCTTTTGGGTAGCCAAGGTCCATCATTATTGCTAGAAGTTGAGCATGGTCAATTGAGCCAAAGGCATTTTTGAAGTCCACGTATAGTATGTATATATCAAAAGATGGCTGAGTAAGGAGCTCCGAGATTTGTGGTGAGGGAGAGGTGGGACTTAGCTCCTAGGGAGAAGACTGCAAGCATCGAGAAGTGGCTGAACTCGGTGGGAGCCCTTGTATGTCTTAGATCTAGGAGAGGGGGTTTTCCCAAGATGCAGATAGTTGTTGGAATAGGCTCAAACGTCGAGATCTGGAGGGTGTGAGCTGCTGAATGAGGGAGTATAGTCGAGATCTATGTAGAAAGTGCATCCTGATAGCGAGCTGTTGCTTAGTGTTGGTGCATAGATCTTACTTACTACATCACTCACAAACTCTAGCCACCCGGATCTAGACTAGGAAGCTTAGATCTGCAGAAAACCCCCATTAACTCTCCTCTCGCAAGATCCACACACTCAACAATTCAAGATTGCTGTCAAGAACACCACTACACCGCAGGCCAGCAACGATCAGCCACCTCTACAGGCTATACCTAAACTCTTCTCATTCATTTGCTTTTACATTTCAGCATCTATAGAAATTCTTATCATTACAAGAGACTGCAATACTTGCTTAGATTGTGCCTTCAGAACTACACAACAGAAGAAGAAGACCGGACTGCACCAAGCAAAGGAACTCAAACAAGACAAGTCAAAGACACCAGGCATACAAAGCACACACACCCATGTAAGCTCTCACTTAGCCCAATATTGCTCAAACCCTACCCCACTTAGTATTAACTTTGCAGTATTTCAAGATTTACAAGTATGGAGTGGTAGCACGAAGTCCATACAAAGCTACACCAGATTACAGGTCACATTCTACCACCCTCTCCCCAATCTCTATTGTTCCCTCCATATTGTCTGTGGTACTTCTTGGTTCACATGCCACAGATCCAACCGCACCTGCACAAGGAAGAGTACACAACATCAAAACAAGCACAAGACAAGGGCCGAAACTCAAGTCAGAACCACAAGGGCTGCTGCAGAAGACCAAAGGAAGACACAAGTAATTATTATTACTTACGAATATATCGACACCCTTAACAGGCGCGACGGATTTAATATAGGAGGAGTGACCCTAACAGAGCACTCAAGAAAACTAAACAAGACTCTACGACATAGAAGACACCAGACATTGAAGAATCAACAACACCGAAGCCTCAGACCTAGCACCAAAGAAGCATACAACTGCCGCTACAGACATGCACAGGTGAAGGGAAGACAAGGCGACAACTACCAGAAAACCAGGAGTACCACACAAACGCAAACCCACTTCTACAGACTCGACTACAGCAGACGCGACCACAACAGTAACCCCCTTCGAGGCCCAGCCGCACAAGACCACGAAGTGACCTCCTCCAGAAGACAAGAGCGCACAGCCCAAGATCAAAACCTCAACCTCCTCCAGGTAACCCAAACCCAGCGACTCCACACCCGGAACCATCAACTCCAACTTCCGAGCTACACCAGCCCAAGACCTAAAATTCAAGCACGAAGACAGAGACCCTACTCAACACAACAAGACAGGCCCCCTCGACACACGACACCAACGACACACGACACACGACACACGACACCAACAATCGAACCGAAGGCACCCTCCAACAACTCACAGAGAACTGCCCCCCCGACAGGCGAACAGGACAACTGCTCCACCGCCCCTCATCATCGACATCGCACGAAAACAGAAGATTTACATCAACCAATACAAGAAACACAAGAGGACTACATACTCAACCGAAGAAACCAAGAATACAAAGGTAAGTATACATCTAACACCGTTACTAACCAGCAATCTACAGGAGCAAGAGACACAAGTACAAAGGCAACCGGAGATTGGACACCCTCAGACGAGGGGCACAAACAACAATTCCGCCGAAGTACAGAAATACAAGAAACTGCAAGAAGACGCAGGAGCAGCGACCACACAATATCGACACACAAGAATTCACGCCCGCGAGAAGGACAGCAGGACAACAACCCGAGACGCAACCAGGCAAACAACAGGTCAGAAACACTAACAAAAGTTGCAGGTCAAGGATCGGAAGACGCGAAGGAAACTCCAACGCGCAAAGAAGGGCTGCTGAAGCAAGACGAATATTTCAAGGCGGCAGGTGAAAGGGAGGCCCTCGTAGGGACAGAGAAGGAGGACGACACAAGAACATTGATACGGAGAACAAGGCCACTAAGGAGAAGCCACAGACTGACGGCAGCAAGTGTAGGAAGGACCCTCCCAAGAAGAGCGAAGGCGGAGGACGTGACGACAGCAAGAGAAAGAAGGACCCTCACAAGAAGAGCAAAGGCAGAGGACGCGAAGATCACAGAGAGAAGAAGAGCAAGGAAAACAGCGAGAAGAGCAGCAGGGCCCCGGGAGAAACGCGAGCCCGCGAACAGAAGACAAGGAGGAAGCCCTCGCAGGGGGTAAGAAGGAGAAAGGCGAGAGCTCCCCAGTGAGAAGAACAAGATCCTCGAAGCGAGAAGAGAGTCTGAAGACAGCAAGCGAAAGGGAGGCCCTCGTAGGGAGAAAGGTAAGTCTCACCCCAACCCAAGCAACCCACTTTATAACTCACGATTGGTGCAGACAGCTCAAGCCATCATACAAGGCCGCCAAAGACGAGCAACATGCATGTGCTGTAGATCACATCAAGTCACATCAAGTACACATCGACCCTCCTTCACGACTCCAGGTAAGTCCCTTCACTCTCATTCAAATCCTTTTAAATCCAAAGCATAATCTAATCATGAGTAGCAGAAGAGGCATCATATTTGATGAGGCAATGGATGTGGACGATGTGACGTTGCATAAAGTAGCTGCCCCAAAAGAGAAAGGTTCGAGGAAAAATATGGAAGAGACCGGCAGCAGCAAGAAGAGTAAGAACACCCAAGAAGACAAAGGTAAGTCCACTAAACCACTACCACTAATTTCAGACCTAAATCTATGGCTAGGATTTGAAGTCATGGAGCGCATTGCGGTAGAAGAAGGAGTGGAAGCCCCTACGAGCGATGAAACCACAGAAGACAAGATGGCCAGAGGTTTCAAAGCCAACGAAGCGGAAGAAGCAATGGAGGCTAGTGAGGCATTCCCGCGCATCCCCCAACTCCTATACCCATGCAAGAGGAGAGGAGCACAAGAGCAACACTACAACATCACTCAAATCCCACAAGACATCAAGATCAACGAGGCCACAGGTTTGGCCTTGGACTTTCATATTGCGATCTTTTTCGAACCCCCCACCAACCTTATGTTGCATGATGATGTATACAAAATAATAACTAGAAGACTAGAACAAATGGACATCAAACTAGGCACGAACTTAATTGACCCAATCTACATTCAATGTCATAGCGTAAAAAGAGGGGGTCAAAAGGGAGTATGGACGGGTATGTTTAAACTACACCTACTCAACCCCGACACGGATGGTCTCATGTTGCTCAAAGGCCTTAGGCCTTTCATACTTGTGTTAGATAATCACAAGATCATTGGTAAGGTATGCAAAACATACCATCATACGGCTAACTCTACTAACCTCTCCGTGCGCATTAGAAGTGACTCCTTGGCAGGTATCCCGGCACACCAACTTTTTGTGGACATCCTCCACAATAGTTTCAACCGAGGTCAAGAATTCGAAATCACCGGTGTGCAAAAGGTTACAAGTGATCCCTACGCCTTCGTCTCCACCACCACCCCGCAACAAGCCTTGAAGATCCAACTCCAACACGTTACAACCCAACACGAAGTCCTTCAAGCGAAGAAAACCTTCACCGGGGGCCGTATGACACCCGAAGCAAAGGCAAAAAAGGATGCCCTCACTCTCACCTTATCCCCATTGCCTATTCTCATGAGT
The DNA here is from genome assembly GCA_963971425.1 of Bryoerythrophyllum caledonicum. Taxonomy (NCBI): domain Eukaryota; kingdom Viridiplantae; phylum Streptophyta; class Bryopsida; order Pottiales; family Pottiaceae; genus Bryoerythrophyllum; species Bryoerythrophyllum caledonicum. The sequence goes on along the minus strand of OZ020521.1, from coordinate 6,773,146 downwards.
ATTGTTGATACCACTAATGCTATCCACAAAGTTCTAGGAATTGACAACACCAAGAACATATGGTTCCACAAAGAGAATGGTGAAAGGCATAATGGGAGTGCAAATGTGGAATGTTCTAACCCTATCGTGTATAGGAAGTTTGTGAAGAAGACAATCAAAATTGGTGAGAATCACGTGGACTTTGCCCCACACCGAAGGAGTTTAGAAGGAGTAGATCCTCCAACCCAAGAACAAGTGGAGGGTTTTGGGTTCAATGACATCAACACCGCCATGGTCAACACCGTTGCGACATTCAAGATACAAGACACCCCCACCTCCACCAACACCAACGTCACGAAGAAGGACCTAGAAGATGCATTGGAAGAGAACAACAAGAAGATGAGGATTGAGAATAGAGAATACACGGATAAGCTCCACGAAGAACTTGTTGCACAAATGGAGAGCATTCAAAACTCCATGCAAGCCACCATCGAAGCCATGAAAGCCATCAAAGGAAGAGTAAAACCAAGACAAATTGAAGACACACCGCCAAACATGTGAAGACAATAGACCACACGGTAATACATATTTACCATACCATTAGCTACAATACTCTACATCAAGTACTAGAGCTATACAAGTACAAAAATACGTTATACCAATACTGTACTACTCACTATACTCAATACAATCATTGTATATTACACACATGGCCCAAGACACATACTAATACACACATAAATACATATACACACATATACATACACACATACACACATGTATACACATATACACACATACATATATTCATACACACACTTATAGATATACAAAGATACATACATACATACATACAAACAACCACACATACACACACCCACACAAATACAAATAAACAAAAAGATACACACACATACGTAGACACACCCACATACACACGTATAAAAACACGGAAACGCATACACATACAATCACACGCCCCACCCATAAACAAACACTCACATACACCAACAAATATAACCACATATAAACTCACATACATACACACACTCAAACACATCAAAACAAACATACAAAGAATCACATACCCACACATCTACATAAAAATACACAACAAGTCCAAAAAGTACATAAACATCCACCCATACAAAGACATCTACACAACCAAATACACACACATAAACTCAAACACACACATAATACATACATACACACACAAATACCCACACACCCACATACTAAAAAATAATAATAATAACAACAAAATCCACACAAATACAACCTCAAAGACAAATAAAAAGAGATATCATAAAAACACATATAAACAAGTCCAAAAAAACCAAAATAATAATAATAATAATAATAATAATAATAATAATAAAAATAACACACACCCAAATATAACACTTAAAATCACTAACATAAACAAATCACCAAAAAAACCCATAAACAAAAACTTACAAACAAACATGAACAAAAACACCAAAACCAAAAACATAAAAACAAAAGATTATCCAAAATACACATATAAACCAAAAATAGTAAAACAACATATAAAACCCTTACACTATAAAGGCTTACTAATACTTAGCAAAGACATAGAAAACAACCTAGGACCCATGCCCAAAGTACTAAAAAGACACCCCAGAATACATAAGATAAACGCCAAAAACTACTTTATACCAAACACCATAAAACTACAACCAGAATACAAACATATTACTAGAACAATTGCACCCCTCCTCAATACCACACACGCCCCACACCAAGTACATAACTCAACACACCCAAACGTTGCCCAGTATACACAACAAAAAAATACGCACCCATCAACACATATACTATACGCCATAGTAATTACCATTCACCCCAAACCTGACAAAAGTAACCGACTGATAGAATTACAAAACCCAAACACAACCACATGGACTAACACACTATTACAAACCCTATCAAACTTACAAAACCCACCCGAAAGAAACATTAACACTCCACACCCTTACACAACATTCATGGAAGCTAACCTAAACACCATAAATCACAACACATCAAAAAACAAAAAGATATATGACTTTATACATAACCAAAACACACCCCCACCAAATGACATGATAAAACAAAAATTTCCCTACCTTCCAGACACAAAGATAAACGGATCACTAAAATGCCTAAATCCCTTCCCAGAATATACACACCCACCCCCAACGACACATCACATTTCATCACAAAACCACAACCCACATACAAACAACAACAACACAAACAAAATAACAGGGAACGCTTCATCCCTTAACACCGCACTCCCAAGCCTACAAAACATAGTTACCCACACTAACACACCACCGGCACTCATAGTTATACAAGAAACAAAAGTCTCGGCCACAAAATCCACAAAACACATACAAAGACTATTTCCAAATACATATACTAAAACAATTACCAAAACACATACAAATAAAAACTATCAAAAAATACATATAAATACATATATATACACAAATATAAATACTACCTACAATACGCACACACACACCAACACAACACCCACCACATATGAAAAAAGATGCAAAAATACAAGTCAATATATACATATCAAGAATAACACAAACCAAAGTACAAAAACAAACACCAAACTAATTAACAAAAATAACATACAAAACAATAAACCAAAACAAAAAAATAAACCTAAGAAAATCAATACAAGGGAAACCCACTTAAAAGAAAGAAAACATAATACTCACATTCTTCAATACAAGGGAAAAATCAAAAACAAAACAAAACAATATATTAGACAAACAAAAAAACATACAACCATTAAACATAATAACAAACCACCACACTATAAACTACTACTAATACTTGGAGGAGACATAGAAACCAACCCAGGACCTATGCCAAACGTACTAAAAAGACACCCAATACAACACAAAAAGAATGCCAAAATATATTTCATACCAAACACAATAAAATTACAACCGGAATATAGACATATTGCCCAATCATTTGCACCTTTACTAAACTCCACACATACACTACACCTATCATACGCCAACACACACCCACACATTATCCAATATATACAACAACAAAACGAACATCCCTCACCACATATCCTATACGCTATAGTAACTACAATCCACCCACACATAGACGAATGTAACCTCATATTAAATCAACAAAATCCAAACATAACTCAATGGACTAATGCACTACTAAACTCCCTTGCTAACCTACATAACTCTCCCGAAAGACACATTAACACCCCACACCCTTATATATCATTCATTGAAAATAACCAAAACATTATAAACCATAAAACATCAATACATAAAGAACTTTATGATTTCATACACAATCATCGTACACCACCATCACAAGATACTATAAAACAAAAATTTCCATACCTTCCCAACAATCTAATTATTGAATCACTAAAATGTCTCGACCAAATACCAGAATACACCCACCCACCCCCCCCCACCCCCTTACCTACATCCACAAAACCAAAACAATAACCCAAATCATGAAAATACATATATAATCACATGGAATGCCTCTTCTCTAAACACCGCCCTTCCTAGCTTACAAACTCTGGTTACATATACGAACACACCGCCAGCCATTATAGTTATACAAGAAACAAAACTATCCGCCACAAAATCCACAAAATACATACAAAATATATTCCAAGACTATAAACTCATTTTCAACAATACACATGCACTCACAAGATGTATCCAACAAAGGAGACCATACACACCGGGCCGTGGAGGTCTCCTTACACTAATACATAAAAAATATGCTTTCCCGGGCAACATCAAGAAAATCCCTACCCCTGTGCACATATCTCCTTACCTGCAAATAATCAAAATCACTAACTATCCACTACAACCATGGCTAGTCCTTCATATGTATATGCCATCTCACCCCGAAGATACTAGATTTATCAATGACATACAAAACACTATCACAACTCAAATAAATAACAACCCAAACCACACATATGTACTATGTGGTGATTTCAATAGAGACATAGCATTAATTGGGCGCCACAATGGAAATCATAACACCCCTCCTCAAATCATAGACCACCAATGGCGCCAATTCACCGAAAACCTAAACTTCAATTACATCAAAACCGACACACAATTCTCTAGACAAGGGGGCTATAATTATAGTGATTGGAGTCTAATAGACGGATTCTATATAAATGCCAACAATAATACACAATACACTTCTACAACAAACAAAGATATTATTCTAAACTCGGACCACTCACCTATACATCTACACATACCAAATAACACTTTAATTAATAGAACTCCCACAACACTAAACAATGACACTATACGCATACTCAACCCCATTCCAAAAGATAACTTAGAAAAATTCAATACAAAATTCTTTGAAGAACAATCCACACTAATAGACTCCCTCATAAATACTCTTGAGAATAACAACCAACTATCACGAGTACAATGGCAAGAAGCATGTGTAACCCTAGACACACTCACCAAAGAAATCTCCAACACACTAGAACAAACTTGTAGAGCACACCCAATACCCCAATTAACAAACAGAATATCTCAACAAGGAGGATATCTACCACGAAAACTCTCTAAAACTTGGAAACAACATCTTACTATATACCATGTTATACGAAAAACTATAAGACTTGTAAAAAATAATTCCCAATGGCGCAACCACCCCATATGTAATGAACTACTAACTCTACAAAATAGCCAAATTCCCACCCCACCGCCCCCGGATATGCCCCATGATACATGGATAAAAGATATCGCATTAATTGCAAAAAACACCAACATACAAGCCAGAAAAATAACTTCAAAACACACCAAAGATAACGTTAAAAAAGCCATCTCAAAATATAGACAAATATATGAAATAAGTCCTAAAAAAATCAATAGAAGAGTCTTTAAGAATCTAGAATCCCCACCACTAGATTGTATCACAGATCAATTTAACAATATTTTAACTAGCCCAGAAGACATTGCGAATGAAATATTCAACCAACAAACAAAAACCAATAGACCAACAGTACCAACATGCAACTACCAACTACAACATCATAATAAATGTACATGTGCAGTACGCCAATATCCATGGCATGACCTTGATGGATATACCCTGGAGAAAAGAGGTGAACCAGAAATCCCACTACATCAATACCTTAATAGAGCCACATACGACACATGCCTTCAAAATCTTGGTAACAACAAAGCCCCAGGCCCAGACCGCATACCAAACTCAATACTCAAAAACATGCCTCCAAAATTTCATAAATTATTATTCCTATTTTTCTCTCACTGTTATAAACAAAAACAAATACCGACCTCATGGAAATCAAGTGCAACAATATGACTATACAAAAAAGGTGACCCATCTATACTACCCAACCATAGACCAATTGCACTAGCTAACACAATATACAAATTCTTCACTAGTACACTCACCTTTATACTATCCTCATACGGCGAAAAATTCAAAATCCTACATGATAGCCAAGAAGGATTTAGAGCAGAGAGAAGCACCGCTCGACAAATACAAACTATAATAGCTGCACTAGAAGACGCAAAATTCACTAACCAAGATATATACATATTATATGTTGATTTTAAAAATGCCTTTGGTTCAATAGACCATGCCCGACTTCTAGCAATAATGATAGACCTTGGCTACCCAAAAGATGCCATCACACTTGTAGGAAACATCTACGACCAGTCATCCACTCAATATATTGGTGAACACTTTGGGAAAACAAAACCCATACCTATAGAAAGAGGAACCATACAAGGAGACACCCTTAGCCCATATTTATTCATTATATTCTTAGAACCACTACTTAGATGGCTAGAACGAGGCAACAACGGATACACGTTTGGCACATCACAAGTCACAATAAACTCTGCCGCATACGCAGATGACCTCGCCGTCATAACTAACAAAATCAAACATGTACAAATACAACTCAATAAAATTGTTAGATATTGTAAATGGGCTGGTATGGACGTAGGTGTTCCAAAATGTGCCGCTACCGGATGCCCAAACAAATCCAAATTAAACCCTACCACTTTCAAAGCCCTAATACAAGCCTCTAACATTAATTACCGCAATCAACCAATCCCCACACTACATCAAAATGAGCCATACATATACCTAGGTATAAATCTTGTCCCTTCACTAAAATGGAAAATCCAAATCCACGCTACAACCACAAAACTCATCAAACAATGCAAAGAACTAACAACATGCCCAACCACCATGAAACAAAAAATAAAAATGGTTGATACCGTACTACGCCCAAGTGTGGCATACAGTTTCTACGGTGTACCATACTCTATGCCAGCTATCAAAAAACTTGATAAAAAAATAATAGCCATACAAAAAACCATATGTGGACTACCAAAATGTATGTCAAATGCAATAACCCAACTACCACATAACCTATTTGGACTTGAAGCTTTCTCCCTAAAAAACGCATACCTCCGATGTATAGGCGAACAACTGCAAAATGCTTTAAACGATAAAGGAAGACTTGGGAAAATATATAATGGATTAACTCACTATGTCCTTGCCCAATATGGTGGCGCTGAAAACATACCGAGAATTAAAAAAAGTGACTGCATAAGATCACCAATAACACGGACATTCTTCTTATTAAAACATATAGCTAAAGCCCACCTTAAAAGTACGCTCCCGAACTTCCTCACTAATCCTACAACACTAGAAATACTATGGCGCCAAGAAACATTAAATCATAACACACTCAATGCCCAACTCTCCCAAAAGCTTCTACAAAAACTCCTCTCAAAAAATATTTTTGAACTAAACCAAATTACCTTACCTAACGGTACACACATCATGAACAATGAGGACTTCAAAACCTACCACTTCACCCCATCTAAACTAATAAAGAGTGCCCTAAGTGTTGCTAAACAACTATTTTGCCACATAACATGCCCCACTATATGTCATACTCCTTGCAACATACATCCATACTCTCATACACTTAAAGATCCATTCATCACCCTCAACAATAACATCATCCCAAGAAATATTCCCACACCAACCAATCCCCCTAACCCTCCACATAGATACCACCCCCACCCCCAACATACATCCCCAAAAACCCTACCACATATCCCATTAATAATATCATAAACCATAAACATATCCAACACACAGACACAAATAACATACAAAATACCTACACAAAATACCTATGCCAATGGCAACACAATGATAATACATACAATAAATGGCTCCCTCAAAGAGACCTTTTTCCACGGCATGACACCAATACCTCCACACATAACACTGAAAAATTAAAACAATACTACCAAAAGATCCAAAACAAAATATACTCAGATATCATCCTTGCCCACCATCCACAAGAACAATCCTCAGACTCAAGGTCCGTAACACCACCCATAATTATCCCACTCTTAAACATCTACACAACAGAATGCAACCCCGAAAATGATATCCTTACATCCTCAAACACAATTCAAATAGATAACAATCAAGCACATCTATACGAAGAAAACGGCCGACATTTACACACCATACCCATTACCCGGCTCCAATGGTTATGGAACCAATATCATACAAAATTACAATCCCCTACAAACATTGAACCAACAACCCAACCCTTTGAAACCGAACTAATATGGCTTTACCAAAGATATAAATATCGAATACCAAAAACTGACCCCCTCAAAAATGCGCAATACACAATACCCACCCCCATTTTAGATTCACTAATATCATCCTTTAACATCGAACACTCATACTTTTCCTCCCCAATCACATGTCCTACCAAACTAAATAAATTCTACTCACCGTATGAAAGAGACAAAATATTTGGATCCCTAGGCAAGGCCTTTGAACACAAATGGATCGGAAATGGAATAGCTCACCCCCACAACGAGAAAGACATAGAACAAGCCATACATTGGGCTAGACTTGCCGCCAAAAACGATCCAAATAACACAAAAACAATCATCGTCACACCGAACAACAATTGGTACCAAAACAACAACCAACATTCAAACCCATTCCCAGATTCCCACATCATTGCATTATTCGAAGCAGACACAATACCATACGAAGAACCTAATATCCCACCCGAGCTAAAAAAACCCCGAATAGAGCCATCTACATTACAAATACTATGCGTCCATCATCAAAATCAAAACGTGGGCTCCCTAGAACAACTTGCGGAACTTACCTCCATAACAGACAATCTAGACATACAACGACCATACACAAAACCGGCCCCACCAACACCCATACAAACCCCCGTAAACAAAAGTAAAAAATGGTCAAAATTAAACTATGACAACAACACATTAAACTACTCCGTCATACCTCCCCCTCTCCCAAACTACCCAGCTCATACCACACCAAAATTTAACCCCGCATACAGTTATTACACCGACGGCTCCTTTAAACCACCGGAACAAATTAGCCCGGGCTCTTGGCGAAGAGAAAAAGCTGGCTATGGCATATATAATTCTACTAAAGAAATTAAACTAGCCAAAAGACTCCATGGACTACAAAATATCCTCAGAGCAGAACTCATGGCCATTCACAAAACACTACAAATCATCACAACAAAATACAAAAATGAACCTGCACATATATTCACCGATTGTATAAATGCACTCTACCTACTAAACACTCAAATAACACACCCAACCCTTCACAACAGTCACCCCGACCAAACCATACTAACATCAATGGTACAAATGTTACAAAAACGTACACAAATCACAACCCTTCACAAAGTCAGAGCCCATGCCAACATTGATGGCAACGAACAAGCAGACAAACTTGCAAAAGAAGGCCGAGAAAAAACACACAAAAACGCCAAAGACCCTCACGAACATGCTCATGCCACCCCATACTACTTTCAAAAAGAAGATTGGCCTTCCAAAGAAGATACCCCTGATAAAGGCCCAATTAGATTTCTGGGCAAATATCTCAAAAAACAAGACCTCTACAACAACCTGGACACAATCTCAGAAAATATTCCTAACATAGAAAAATGGACTAACAATAATGACATAGACAATGAACTCTCTACAAACTTTTGGAAAAACCCCATCATCTCAGACTCACAAATAACGTGCCTCATCAAATTCCGTACGGGTCAGTACATGGGAAACGCTCGCAAACAACTCTTCTTTGGAATAGAAAGATTCCCATCCATAACATGCCCCATATGCCCCTCCACGGACCCCGACACATGGCTTCATGTGCTACTCAAATGCCAAAACCACCACATACACTCCCTAATCGTTAATAGACATAACAAAGCGGTATGGGAAGTCCGAAAACTAATCACCTCCTACAATAAATCGAGATGTTTCATACTTATGAACGCCGGCACTTTTAATAGCAATCCACAAGAAAACACGGTCCCCCCATGGCTACTTCCATGCTCATGTATGACCCAAAGATGTCATTGCAACGCTAGGCTCAAACCGGACATTCTTTGTGTCAAAGGTTTACCATACAACGACCCACCACCCGAGAACATCAACCAAGACTACACCATTCAATTCATTGAATTCACATATTGCAACGATAGATTTTCTCCGGAAACAATACAAAACAAAATAGACAAATATCAACCCCTCATTGACGACATCATTGCCATTGGATGGAAGGTAGACCCCCTTATTGTTATCACATCCGGCGCTCGTGCCACCACCTTTATCCCATCTATGAAAACTCTCGAAGATACCTTCAAGATACCCATTGATACAATTAAAACTACCTTTAAAAATATCAACACCATCGCTATTCAACATGCCATGTCTATTTTACTACATAAACGCAAAATCGAAAACAACCAAGTCCTCCCTGATAGGCAAGACCCCCCTTAGGAACTTCGCCACTCTGTCTCTCCCTGATTGGCTGCCTGTTTGGTTTTGCTTTTTGTTGTTTAGTTTGATCGTGGTTGGTCGTTGTTGGTTGGTTTCTGGCTACTCGTTACATAGTGTCTACCCTCGAAAGGGGGAAGTAGTTCCAGTTTGCTAATTCCTTGTCCGGTGGGCATGGTCTTAGCAATGGAACGAACAGACACTTTATTCACGCCGGTTCCCTTCGGGAACCGGCGTTCTTCTTCTTTTGCCGTCTGGGCCTGGGGCTTTATTATTTCCAAGATTTTGAAGGCATGTGTCGTATGTGGCTCTGTTGAGGTATTTATGTAGTGGAATTTCTGGTTCGCCCCGTTTGTCAAGGGTATATCCGTCCAGGTCGTGCCAAGGGTATTGGCGTATTGCACATGTGCATTCTATTGTATGTTGTGGCTGGTAATTACATGTTGGTACTGTTGGTCTATTGGTTTTTGTTTGTTGGTTGAATATTTCATTCGCAATGTCTTCGGGGCTAGTTAGAATATTATTATATTGATCTTTGATACAATCCATTGGTGGGGATTCAAGGTTTTTGAAGACTTTTTTGTTAATTTTTTTGGGGCTGATTTCGTATAGTTGTCTGTATTTTGAGATGGCTTTTTTAATGTTTTCTTTTGTGTATTTTGTGATTATTTTCCGGGCTTGTATGTTGGCATTTTTTGCAATTATCGCGATATCTTTTATCCATGTATCGTGGGGAAGGTCCGGAGGCGGCGGGGTAGGGATTTGGATGTGTTGTATAGTAAGTAGTTCGTTGTGTATGGGGTGGTTACGCCATTGAGGGTTGTTTTTTACAATTCTAATGGTTTTACGTATGGTATGGTATGTGGTTAAGTGTTGTTTCCAAGTTTTAGAAAGTTTGCGGGGTAGATACCCGCCTTGTTGAGAGGTTCTGTTTGTCATTTGGGGTATTGGGTGTGCTCTACAAGTTTGTTCTAGTGTATCTGAGATTTTATTGATGATTTTGTCAAGGGTGTGGCATGCTTCTTGCCATTGTGCTTGTGTTAATTGACTATTGTTTTCAAGAGTGTTTATGAGGGAGTCTATTTGTACGGAGTTTTCTTCGAAGAATTTTGTGTTGAATTTTTCTATGTTGATTTTTGGGATGGGGTTGAGTATGCGTATAGTGTCTTTGTTTGGGATTGTAGGAGTTCTACTAATTAGTGTGTTATTTGGGATGTGCAATTGTATGGGTGAGTGGTCCGAGTTGAGAATAATATCTTTGTTTGTTGTGGAGGTGCATTGTGTATTATTGTTTGTATTTATATAGAATCCATCTATTAGACTCCAATCACTATAATTGTAGCCACCTTGTCTAGAAAATTGTGTATCGGTATTGATGTAAGTGAAGTTTAAGTTTTCTGTGAAGCGGCGCCATTGGTAATCAATGTTTTGAGGGGGGGTGTGATGGTTTCCATTTTGGCGGCCAATTAGCGCTATGTCTCTATTGAAGTCTCCACATAATAGGTATGTATGATTGGGATGATTATTAATATGGGTTGTAATAGTGTTTTGTATATCTAAGAGAAATCTAGTATCTTCGGGGTGGGATGGCATATACATGTGAAAGATTAACCACGGTTGTAGTGGGTGATTAGTGATTTTGATTATTTGAATGTATGGTGATATGTGCATTGGGGTAGGGATTTTGTTGATGTTGCCTGGGAATGTATATTTTTTGTGTATTAATGTAAGGAGGCCACCACGGCCCGGTGTGTATGGTCTCCTTTGTTGTATGCATCTTGTAAGTGCATGTGTATTGTTAAAGATGAGTTTATAGTCTTGAAATATATTTTGTATATATTTTGTAGATTTTGTGGCGGTTAGCTTTGTTTCTTGTATCACTATGAGGGCTGGTGGTGTGTCTGTGTTTGTGACTAGGGTTTGTAAACTCGGAAGGGCAGTGTTTAGTGAGGAGGCATTCCATGTGATTATGTATGTTTTTTCTTGGTTTGATCTAATGTTTTGATTTTGAGGAGGGATGTAGGGAAGAGGTGTGGGTGGGTGGGTGTACTCTGGTATAGGGTCTAGACATTTTAGTGATTCATTTATGAGGTTGTTAGGGAGGTAAGGGAATTTTTGTTTTATTGTATCATTTGAGGGTGGTATTTCTTGACTATGTAAGAAGTCGTATAATTTTTTATGTATTGAGTTCTCATGGTTTATAATATTTTGGTTGTCTACTAGGAATTTAGTATAAGGGTGTGGAGTGTAAATGTGTCGTTCTGGTGGATTTTGTAAGTTTAGTAGATTTTGTAGAAGTGTATTGGTCCATGTAATTGTGTTCAAATTTTGTGGATTTAAGATATGGTTACATTTGTCTATGTTTGGGTGTGTAGTGGTTATTAGTGCATATAGAATGTGAGGTGGTGGGTGCGTACTTTTTTTTTGTATGTATTGGGCAACGTTTGGGTGTGTAGTGTTATGTGTATGGTGTAATGTATGTGTGTTTTTTAAAAAAGGTGCAAAGGGTTTTGCAATGTGTCCGTATTCCGGTTGTAGTTTTATGGTATTAGGTATGAAGTATATTTTGGCATTTTTCTTATGTGACGTAGGGTGTCTTTTTAGTATATTTGGCATGGGTCCGGGGTTGGTTTCAATGTCTCCTCCTAGAAGTAGTAGGAGTTTGTGATATGTATGTTTAGGGTTGTTTCTTAGAGTTTTTATTTTTTGTATACTAATAATAATAATTTTTTTTGGCTTAGTTATGTTATTAGGGTCTTATTTGTTTGGGGGGATTAGTGTTAGAATTTTATAATAGATGTGTTTTTTGTTTTGTTTTGGAATTTTTTGGTTATGTATGTGGTTTTGGTATTTTATTTTTTGTTTATTTGATTGTGTGTCTTTGTCTTTGTATGTGTGTATGTATGTGTTTTTTTGATGTTGTGTGATTGTCTTTGTATATGGGTGTGTATATGTAGGTTTTATATTGGTATTCATATTTAGTGTTTTGTAGTAGGTGGATTTTTTGTTTTGTTTTAAGATTTTTTGTTCTTGTATGTGGCTTTGGTATTTTATTTTTTGTATATTGTATTCTTCTTTGTATGTGTATATGTATGTGTTTTTTTGATGTTGTGTGGTTGTCTTTGTATATGGGTGTGAATATGTGGTTGTGTGTGGTTTTATATTGGTTTTCATATTTAGTACTAGTGTTTTGTAGTAGATGGATTTTTTGTTTTGTTTTAGAATTACATGGCTTTGGTATTCTATTTTTTGTTTATTTGATTGAATGTATTTCTCTTTGTAATTGTGTGTGTATGTATTTTTTTGATGTTGTGTGGTTGTTTTTGTATACGGGTGTGCGTATGTAATTGTATTTGGTTTTATATTGGTATTCATATTTAATATTAGTGTTTTGTGATAGGTGGGTTTTTTGTTTTGCTTAAAGTTATTTTGTTTTTGTATGTGACTTTGGTGTTTTATTGATTGTATGTATTTGTTTCTGTATGTGTGTATGTATGTATTGGGATTCATACTAGTATACGTACTATTATTCATATTGGTATTAGTGTAAGTATCAGTATTTGTATTAGTATACGTAACCGTATACGTATCTGTATACGTACAAGTATACAGATATTTATACAGATACGTTACAGTATACAGAAAAAATATATTGATATTTATTTCAATAAGATTCGTATATATTTTTACTTTCGTTAGAATTTCTATTTTTAGTAATTCTATTTTTGGCTCCTTTGGCGCCCCCCCGGCCTGCGGGACAAAAATTTTCGCTTCTACTTTTATTATTCTACATACTCTCAACAAATTTCTACTCTCATCTTTATATATATCAATTTTAATGTTACTATTCACTTTCCTTTCATCCCTATAATTTATATTCCAATTTCTATTTTTTGTCAGTACTATTTTATTATTACTACCATCTCTATTTATTTTTATTCCGAAATTTTTGTTTCTCATTACATGTTTAATTAATTTTCCATCCCTTATTTTTGCATTTCTTAGAAAGCATATTCTATTTTTAGTACTGAATTTTCTAACTATGTTCTTAATATTTGTATTCTTAATATAATTAATTCCCATAACTAATTTGGTGGATTTTCCATCCCTTATTTTTGAATTCCTTAGGAAGTATTTTCTATTTTTAGTACTATTGTTTGTTGCTATGTTCTTATTATATGTTTTCTTATGATAATGGTTTTCTATCTTACCCGTTATTTTCTTCTTATATATCCTCCCCGATTTTTCTTTTTTATTTTTAATATTACTTGCTCTATTTGAGACCTTTGATATTTTATAAATATCTATCTTCTTCCTATTTAATTTATAATATATTTTTTTACTCTCCGTGATTTTCCTTTTTTTAGCCATTTTTACTTTCCTTCTCTTCTGATTTACATTCTTGGGTTTACATTCTCTTCTACCCTTCTTTATCTTTATTTCAATATTTCCATTATTATTTTTGTTATTATTGTTTCCTTTTTTGTTATATGTTATTTGTTTTGAATCATTGGCCACTTTGTGGTATCCATTTTTGGCGACACGATGAACACTGAGTAGAGCTCCGCATTTCCTGGTGAGGGGAGAGGAGAGGGACTTAGTTGCAAACCCTAGATCACGCACAGCAGGAGGTGGCTGGCCCTGTTGATTGAGCCTGCGTGAGTCTTAGTGGTTGGCATGTGGTTAGGTGTGGAACGCAGAATATGTGTGTTGACAAGGCTCAAAAAACTTTAGATCTGGGGCTAGTGGATTGAGGGTGGAGAGTTGGTGGCAAGATCTTGCGGTGAGGAATCTGAAGCTAGGGACACCCGTGTTGGAGCACAGATCTGGTCGTTTCAGTCTTACCCGCAAGGTCACTCAATCCCAGATCGGAGAATAGGTTAACGGAATCTGCTATCTTCCACATACTCCCTCCTCCTCCCCGACCCAGGTGCACAAGCAAACAAGATTGACGACAAGACCGCCCCACCGTCGCCGCAAGGCATCAACATCGCTCCACATCAGGCTACCTCTTACCTCCCTTACACTTTTCTGTCCTTTCCTTGCTTCACCACTGTTAAACACACACTGTCACCATGTTTTGCTAAGCACATATACACTTTACACAACAATTCTGACATCACTTGCTTGAGAGAGCTGTATATCAGATCAGAAGTTCAGCACTACAGAACAACCTCTGAAGTGGAGTTCATCATAACAAGTCTCGAAGATCTACCTCAAAACTGCACGCGGAAGCGCTGGATTTTTTTCTTAGATCTAGATCTAACTACGAAGAATCTGCAACCCTACAACACCAAATCGGAGCTACTCCACGCGCACCCACAAGCAACCTGCAGCACAAGCACAACAGCACAAAGCATCAACATCAAAGGCAAGCAACTTGAAGGAGATTTGCGACCAAAGAACAGCAGACACGCAATCGTAGTACATTGGCAAGGTCAACACGAACGTGGACAAACAAGAACAAGATTAACTCAGGTGAGTACTATCGCTAAACCCTCGTCTTTTCGTAATCCCCTCCATAGCCCCCTCCCCCCCCGCAACAGGTGCCCCCTCTCCCCCACAACCTGCAGCATCTCCCCCCCCTTCTACAACCACTTCTCGTCTCCCTCCTCCCTGTACCACAGCAACACCCCCCCAAACCCGGTAATCCTCCTCTCTTACTCCACAGCCCTCTCTTCTCTTCCCCCACAAACCTCCGATCTCACCACCTCGACTCACATCAATCCCACCCCAGCCTCCTTCCTGCACCACAGCAACACCTTCCCAATCCCAGTAATCCTCCTAATTTCTCCCACAGCCCTCCCTTCCCTCATTTCGCAAACCCCCGATCTTAGCATCCCGACCCGCATTAATCTTACCCCAACCATCTCCCTGATCTGCAACAGCATCCTCTTAATACCAACAGTCCCCCTCGCCTCCCCCACAGCCCCTATTTCCCACCCCTCGCAAACCTCTGATCTCATCACCCCGACACGAATCATTCTCAACCGAGTCCCTATAGAAACACACAAAACCTCTGAACCCTCACGAGCCTCTGAACCCTCACGAATCCACAACTGCAGCGCATTCCCGAATCTGCCCCTCTGCCTCTCCCCAAACCCCTCACACATTCTGACCCTCTTGCTCTCCCCGACTCTGTCCATCCCACTCCCTCCGAACCCCTCCCAGACTTTGACTCTCTTCCTCTCTCCGAATCCCTGTCGGACTTCGACTCTCTCCCTCTCTCCTACGACTTCGACCCTCTCCCTCTCTCCTACGCTGTCTTTCTCCCTCCTCTATAGTCCTCCCCCGACCCTGTCACTCTCACTCTCCCCCACTTCCCACTTGACTTTGTCCCTCTTCCCTTTTCATACTCCCTCCCCTCACTCAATAAACCCCCTCTCACTCATACTAAACCCTCCCTGTCCCGCCCTAAAGCCAGCCTCCCACATCACAGGCTGGAACAGAAGAGAAGACGCCCCGCAGACAAAATTACTCCCCGCCGCAGCGACTGAGAAAACCCTCCCTGCGACCTTCTTAACTGCACTTGCGACCTATGGAGTTCTAGACAGCGACCCAGGAACCCCCGTTTGCGACCTTCCTACCCCCTCTAGCGACCCTCACATACCCCACTGCGACCTCCCCACCCATTCCAGCGACACTCCAATACTCCACAGCGACCTACCTCTACCCCATAGCGACCCACCACTTCCCATTAGAGCCCCCAGAACCTACAGTAGCAACCTCCCAACTCCCTCCAGCGACCCTCCAACTTCCATTAACAAGGCGAAACTAGTCGGTGCCGAAACAAAGCGCCCTCCACTTCTTCAACAGCGTCTTTTTTGCGCATTCAAGGTAAGCTTTCTCCTCGACAAAAATGATATGGACTGGGTGATATTGGGCAAAAGCAAAGTGTGGGGTGATGCAGAAAAAATCAACTCAAAACGTAGCAAGAAACAACCTCAAGTGACTTCAACAAGAGAGACAACACGCTCAAGGAACAGAACACAACCAAGCATAAGACAGGAGGAGAGAGTAGAGAAAAGAAACCTTGCTTCCCCAACTCCAACGAATACATAGGTAAGCCCCATCTCTCTGTATCTACAGGAACCCCAAGTTACATCAACCAAAGGCAGGCCTCGAGGAGCAGCCAAGCGCCACTTACGACAAGAAGACCAAGAGGTAAGTCCCTCTAACCAACTCTCTTGTTTCAGTACAACCATGGCTGGGAGCGCTAGGAGGAACTTGGAGCTTGGCGATATTATGGATATAGAAGCACCGTTGGAGAAGGAGATGACTTACAAGGAGATTATGGACAAAAACCATGGAGAAGATATCAACAGTAATAAGAAGATGAGATGCTCTCCCGAAGAAGAAGGTATGTCTTCTTTCACAACTCCTATTCTCTCTAACTTCAAGTTTTGGCTAGGGTTCCAAGCTATGGAAGCCCTTGCCATGGAAGAAGGCAATATGGAGCGTTATAGCGGGGAATTGGTGGAAGACTTGATCTCAAGAGGCTTTAAGGTGGATGAAGCGGAAGAGGCTAGCAAAGCAAGGATGTCTTTCCCATATGTGCCACAGGAGCTCTATCCAATGTCTAGGAGGGGAATAGTGGGGCAACACTATAATATTACTCAACTCCCATTTGACATCACCATCAACAATGATACAGGTATGTCACATGACTTCCACGTTGCTATCAATTTTGAACTCCCCTCATCCCCACTCATGCATGGTGAAGTGAAAGACATGGCAACCAAAAGATTGGAGAAAATGGGCATACCACTTGGGACCGACTTGATAGACCCAATAGCTATCCATTGTCTAAGTCTTAAGCAAGGGGGCAAAAAAGGCGTATGGGCTGGCATCATTAAGCTCCACCTACTCAAGCCCGAGATGGATGGAATTATGCTACTCAAAGGCCTAAGATATTTTATCCTCAACATTGATGGGCATGACGTTATTGGCAAGGTATGCAAGACATACCACAACATCTCACGTAACACTAATTTATCGGTGAAAATAAAAAGTGACACATTGAAGGGGACCTCGGCTCATGCCCTTTTCAAGGACATTTTACTTAACAGCTTCAAACGAGGACAAGAATTTGAGGTTACAGGGGTGCACAAGTATATTGAAGACACGCATGCATTTATTATTGCCACCACACCTCAACAGGCAACCAAGATTCAACTCCACCAAGTCACTACACAACAAGAGATCATACAAGTCAAGCACACCAAACCCGCTGGGAGCAATACACTAGAGGCTAAGGCAAGAAAAGACGCATTGACATTGACTCTATCCCCACTCCCCCTACGCATGAGTACCATGGATGTTAGCGGTGAGATTCATAAGATTATGGGAGTTACTAATGTGAACACCATTTGGTTTCACAAAGAAGTTAACAACCGTCACAATGGGAGTGTAAATGTGCATTGCACCAACCCTATTGTTTATAAACAATTTGTGGGCAAAACTCTTATGATGGGAGGGAACTATGTGGAATACGCTCCACACCGTCGAAGCCTGAATGGAGTGGAACCTCCATCCGAAGAATTGATCAAGTCTTTTGGCTTCGGGGATATCAACACCGCCATTATTAATACGGTGGAAACCTTCAAATTGCAAGAAGGACCCTCCAACAACCTCTCCAAGGCAGACATTGTAGACATTGTGGAGAAAGCGGTGGAAGTGAGCAACAAAAAGCTACATCAAGAAACTAGAGACTATGTTGATCAGAGACACGAAGAATTGGCAGAAAAACTACTAAACCTTGAGGACAACTTGACCCTTGTTCTCTCATCGTTGAAGGACGTCAATAGTCGCATGAAGAAACCAAGACTAGAGAACCCACAGCCAAACCCGTAGACCCCAAAGATCTCAAGGCACTACAACGTAGATCTTCCCTCATATCCCTACTCTACTATAGAATACAATATAGTATAGACTACTACACTACCTCGCCAAACATACCACCACTAATATCTCTACTCTACTATACCTCCACTACACTCTACATCTACCCCCACCTCCACCATAGAATACAGTATAGAAAAATTTACTACCGTACCACGTACACTATGTACGTACATAGAAATACCAATATATACATGGTATACAATTGTATTAGACACTCTACTCAATACAAATACAAAACACAAAAAACTGACGTATGTACAAGTACAAGTACGAAGATCTCATACATCAAAAATACATACTCCAAACAAGAACCATCCTTCAACACATATAACAACATTCACACTCAAAAACTACCCACTACCAACAACATTATAACCAAAAAAGATACCAACAAACCTCCCAACAACACAAAACACACAACAGCACACAACACTACTCACGTTGTGCACACACAAACATCCACACACCAAACACAACAAAATCTAATACACACACAGACAAACAGAATACATAACTCCCCACACACACAAGAAAAAACAAAAAACACACACATCTACAAAAACACATACATAAAAACACCTCTAAAAAACACACACAAAAATTCAACTCTTAAAGAATATCCACAAAAACTCGCTAAAATACTTCTAACACTAACACACTTACAAAAGCATAGCTTACTTATGAATAAAATATTACTCCGACATCAAAAAGAAAGAACTATTAAAAAACCCCCAAAGGAAAATATTGATAAAATCCTTCTCCTACTTTTATGTGGAGACATCGAACAAATTCCAGGACCTATACCAAATATACTACACAATCATTCCTCAGCACACAAAAAAAGAGAACAAATGTACTTTATTCCAAGCACCATAAAATTTCAACCAAAATACCAACATCTTACAAAAACATACGATCCCATCGTAAATACCTCCCACGTACTTTACAATGAATACAATAACCTTACTAGAATATATAGAATACACCCTATATGGAACTATAAAAAATACAAATATTGGATGCAATACTATATTCAATACAAATACTATACCAAATACATCAAAGACTACACTCAATACTATACAAAAAATTATTGTAATCTACATAAAATAATACACACCTTCAACAAAAGAATACATCGTAAATTATACACAAAACTTGAATTATTACTATACTATACGGCATTTAGTACAAAATATAACACAAATACTAGTACAAATATTGGTACATACACAGCCACATATACTAGTACATGTACTGATTCAAATACTAATACAAACACGAATAAAAAAACCAATACAAATACTAATACGAACACTAGTACAAACATTGATAAATCCAATATCACAAATATTGATACGAATATATTTACAAATACCAAAACAAATTCTAAAGCACATACAAAACCAAATAAAACTGCACATACACACACATATACAAAGATAACCATACACCATCAAAGAAATACACACATATATACTCACATATACACACACACATACAAAGGCAAATACATACAAACAAATAAACAAAAAATTAAATACCACATACTAAAACAAAAAACCTCGAAACAAAACAAAAAACCCACCTACTACAAAGTACTTATATTAATTGGAGGGGACAATAGCAAAATCAAAGAGAGTATAAAGAGATATTATAAATTAAATAGGAAGATGATAGATATTTATAAAATTTCAAAGGTTTCAAATAGAGCAAGTAATATAAAAAATAAAAGAACAAAATCGGAGAGGATATGTAAGAAGGAAAT
This sequence comes from Bryoerythrophyllum caledonicum, assembly GCA_963971425.1. Taxonomy (NCBI): domain Eukaryota; kingdom Viridiplantae; phylum Streptophyta; class Bryopsida; order Pottiales; family Pottiaceae; genus Bryoerythrophyllum; species Bryoerythrophyllum caledonicum. Next base: position 6,752,584 of record OZ020521.1, on the reverse strand, counting down.
AAAGGGTAAGGTAGAAAACCATTATCAAAAGAATACAAATAAAAAGATCATAGCAACAAACAACAATACTAAAAATAGAATATGCTTCCTAATAAATGCAAAAGTAAAGGATGCAAAATTATACAAATTAGTAATGAGAAACAGAACTCGTAGATTAAAAATAAGCAGAAAAGATACTAAAAACAAAACAATACATACTAAAAATAGAATTTGGAATACAAATTATAAGGTTAAAGGAAAAGTAAATAGTAAAAGTAAACTTGATATATATAAAGATGAGAAGAGTTTGGGATTAAAGAGTAGAAATTTGTTAAGACTCCGTAGGAGTAAAAAAATTGAAGCGAGAATATCTGTTTGGGTCGCCGGGAGGGTGCAGCAGGCGCCAAAAATAGAATTACTAAAAATAGAAATTATAATAAAAGAAAAAATATATACGAATCTGATTAAAATACATATGAGTATATATTTTATGTACACTTGTACGCATCTGTATAAATATCCATATACCTGTACATATACATATATGTATACTGTTGCATATACTAATACAAATACTGATACTTACACTAATACAAATACCAATATGAATACTAGTACGTATACTAGTACGAATTATAACACGAATACTAACAAAGATATTGATACAAACACCGAGACAAGAATATGCACCCTAAGAAATTCAAGAATAAGGGATGGAAAATTCACCAAATTAGTAAGTGGAATAAGAAATAATAAGAAAACAAATAGGACGGATATAGCTATAAACAACAGTACTAAAAATAGAATATGCTTCCTAAGAAATTCAAAAATAAGAGATGAAAAATACACCAAAATAGTAATGAGAATCAAATATAATAAGAATACAAATAGGAAGACTATAGCTATAAACAACAGTACTAAAAATAGATTATGCTTAATCAGAAACTCAAAAATAAGGGATGGAAAATGCACCAAATTAGTAATGGGAATAAAAAATAATAAGAATACAAATAGGAAGAATACAGCTATAAATAACAGATCTAAAAATAGATTAAGCTTCATAAGAAATTCAAAAATAACGGATGGAAAATTAACCAAACTTGTAATGAGAAACAAAAATTTCAAAGTAAAAATAAATAGAGAAGATAGTAATAATAAAAGAGTACAGACAAAAAATAGAAATTGGAATATAAACTACAGGGATAAATGGAAAGTTAATAGTAATATTAAAATTATTATATATAAAGATGAGGAGAGTTTGCGATTAAGTAGTAGAAATGTGTTGAGAGTATGTAGAAGTATTAAAATAGGAGGTGGGATTCATGTCTCGCCGGCCGGGGGGGCGCCGGAGGTGCAAAAAATAGATTTACTAAAAATAGAAATTCTAATTAAAGTAAGAATATATACGAATCAGATCGAAATAAATATCAATCTGTTTTTAGAAATCATAGTTTTAGACAAAATATGTTTAGAAAGAAATCTTTTAGAAAACTCATTATTTCAATATACGGGTACATATACCGATATGTATACTGATACTTATACTGATACATACATCGATGAGTATACTTATAAATATACTTATACAAATACTAGTACGTATACTGATACGCATACTGGTATAAATACTTATACTTATACTTATACAAATGCAAATATCAATACAAATAGTGGTACGTGTACTCATACGAATACTAACACAAACACTAACAATGATACTGATACAAATACCAAGACAAAAACCGTAACATACACTAATACAAACATAAAAAAGAATACTAATATAATACCACATAAAACTACATACACACACACAAAGACAACCATACACCATCAACGAAACGCATACATATACATACACACATACAAAGACAAACACATACAATCAAAAAAACACAAATACCAAAGTCACATTCAAAAACAAAAATTTCTAAAACAAAACAAAAAACCCATCTACTACAAACTACTAATATTAATTGGAGGAGACATGGAGACTAACCCAAGACCCACGCCGAACATATTAAAAAGACACCCCGCTTCGCACAAAAAGAATACCGAAACATATTTCATACCAAATACTAATACGAACACCAAAACAAACAATTGTACAAACCACAAAGTATATAATAACACCGCATATGAAAAAAAGGACTTAAAAGCCACTTTAAAAACCAACATAAATCCACATACAAATAGTCTTAAACATAATAGTTACATATGCACACGGACAAAAACAACCAAGATAAAATACAACCAATCATACATACATCCATACACTACTAAAATAAAAACAACCACAAAAAACACATGGACAAAAAATAAACTAAAGACGAAAACAACTACACCTACTATAAAAATAAATAAACCCACAACTCACACACAAAATACAAACATCCACCTACCCCCAAACCAACAAGTCATTAATAACACAACAAAGCCTTTAAAATACACCACTAAACACATATACCACAAACTTCTATTACTTCTAGGAGGAGACATTGAAACCAACCCGGGACCCATGCCCAATATACTAAAAAGACATCCTACATCACATAAGAAAAATGCCAAAATCTACTTTATACCTAATACCATAAAACTCCAACCAGAATATGAACACATTGCAAAATCCTTCGCACCATTTCTAAAAAACACACATACATTACACCACATACACAACACTTCCCACCCAAACATTGCCCAATACATACAACAAAAAAATACGCATCCACCACCCCACATCTTATATGCACTAATAATCACTACTCATCCAAATATAGATGAATGTAACCAACTTCTAAATCCACAAAATTGGAACACAATTACATGGACTAATACACTCCTACAAACCTACTAACCTTACAAAACCCACCAGAACGACACATTTACACTCCACACCCCTATAATGAATTCCTAGTAGACAACCAAAATATTATAAACCATGAGAACTCAATACATAAAAGACTATACGACTTCTTACATAGTCAAGAAATACCACCCTCAAATGATATAATAAAACTAAAATTCCCTTACCTCCCTAACAACCTCATAAGTGAATCACTAAAATGTCTAGACCCTATACCAGAATACACCCACCCACCCCCACCTCTTCCCTACATTCCTCCTCAAAATCAAAACAGTAGATCAAATCAAGAAAATACATACATAATCACATGGAATGCCTCCTCACTAAACACTGCCCTTCCTAGCTTGCAAACTCTAGCCGCAAACATAGACACACCACCGGCTCTTATAGTTATACAAGAAACAAAACTAACCGCCACAAAATCTACAAAATATATACAACATATATTTCAAGACTATAAACTCATCTTTAACAATACACATGCACTTACAAGATGCATGCAACAAAGGAGACCATACACACCGGGCCGCGGTGGCCTCCTTACATTAATACACAAAAAATATACATTCCCCGGCAACATCAACAAAATCCCTACCCCAATGCACATATCACCATACATTCAAATAATTAAAATCACTAATCACCCACTACAACCGTGGTTAATCTTTCACATGTATATGCCATCCCATCCCGAAGATACTAGATTTCTCTTAGATATACAAAACACTATTACAACCCATATTAATAATCATCCCAATCATACATACCTATTATGTGGAGACTTCAATAGAGACATAGCGCTAATTGGCCGCCAAAATGGAAACCATCACACCCCCCCTCAAAACATTGATTACCAATGGCGCCGCTTCACAGAAAACTTAAACTTTACTTACATCAATACCGATACACAATTCCCTAGACAAGGTGGCTACAATTATAGTGATTGGAGTCTAATAGATGGTTTCTATATAAATACAAACAACAACACACAATACACCTCCACAACAAACAAAGATACTATTCTCAATTCGGACCACTCACCCGTACAATTACACATCCCAAATAACACACTAATTAGTAGAACTCCTACAATCCCAAACAAAGACACTATACGCATACTCAACCCCATCCCAAAAACCAGCATAGAAAAATTCAACACAAAATTCTTCGAAGAAAACACCGTACAAATAGACTCCCTCATAAACACTCTTGAAACCAATAGTCAATTAACACAAGCACAATGGCAAGAAGCATGCCACTCTCTAGACAAACTCATCAATAAAATCTCTGATACACTAGAACAAACTTGTAGAGCACACCCAATACCCCAAATGACGAACAGAACCTCTCAACAAGGCGGGTATCTATCCCGCAAACTTTCTAAAACTTGGAAACAACACTTAACCACATACCATACCATACGTAAAACCATTAGAATTGTAAAAAACAACCCTCAATGGCGTAACCACCCCATACACAACGAACTACTAAATATACAACACATCCAAATCCCTACCCCGCCGCCTCCGGACCTTCCCCATGATACATGGATAAAAGATATCGCGATAATTGCAAAAAATGCCAACATACAAGCTCGGAAAATAATCACACAATACACAAATGAAAACATTAAAAAATCCATCTCAAAATACAGACAACTATACGAAATCAGCCCCAAAAAAATTAACAAAAAAGTCTTCAAAAACCTTGAATCCCCACCAATGGATTGTATCAAAGATCAATATAATAATATTCTAACTAGCCCCGAAGACATTGCGAATGAAATATTCAACCAACAAACAAAAACCAATAGACCAACAGTACCAACATGTAATTACCAGCCACAACATACAATAGAATGCACATGTGCAATACGCCAATATCCTTGGCACGACCTGGACGGATATACCCTTGACAAACGGGGCGAACCAGAAATTCCACTACATAAATACCTCAACAGAGCCACATACGACACATGCCTCCAAAATCTTGGAAATAATAAAGCCCCAGGCCCAGACCGCATACCAAACTCAATACTCAAAAACATGCCTCCAAGATTTCATAAACTACTATTCCTATTCTTTTCTCACTGCTATAAACAAAAACAAATACCAAATTCATGGAAAACAAGTGCAACAATTCTACTATACAAAAAAGGCGATCCATCCATGCTACCCAATCATAGACCAATTGCACTAGCTAACACAATATATAAGCTTTTTACCAGTACACTCACCCACATACTATCCTCATACGGCGAAAAATTCAAAATCCTACATGATAGTCAAGAAGGATTTAGAGCAGAGAGAAGTACCGCACGGCAAATACAAACTATAATAGCCGCATTAGAAGACGCAAAATTTACTAACCAAGATATACATACTATACGTGGACTTCAAAAATGCCTTTGGCTCAATTGATCATGCCAGACTTCTAGCAATAATGTCAGACCTTGGCTACCCAAAAGAGGCAACTACACTTGTTGGAAACATCTATTCCCAATCATCTACTTGCTATATCGGCGAACACTTTGGGAAAACAAAACCTATACCCATCCAAAGAGGAACTATACAAGGGGACACCCTCAGCCCATACCTATTTATTATATTTTTAGAACCACTACTTAGATGGCTAGAAAGAGGCAATAATGGATATACTTTCGGCACATCACAAGTCACAATAAACTCGGCCGCATACGCAGATGACCTAGCCACCATAACTAACAAAATCAAATCAATCCAAATACAACTAAACAAAATTGATAGATAATGTAAATGGGCTGGCATGGATGTGGGAGTTCCAAAATGTGCCGCTACCGGATGCCCAAACAAATCTAAATTGAACCCTACCACTTTCAAAGCCCTAATGCAAACCTCTAATATCAACTACCGCAACCAACCAATCCCTATACTACACCAAAACGAACCATACATATACCTAGGTACAAATCTTGTTCCCTCACTAAAATGGAAAATCCAAATCCACACTACAACCACAAAGCTCATCAAACAATGCAAAGAACTAACAACATGCCCAGCCACCATGAAACAAAAAATAAAAATGGTTGATACCGTACTACGCCCAGGTGTGGCATATAGCTTCTACGGTGTACCATACTCTATGCCAGCTATCAAAAAACATGATAAAAAAATAATAGCCATACAAAAAACCATATGTGGACTACCAAAATGTATGTCAAACGCAATAACCCAACTACCACATAACCTATTTGGACTTGAAGCTTTCTCCCTCAAAAACGCATACCTCCGATGTATAGGCGAACAACTGCAAAATGCTCTAAACGATAAAGGAAGACTTGGGAAAATATATAATGGATTAACTCACTATGTCCTTGCCCAATATGGTGGCGCTGAAAACATACCGAGAATTAAAAAAAGTGACTGCATAAGATCACCAATAACACGAACATTCTTCTTATTAAAACATATAGCTAAAGCCCACCTTAAAAGTACGCTCCCGAACTTCCTCACTAATCCTACAACACTAGAAATACTATGGCGCCAAGAAACATTAAATCATAACACACTCAATGCCCAATTCTCCCAAAAGCTTCTACAAAAACTCCTTTCAAAAAATATTTTTGAACTAAACCAAATTACCTTACCTAACGGTACACACATCATGAACAATGAGGACTTCAAAACCTACCACTTCACCCCATCTAAACTAATAAAGAGTGCCCTAAGTGTTGCTAAACAACTATTTTGCCACATAACATGCTCCACTATTTGTCATACTCCTTGCAACATACACCCATACTCTCATACACTTAAAGATCCATTCATCACCCTCAACAATAACATCATCCCAAGAAATATTCCCACACAAACCAATCCCCCTAACCCTCCACGTGCATACCACCCCCGCCCCCCAACATACATCCCCAAAAACCCTACCACATACCCCATTAATAATATCATAAACCATAAACATATCCAACACATAGACACAAATAACATACAAAATACCTACACAAAATATCTATGCCAATGGCAACACAATGATAATACATACAATAAATGGCTCCCACAAAGAGACCTTTTTCCACGGCATGACACCAATACCTCCACACATAACACTGAAAAATTAAAACAATACTACCAAAAGATCCAAAACAAAATATACTCAGATATCATCCTTGCCCACCATCCACAAGAACAATTCTCAGACTCAAGGTCCGTAACGCCACCCATAATTATCCCACTCTTAAACATCTACACAACAGAATGCAACCCCGAAAATGATATCCTTACATCCTCAAACACAATTCAAATAGATAACAATCAAGCACATCTATACGAAGAAAACGGCAGACATTTACACACCATACCCATTACCCGGCTCCAATGGTTATGGAACCAATATCATACAAAATTACAATCCCCTACAAACATTGAACCAACAACCCAACCCTTTGAAACCGAACTAATATGGCTTTACCAAAGATATAAATATCGAATACCAAAAACTGACCCCCTCAAAAATGCGCAATACACAATACCCACCCCCATTTTAGACTCACTAATATCATCCTTTAACATCGAACACTCATACTTTTCCTCCCCGATCACATGTTCTACCAAACTAAATAAATTCTACTCACCGTACGAAAGAGACAAAATATTTGGATCCCTAGGCAAGGCCTTTGAACACAAATGGATCGGAAATGGAATAGCTCACCCCCACAACGAGAAAGACATAGAACAAGCCATACATTGGGCTAGACTTGCCGCCAAAAACGATCCAAATAACACAAAAACAATCATCGTCACACCGAACAACAATTGGTACCAAAACAACAACCAACATTCAAACCCATTCCCAGATTCCCACATCATTGCATTATTCGAAGCAGACACAATACCATACGAAGAACCTAATATCCCACCCGAGCTAAAAAAACCCCGAATAGAGCCATCTACATTACAAATACTATGCGTCCATCATCAAAATCAAAACGTGGGCTCCCTAGAACAACTTGCGGAACTTACCTCCATAACAGACAATCTAGACATACAACGACCATCCACAAAACCGGCCCCACCAACACCCATACAAACCCCCGTAAACAAAAGTAAAAAATGGTCAAAATTAAACTATGACAACAACATATTAAACTACTCCGTCATACCTCCCCCTCTCCCAGACTACCCAACTCATACCACACTAAAATTTAACCCCGCATACAGTTATTACACCGACGGCTCCTTTAAACCACCGGAACAAATTAGCCCGGGCTCTTGGCGAAGAGAAAAAGCTGGCTATGGCATATATAATTCTACCAAAGAAATTAAACTAGCCAAAAGACTCCATGGACTACAAAATATCCTCAGAGCAGAACTCATGGCCATTCACAAAACACTACAAATCATCACAACAAAATACAAAAATGAACCTGCACATATATTCACCGATTGTATAAATGCACTCTACCTACTAAACACTCAAATAACACACCCAACCCTTCACAACAGTCACCCCGACCAAACCATACTAACATCAATGGTACAAATGTTACAAAAACGTACACAAATCACAACCCTTCACAAAGTCAGAGCCCATGCCAACATTGATGGCAACGAACAAGCAGACAAACTTGCAAAAGAAGGCCGAGAAAAAACACACAAAAACGCCAAAGACCTTCACGAACATGCTCATGCCACCCCATACTACTTTCAAAAAGAAGATTGGCCTTCCAAAGAAGATACCCCCGACAAAGGCCCAATTAGATTTCTGGGCAAATATCTCAAAAAACAAGACCTCTACAACAACCTGGATACAATCTCAGAAAATATTCCTAACATAGAAAAATGGACTAACAATAACGACATAGACAATGAACTCTCTACAAACTTTTGGAAAAACCCCATCATCTCAGACTCACAAATAACGTGCCTCATTAAATTCCGTACGGGTCAGTACATGGGAAACGCTCGCAAACAACTCTTCTTTGGAATAGAAAGATTCCCATCCATAACATGCCCCATATGCCCCTCCACGGACCCCGACACATGGCTTCATGTGCTACTCAAATGCCAAAACCACCACATACACTCCCTAATCGTTAAAAGACATAACAAAGCGGTATGGGAAGTCCGAAAACTAATCACCTCCTACAACAAATCGAGATGTTTCATACTTATGAACGCCGGCACTTTTAATAGCAATCCACAAGAAAACACGGTCCCCCCATGGCTACTTCCATGCTCATGTATGACCCAAAGATGTCATTGCAACGCTAGGCTCAAACCGGACATTCTTTGTGTCAAAGGTTTACCATACAACGACCCACCACCCGAGAACATCAACCAAGACTACACCATTCAATTCATCGAATTTACATATTGCAACGATAGATTCTCCCCGGAAACAATACAAAACAAAATAGATAAATACCAACCCCTCATAGACGACATCATTGCCCTCGGTTGGAAGGTAGACCCCCTTATTGTTATCACATCCGGCGCTCGTGCCACCACCTTTATCCCATCTATGAAAACTCTCAAAGATACCTTCAAGATACCCATTGATACAATTAAAACTACCTTTAAAAATATCAACACCATCGCTATTCAACATGCCATGTCTATTTTATTGCATAAACGCAAAATCGAAAACAACCAAGTCCTCCCCGATAGGCAAGACCCCCCTTAGGAACTTAGCCACTCTATCTCTTCCTGATTGGCTGCCTGTTTGGTTTTGCTTTTTGTTGTTTAGTTAGTTTGGTCGTGGTTGGTCGTTGTTGATTGGTTTCTGGCTACTCGTTACATAGTGTCTACCCTCGAAAGGGGGAAGTAGTTCCAGTTCGCTAATTCCTTGTCCGGTGGGCATGGTCTTAGCAATGGAACGAACAAACACTTTATTCACGCCGGTTCCCTTCGGGAACCGGTGTTCTTCTTCTTCTTCTTTTGAATCATTTCTAATCTTTGTTTTCCGTATGTATTTCATGTAAGCTCTAAATTTTTTATTTCTCTTTGTATTTTTTGCTTCTTTACTAGGTTTAAGATTTTTCTTACATTTTGTGTTTGTCCTTTCTTTTATTTTGTGATTTTGGAGTTTGTTGCTTGATTTATGATTTTGAGTATATTTGTTTTTGTCCCCTCTAATTAATATTAGTATTTTGTAGTAGGTGGTTTTTTTTGTTTTGTTTCGGAATTTTTTGTTTTTGTATGCAGTCTTGGTATTTAATTTTTTGTTTATTTGATTGTATGTGTGTGTGTATATGTGTGTATTTCTCTGATGGTGTATGGTTATCTTTGTATATGTGTGTGTATGTGCAGTTTTATTTGGTTTTGTATGTGCTTTAGAATTTGTTTTGGTATTTGTATCTATATTCGAATCAATATTTGTGATATTATTTGTATCGGTATTTGTATTAGTGTTCGTATTAGTGTTTGTATCGATTTTAAAAAAATTTATGTTTGTATTAGTATTGGTATGAGTATTCGTTTCAGTATGCTTGTCTATGTACATATTAGTATACATATAAGTATATGTACAAGTATACATATCAGTATACATATATATATAAGTATAAGTATAAGTATACGTATCGATATACGTATCGGTATACGTACCAGTATACGTACCAGTATACGTACTAGTATATGTGCCAACGTATGTGCCAGTATACGTATCAGTATATGTATTAGCGTTTGTATTAGTATTTAAACCAATAGATGTACTAGTATACGTGGCAGCGTATGTACCAGTATTTGTACTAGTATTTGTGTTATGTTTTGTACTAAATGCCGTATAGTATAGTAATAATTCAAGTTTTGTGTAAAATTTACGATGTATTCTTTTGTTAAAGGTGTGTTTTATTTTATGTAGTGTACAATGATTTTTGGTATAGTATTGAGTATAGTCTTTGAGGTGTTCGGTATAGTATTTGTATTGAATATAGCATTGAATACAATATTTGTATTTTGTATAGTTCCATATACGGTGCATTCTATATGTTCTAGTAAGGTGTATGTATTGTGTATGGTTTTTTGTCCGGTGTACTAATTTTGTATTTATATACTTGTATACTATTATGTATATGACTATATTTCTATATAAATACTCTACTCCGTATCGTATTTTGTAGTAAACTATGGAATGGATATTTTTTGCTATGTGGTCCTTGGAGCTCACATGTTTGGCCGGTTTTCTTCAATTCTTGCATTGTTGACTCTTCCCGTGAATGCTTGCATACTTTGGAGGGTGGCTAGCATTGATTCTTGGATGCACTCCATTTGTGTCTTCAATTCGTCATGTAGTTTGTCGGTGTACTCCTTGTTCTCTTGCCTTAGTTTCTTGTTGTTCTCCTCCAATAACTCCACTATGTCCTTCTTGGTGATGGCCTCATTCTTCTCTTGCATGTTGAATGTGGTGATGGTGTTGACAATTGCGGTGTTGATGTCTTCAAACCCGAACTCTTTTACTTGTTCGGCGGTAGGAGGTTCCACCCCCTCTAGGCTCCTTCTATGTGGTGCGAAGTCCACAAAGCTTCCTCCAATTTCGTGAGTCTTCTTTACAAAAGTCCTATATACTATGGGGTTAGCACAAAGGACATTGGCACTACCATTGTGGTGAGTGCCATTGTCCCGGTGGAACCAAATAGATCGAACATTAGTACCTCCCATGACTTTGTATATAGCATGGGTAGTGTTTGCAAGGTCTAAGCGGATAGGAAGAGGAGATAAGGTGAGTGTTAGAGCATCCTTTCTAGACTTAGTTTCGAAAATACCTTTTGGTCCTTTGGTGTCAAGGACTTGTCTTGCTTGCAAGACTTCACTTCGCATGGTGATGTGATGTGCTAGTATCTTCTTCATTTGTTGAGGAGTGGTAGCAATAACAAAGGCGTGTGAATCACCCTTCCCTTTTTGGACGCCCGAAATCTCAAACTTGTGGCCGCGGTGGAAGCTATTGTCAAGTATCTCCTTAAAGAGTACTTGAGCGGATACTCCTATCAAAGTGTCACACTTGATCTTCACGGAAAGGTTAGATCCTTTGGCAATACCATGGTAAGACTTGCACACTTTCCCAACTACACATTCATCATCGATGGTTAGAATAAAGGGCCTAAGGCCCTTGAGTAGCATTAGTCCATCAATCTTTGGTTTAAGGAGATGCAACTTAATGTTTCCGGCCCAAACCCCTTTGGTTTTCCCATTCTTAATACTTAAGCATTGTATGGCGATTGGATCAATGAGGTCCACTCCTAGTGCAATGTCCATTTTCTTAAGTCTCTCTTCAACCATTTTTTTTACTACATCATGCATGAGTGGGTTTTTAGGTGTTTCAAAGAAGATGGCAATGTGAAAGTCAAGGGAGAGGCCAGAATTCTCACAAGTTTCTATGTCAAAGGGAACCTGGGTGATGTTGAAATGTTGGCCCGTTCCATCGCTTGTTGCCATAGGGTAGAGTAGTTGTGGGATTCGGGGGAAGGCCACCCTTGCGTTGCATACCTCTATAGCCTCATCCGCCTTCATACCCCGTGTGACCATGTCCTCTATGGATTCGCCGCTATACAATTCTTCGGCACCGTCTTCCACCGCTAATGTCTCCATGTCTTGAAAACCTAACCAAAATTTAAACTTCGCAAATTCTGGTTCTTGGAGTGGCTTACCTTTATTTGTGAGCGAGATTTTGCTCTTCTTGTGGCTGCTGGCTTCTGCTGTGCCCTTCTGTGGTGCTCTAATGGGACTTTCTTCCACGCCCTCCATGTCTTCGTTGCTGTAGCTAGTCCTCCTGGAATTCCCTGTCATGGCTGGGCTAAAGCAAGTTGGGGGATCTCTGGGGCTGTGTGGGAGGTCGTAGTGGCAGCTTGAGGGGTCGTTATAGCACTTAGGGGGGTTGTTGGAGCACTTCGGAAGGTCGTTGGGGCACTTTGGGGGGTCGTTGTAGGGAGTAGGGGGGTCGCAAGCGAGGTTTGTGGTGTCGCAGGTGAGTTTTGCGGGTTCTAAGTGGGGGGTTGTAAGTCTGCGTCGTACGGTACCTGTGAGGGGTCTGTTGGTTGAAGGCTGGGAGGGGAAGTGTGGGAGGGGACGTGGATCTTGTTGAGAGAGTAGAGGAGGGGGGCATAGGGAGAAGGAGGCCTGAGGGTTATGAGGCGGGGGTGGAGAGGGGTAGTCTGGGGTGGCCTGTTGAGACGCTGCGAGGGGGAGGAGAGGAGAGGAGCGGGGGAAGAGTGAGGTCTGAAAGTTGCTAGGTGGGGGTGGAGAGGGGAAGTCTGGGGTGAGCTGCTGAGTTGCTGCGGGGAGGAGGGGAGAGGGGCAAGGGGAGAAGGAGGCCTGCGGGTTGTGAAGTAGGGGTGAAGAGGGACAGTCCGGGGTGATTAACTGCGTTGCTGGGATGGGATTGAGGAGGGTGGTTTGTTGTGATGTTGCTGGGGGGTTGGGGTGTGAAGTCGAGATCGGGGGGATAGTCGATAGAGTCGGTGGGGGGAAGTCGGAGGGGAGGGGGGGAGTCTGCTGTGTGTCTATGGGTGAGTCGGGGTGGGGGGGCAATGTCGAGGGGTTGGGATCAGGAGGGAGGGTGGGGATTCTTTGTGTTTCTACGAGGTCCGCAGTCAATGTTGGGGGGTCTGGATCTAGAGGAAGGGAGGTAGTTTGCACCGTTTCTGCGAGGGAGTCTGAGAGCGAGGTCGGGGAGTCTGGGGAGGTCTGCTTCGTCTCTATTGGAAGGCTGGGGAGCAAGGTCGGGGGGTCAGGATCAGGGAGAAGGGAGGGAGTCCGTTGTATCTCTGCGGGGAGGTCTACGAACGAGGTCGGGGGGTCGTGATCAGGAGGGAGGGCGTTAAAGATCTGGGGAGAGGATAGATAGGGTTGGGCAGTCGGGAGGGGGAGGGAGGATCTGTTGTATCTCTGTGGGGGAAAACCGCTTCTGTAGGCTGAGCAGGTTAGGGTTTTGGGGCGGTGTGTCTGTGGGGGTGGGCGTGAGGGGATTCTGGGGGAAAGCTCTGCTAGGGTTTGGGGGTGCTGTAGGGTAGTTTTGCGGGGAGTCTCCGCGAGGAATCTAATCTGTTGCAGGGAGGTTCTTCCTAGAGGTTCTGCGCGGTAGGTTTTTGTTTGGCTCAGGTACGTGCATTCCTCTCTATCTTTTTTTCTCACGGGTTTTTTTCTGTGGGTTTTACAGTGCTACGGGGGGGGTCTACAGGGAGGTTTTGCGGGGGTTGCTGTCTGGTTGGGGTTTGGTTTATCAGGCACTACTGGAAGATTCTGAGGGGAGGTTATAATGATGATGGTAAGTGGGAGAGAGGTGGAGGTTTTTGTGCTAAGGGTGGACTTGCTAATTGAACATAAACGGAAATGAGAATGTAGATTGGCAAGAGGCGTACCTGGATCCGGTAGAGTTGATGTTCCTTGTTGCTTGCGCAGATCTGATGTCATGCGTGATGAACTCCACGACTTGGGAGCGGCAGCTGATGTCGTGCGTGATGAACTCCACGACTTGGGAGCTGCAGCTGGTGTGCGTGGTGTGCTTCGCGGTGTGTTGATAGTAGCAGCTGCTTCACATCTTTGGAAGGCAGCTCTGTTGCTGTTACAACTAAGTTTTTTAATAAAGCACACAGATTTGCATACACGATTGCATAATGTGGTAATAAAATCAGATCATAATAACAAGAGATTGTATGTACTAGAAGGGTGAGGGGTAGCCTGTAATGGTGCGTTGGAGCTGCTTAGCAGCAGTGCTGGGAGATGCCTTCGTGCAATCTTGATACTTGAGATCCTGTGTGAGGAAGGGGAGACTTGGAGAGGAGGAATTCAGATCTGGTCCCGGTGCTCCAGATCTAGGATGGGTTGTTTTCTGTTGAGACTAAGTGGTTGCAGATCCGTCCCCAACACTAAGTTCCCCGCTTCAGAGCATACTTGCACAGATCTGTACCTTCTTAGGTCAACTACAAACTACCCTCCTCAGATCTGGTGTTGAGCCATCCAACATATGTTTTGCATCTAAAATCTCTCCAAACTACCACAGATCTGCTTACTACGAGGGCTCACAATAGGGCCAGCCAACTCCTATTGCACGCAGTTCTGCAGTCCCAGGCTAAGTCCCCACCTCCCTCACCAGGAAAAACGGAGCTCACTCACTCATTCTCCCCTCCACACGATCGTCCCACTAGTCTCTACAATAGCACTATTCATCTCTATAGTAACTTGCCCAACTGCCAAAAGAGTTGAGCATTTTATGATTGAAGCACCATAACTTTTTTCTATAAGTCCAACCAAAAAAAAAGTCCTTGCAAAGATGACATGTTTTCCTATTCTCATTAAAAGCTTCAAAAATTTATCTCCAAAAAATGGACTTCTAGGAACTTGCCCAATATCGATTTGTACCCTACAGGTAGAAATGGTCCTTTACAGTTAAGGGTCTTATTTTTATGAAATTTTCTTCTTTCAAATTTTCTAGCCATGGAGTCCACAAGGGAACACATCTTTGATAAAAGAAGTTTAGAAAATGGTCAAAATGCTCATTACACAACAAATTCCAATACAAGCTACAACAATGAAAAATTCAATTAAAAAAATTCAAGTGAAAATTCAAATAAAAACTTTCAGGTAAAAATCTCAGGTAAAATGGTTGAGTAAAAAATATAGGTACAAATTTTGGATAAAAAAGTTCAGGGTAAAATATGTTATTGTTTTGATCTAGCGGTTGAGATCTTGTCAAATCATATTATTTCAATGGGAAAATGACATTTGGCACCTCGGCAAGAGTTTGATTTGAATAAGAACAGAAACCCAAACTTCCCTCGAAGGACCAAACTCTTGGCGCCAAAACCTTCAAAAAGTGGTGCCATGTAGACATTTTAGATGCCCATGACCTCTCGTCCCTTGCTCCAAGTGTGGAACTCCAAGGTCCCAACCGAGGCCGATTTTGAGGCTCTAGACCAATCAATTTGCTAGTAGCACTTGGTACCTTGGTACCATGGTCCATGTGTGAAATCCCCCTAATTATTTGGAACAAGTTTTCTATGCATTTTTTTCCCAATAAGAATGGTACACCATCAATTACAATGAGACTATATTCAACTCCTAATCCCTAGAGTACGGAGACGGTGTTGTATTGAAACCACCTAAAAATTGCACCTCAAAGTTGAGACGTTGCAAGTCTATTCAAAACAACTTTTTACTAGTTTTAATTGTAGGATTTTCAAGTCAACTACTACAAGAACACACTCAAAACATTTTGTAAACTTTGATTGCACCAATTGTAATATACATGCATTTGAAGAGTGCAATGTAGTTTTTCTTTCCCTGCGTGGACATGATCAACGTACTTTGATTCAAGATAATGGCATATTATCATAACTCATTGCATAAATTTTAAAGATTCATATTGTACCTTGTGTTAGGTCATTTCTTGCCAAACATCACAAGTAATGGAGGTGTTTAGGATTTTAAAAAATGGACTTGCAATGACTAGGGGTGTAGAAAGTGACCCTTTACATAGGAAAGCAATTTTATTTTTTTAAATAGAGAAATAATTGTTGGGTTTAAAATCCAAACGCTCAATAGAATTATTATGGCTTATCTCAAACCAAAAAAAAATTATAAAAAAAATAAAAAATAAAAAATCTTAAAATTTTATGTATTTTTAAGTGAAAATAATGAAGGTGAATTTTTGTTGATCGTTTGAGAATAGCGAGTGGTTTTCAATTAGTTTAATCATTTGGAAGAGATATGGTCCACAATATTTTGGAATTAATATAGTCAATAGAGTTTTCCTGGAAGTTTGATTTTTAGAGGGTGACCACCTTATGTCGGCCAAAAAGACCCACTGTAGCACCTTTTTTTAAAGGACCTTGTGTCCTTTTCTAATCACAAAAGTACGGTGAGATTTTAAAATAGAAATATTTAGAGGGTGAGAAATACCACCTTGCATATTTCATGGTCCATAGGCTGGCATTCCTTGAATAGACTACAATGTTTACATAGCTCCATCCAGGCTCCTAAACCTAGGTTCCACATGCATATGTGCATGATTTCTACATCACCATATAGTCTCCTCCATTCATGGCTGCACCCTAAATCACCTCGTAACCCAACCTTTTTGCATCTTAAATTTTTGGAGGCAACATTCAGGCCAACTAATAAAATTAAGTATGTTGGATTTAATCCAAGGTAGCCATACTAGGTACTTTCAGGAAAACTCTAATGAAATCTCTAAAACATCTGTAGTCAGCTCTAGTTTGTTTTACCAAAAATTTGCTTGCTATAAAGAGTGGCTAATATCTGGAGCGCCCACTATAGTGCACATGGTTGATTATGGTAGTTACGTGCAATGGATGTCATGGAGGATGCCTTTCAACTTGATAGATGTTGATGTTACTAGCATACTATTGCTCTAGAGAGCAAATATTTGTTATGGACCCAAGCAGACTATTATAATGAAATGGTTGTTGTAACAGATGATCTTGTAAAGGGAGCTGACTGTGATTCTTAACTTTTGAACTTTGCAGATTGTAATATTTATTTTTAACAAACTTTAACAGCCTGATACCCATTGTAAAGTTCAAAAAGTCAGTATATGGCCATTCGTTGGGTCTGTACGTAATCAAATTTGTTCAAATAACAAGAAAAAGGTTGCTCACGTATGGGAGGCGGCATGGGAACAATCCAAAGTTGCAAGGCATGGCATTGTGGGAGCCTATTGGCCCATTCTTGAAACGGATCAGAACAACAAAATTGCAGTGGCAAACAACAAATTTTCATTGGAAAACAGCAGATCCAACCTTCTGAGATATAAAGTATGAGAAAGAAGAACCTTGGGAGTACTTCAATGAACTGTAAAGGTTGCCAAAAGTTAACCAAAGTGAAGAATCCTTCTAGTAAATCATTCCAACTTTACTGTATGAACTTGCACATGAACTTGCATGTGCTAGAAAACGGCGTGGACAGGATATCCCCACGCTGGGACTTACCCGAGGTGGGCCACATCTTAATTGCATGGGGCCATTTTTCTAGCCCTCTTATTTTGGGGGGTCCAAAGGCTTTTTTTTTAAATTTTGGGGACAAATTTGGGACCTACGGCCATTGTTTACCTTCTATGACCCTACCTTGCTATAAATAGGGGCCCATCCAAAAACAAAATAGGGGCCAGGTTTGGCCCCACCACCTTGTGGTCCCACGCGGTAAGTCGGAGCGTGGGGGATATCCTGTCAAATCGCTAGAAAACATTCTTGTGTCCACAAAGGGAGAAAAATTGTTCTGCTTTAACCCTTTAACCCCTAAAGGAGCAAGTGTTATAAAATGCCAATTTGAAGGTTTGATAAGGTTCCTATGCTGTCAATTTCTAACATTCCTCTTTGAAATTTTTATTGTAAATGCGCATTACTAAAGTCTTAGTAGGATAACAATTTTTTCCTTAATCCCACATTTTTTGAAAGAGTTATAGGATTTTGAATTTCAAACCGGGAGAGCAGGATTGTTGGGCACCATCTTTGCTAGAACACTCTATTGAATGTGAGATTTTCAATACTAGCAAATAATATTATTTAATTTCAAATCGTCAAAAAAAGTTCTTGTCTTTAGTGAAAAATAGCATATTAATCCAAGTCGAACATTTTCACACATGGTCACACATTGTCGGGCAAGGTACCAAAAAACCTCTTCCTTTCCACATAAAACTTAGAGATCTTCATATTTTTTTACTTTTTATTTTTTCCACAACAATATGTGGTGTCATTGAACCTCCACTCTTTGCACATTTGTTTTGAGTATGCTACACCCTTCCTCTACCTCTAAAAATTGGTGTACATGGATCTTACATCATGCTCAACACAATGGTTACAATGGATTTAGACTTGTGTAGTGCAAAAATTTGACCCCAAGTGAAGTCAAAGTTTGTTGATCCACTCAACACGGGGAAGAAATGAACCGTTTTCTCTACTTCAAACACTATAATCTTTCAATACGTGCAGTCAAAGTTTCTGAAATTTGTGAGGACATCATTTAATAAGCTTTAATTTAGATCCTAGGGTTAGAGGTAAAAGTATAAGTTTTTGTTTTCCAACTTACTCATTGCACTAGAACAAGGAGTTTTGAAGTGCTTTTGGTGTGAAAATGCCTTGGGCCTTTAGAGGTTAAGGACGAGGCCAGAGTGACCATGGGTACAATGTATTGGTTGCCAACATGACAGTTAGCATAATCCACGACCTTTGTAGATTCTGCCCATGGTTGCTTTGGCCTCGCCCTTAAAGGGTCAACGCTGAAAAATATGAAGAATGTCACTCCTAAAGAAATTGAGAAAGTTTCTGTTCAGACAAAACATTTCATCAAATATTTCTCCCATTCACACATGGTGCCTTCAAGTTTGTTAATGGGGGGACGAAAATGAATAGCTAAAACGCTCCACGTTTTCAGGTGAGGGGGGGTGAGGAGTTAGTTGCAAAAACATGCATCAGAGTTGTCAAGAGGTGCTGGGCTTGGTGAATGTCCTCTCCTTTGTAGTGTTTTTTTTGTGTATGAAGGATGCTGAAACAACCATGTGTTGAATGGACAAAAAAGATTCAGATTTGTGTTGAGTTAGGCGCTAGGTGAACACATTGTGAGGAGATCATTAGAGGTACACTAAAAAGTAAGGGAACCTATGTGTTGGCTATCAAGATCTATCACCATTGTACTCACTGCGCACACATATTAGCCAGATCCAATCTCGATAGCTAGATTAAGGTGGTTCAGATCTACCCACTCCTCCTTCCCCTACTCCCTAGAAACCTTAGAAAATATCACAGTGGTAGACGAAACAGATCTAGCGCAGCTGGGCTATACTAGAAGTTCGATAGCAAAGACAAACAAAATAGGCACAACACTAGACCCACCGCGCACAATCACGCACATCACTTGCAAACAGATAGACACAACACTCCCTACTAGTAAGACGCCGGACCGAGCTCGAGACTTCCCAGATCTGCTCCGTCAACCTGCCCCGCCGGAGCCAGCTCGAGACTCCCCAAATCTACTCCGCCAACCTGCTCCGCCGGAGTCACAGGGGAACTGTAGAGGAGACAACAAGCGCATACGGAGCAAGCATATTATCGCACCAAGCGAGATCCACCCCTGCGACAGAGCTGAAGAGCAAGGAAAACACCAAAATCATGCTCACTCTAAACCTAACCACTCTACTTTGTCTCACTTCGTTTTTTCTCTACAGTTGCTGTCTTTACCACTACTCACACTCTCCACACACTGTTTGTCACCACACCTCACGACACAACGAATTAGAAAGGAAATCCAACATCACACGCACCCCACTAGAAGAATTAGAAAATAGAATAACACCACTTAACCAATACATACATTACATCAAAAGCGTGAAATCTCGCACCTCGTGGAAGCGTTATGGGACCCTTGCAGAATCTGAAACAAGAACCGAAGAAACGGTCTCTAGCCAACGAATCCCTACATACAACCTTACAAAAGATCAACTTCAAGGCATCACCTTCCACATGCAAGTAGTACAGACTACAACATGAGCAAAATGAGGCCAAGGAACAGGGCCAGCACGCTCCACACGAAGACCAACTACCAGGCTTGCTCCTCTTCCAAACCTTGTCCTGTTTTAATACATTGCATTCCCACTCTTAATAACTACTTGAACACTCACGTAGATAGCACACATAAATATGCAAGAAAAAAATTAACAAATTTAGTGAGCGTACAGTAAATATACCAGATACAAGTCACTCCCAAGAGCGGAAGCGCTGGAGAAATCCGCCCAGGACTCATGACGGCATAATCTTGCTCAATGACACTCACAACTCTAAGAAGAGAAGAAAACCGCACGCATACACGGACCTACAACATGGAGATATATTTCGCCGCTATCAACGAGGAGAGAGGCACCCCTCTCGAGCAACACTCTTCATCGACCGAAGACAACACGCCCCCGGCACCAAGCACCAGCCCATTGCCAGGCAGAAGCTCTCCAATACCTCCAGCAGCCAGGCAGATAAGCGACGATCTCAAGATGAACATAGCAGGCGCACAAGAAACCAGCATCCACCCAGTGAACCGCCCTCCCTTGCGAGCGGACCTCTTGGAGCAGGCAGAAAAGACAAAAGAGAAGCGTGCCCCTCCGAAAAGAACGAACATCGCAGGCGAGAAGCACAACGTGCAGTAGACGCAACAAGGAGTCAGGAAAAGTGTGGGACTCCGTTTCCACATGGTGCCGGAAGTTAATCTTAAATTCCGGCCAAAACAAAAAAAAATTAGTTAATTAGTTACGATAGTTCGTGCTAGAATACAGCCTGTAGTCTTCATATAAGAATAAAGCCGGATGGACTTGACTACAAACCCTAATTGAGCCTAAAGCTGCTAAACGCGGAGCCGGAGTAATTAACGGAATTCCGGGTCAGTCTGTTATCCGGAACCGTCAGCCGGAGCGGTCACCATCAATTGTCATGATGAGCCGTACTAACGGCCAGACTACAAAAGGCTAGGTTTGGAGGGAAACTCTTTCTTTTCACTTCGTCTCCACGTGCTGAGGTTTTGCTCCAGTTCTCTCTCTTTCTCTCTCTCTCTATCTCTCTCTCTCTATCTCTCTCTCTCTCTATATCTCTCTCTCTCTCTCTCTCTCTCTCTCTCTCTCTCTCTCTCTCTCTCTCTCTCTCTCTCTCTCTTTTTCTCTCTCTCACTCTTTTGGTTCTCTAACCGATTGCTGTTAGGGTTGAAAGCTTAGACGGTTAGAACGGACGTGCGTCCGTTAGGGAGGGTTTGTATGAGTACGGTGTGTGCATGGACAACATCGAGGGAAAGTAAGGAATTAGGTCTATTCGATGAAGACGGTCCCCATGGCCAAGAAGAAGCGGACTGATAGAGATGGGCACCGCTGGAGAGACGAAGAGCCGGCCGTTGCGCTCCCTCCCTTGACCCGCATTATACCAGACATCCCAACAGACCCGGACGAGTATAGTCTGCTGAAAGAGAGCCTGAAGACGATGGGGTGCGAGGGTTTGCTCGAAGTTGCCTGGGGCATCTAGGAGGAGGTCTACGTCCAGGAATGGGGAGTTCCGGAATGGTCTCAGGCATACGACTTCCGGGCCAGCCGTACGAAGGTGGTGGAACGGGGGGACGAGTTCGTGACGGACGAATTCGAAGGACCAGTGGACCCGAAGGATGGCTACAACCTGCAGGACCTTCGGCACCAAGATGCCCAGCTCGTGCTAGGATTTTTAAACCCTGTCTTCCATCCAAAAAAGCCGAGACATGTGGTGGCAAAGTGGGCCTGCACTTTCCTCGAAGCGCTCCGGGGGAAGATAGTCGTAGACTGGGGTACGCTCATGGCCGAGATGATCAGCCGTCTTGTGGCCAATCTCCAGAAGGTGAAGAAATCGGCAACACCTCTGGCCTCATATGTGGTGCACCTCTACTGTCACCACCAGTAGCTAACTCCGGCGGAGGTCAGGCAGTACGACGAAATTCTCAACTTCCAGAAATACGGAGGTGACGAGTCGGAGGAGGAAGAATCCGGAGGGAAGGAGCCTGTGCCGGAAGCAACAAGCATAGGCACTCCGGAAGGCCGAAGGACTCTGAAGAGACCTAGGGGGAAGGAGCCAGTGCCGGAGGGTCCGGAGACCCGCAACTTATCCGCATCGTCCGGAGAAGACGAGTCCGGACCCTCAGCGGAAACCAGCCGGAAGAAGAGGAAGGTTGACCGGGAGGACTCCAAGGGTCAGCTCAAGCAGATGGACGAGCTCACACGCGAAATCGGCTGGAGAGTTGGGCTGCTTAAGGAGACCAACTACATCATCACTACCAGCGTAGAGCAAATCTTCCGAAGTCTGGACGTCGACCGGCTGGAAGACGTCATCACTAGGGTAGAGGAACTCCGGAGCAAGGAGACGGACATGAAGGTGCTGCATCTCCAAATCTCCTACATGTACAAGGCCAACACGGAGATGGGAAGAAGGTAAAGCACTACCTTCATAAAGCAGCTCTGGCGGTGATGGGCTGGAAACTAGCGGAGGAAAAGGCCAATGCCTCCGCAGCTGCTCTGACGGAGGTCCGGCATGCTCTGGAGGTGCCGATTAATGTAGTCAATCGGAGTCAACTCTTCACCGAACTAGTGGAGAAGGAGAAGAAGGTGACCCGGACCAACATCATTCGATTTCTCGTAGATCAAGCGGAGAAGATGGGGCGGACCTAGGGGCAGATGAAGCTCCTAGTTGACAACATCACCCAGGTGCTTCCAGAAGGCCCAGCAGCACCAGTACCGGAAGGAGCCACAACCTCGGAACGGACCACGGCCCCTCCGGAACCACCGACCAAGACAACTCCAGCTCCGGGTACCTCAGCGAATCCGGAGTCTCTCGACACCCCATTACCTCAGACCCCGACGGAGGGTATCTTACCTCCCAACCCGAGTACGAGTGAGATCCTGAAGAAGCTTCCGGATCTGTTGTCGCCACCTAACATGCGTCTGCCAGATCCTCCCGCGGAAGGGGACCTCCCGGCACCACCAAAGTCCGTATCCCGGAGATTGGCGCCCGGACCAAGGAGTCCGTCCGGAAGCTACATAGACTTGGTCCGGGAGACTCGGTCAGCTTCCGAGACGGAACCACCAGCGCCTCCTATTCCGGAAGGTTCACCGGAACATCCGCCTCCACCGCCAGCCTCCAGAACTCCGGTGGCAAGGATTTCTCCAGCGGCCGGACCATCCACACGGAAGACCAACCTTTCCCCCGCGACATTGAAGAAGGCGAAGGGTAAACAACAAACTCCAGTGGACATCTCCCCCTTCTGCAGGAGTGGGAGAAACCGGGGACCAGGTACTCCGACTTAGATTAGTTAGGTTTAGTTTTTTTCTATTTAGATTTCGGATCAGCAATGATTAACGATGGGGCCCCAAGTGCACCCGGCTGCTGACGGAATCGACTGCCAGTTTTCTAGTTAGAAGTGGAATTCCGGAGCCGGAACTATTCCGAGATTTTAGGATTTGCGATCCGATCTGGGACCTTTCCAGATTTCTCGGATCATCTAGATAAGATGTAGCGGACTTTCCGTAGGATAGCTAGGAGGAAGGCTAAGTTTAGCAGGGACTTAGTTAGTACTTAGGAGAGAGGTTTTGGAAAAAACCTTTTGATCTTGTTCTTCTCACCTGGAAATATACGCTGCCCTTTTGTACTTAGACTTGCTATCTTGTACTTGTGGTGTGATGTGTGGAACTTCGTGAGCGACGGATCCATTCTTGTGTGTGTGGTTGCGTAGTATTCTTCCGCAGTGGAGTGATACAATCGTTTTTGCTAGAGGGAAAGTGGTCCGGATTTGTGTCGGGAGATTGCCTGGGAGAGCTGGGGGGCTATTGCAGAGGTGTGCCTAGTAGACTCCACGGTCCGGAAGTAGCCAGGAGGGGAAGAGATGAACTGCTTGAGGTGTTCCTGGTAATCTCTAGATTACGGAAAAATCCATTTTAAACTAGATTCCGGTCAAGGCCGGAATTTTCCCCCAAGATAGGAAAAAGCCTGATACGTTAATCTAGACCAAGTACCCCATCGCAAATGGTAGCCTTCCTCCGGAGAATCGTAGCCTTACTTACCGGAATGTCGTTGTAGTCCGGACTTGTCTTTGTGTGACCGCATCCGGAAGGCCTTCCGGTTGTCGTGAGAATCTAAGTCTAGCAGCAGCAATCAAATCACTAGTTAGCAGCGTAGGAAGAGTGGTGTTCGGTCACTATAAGTTCCGGAGAGTGGGTGCCTAGCCACTTTAAGTCACAGGGCAGTGGAAAATCCAGCCACTTATACAAAACAGGATCAGTGGGCTCCGGCCACTCGCTGAAAAACTCCAGGAGACTCTCTGAAGAGAAACAGAGACAAATCAAACTACCCTCTAGACTTCCGGAAACTACTTTTCGGAAACCGTTGAACAAAATCCGGACTCCGGAAGGATCCGGATCTACCCTACGTAAGTAAAGATTATAGCTAACTTATAAACGAATTGCTGTGATAAGTTTAGTAATTCGGAGTATTTGGAAAAGAACATTAGGTCTCTGTGGGAACGAAACCGGAGCGGTTACTTTGGAAGCACTTAGTGACGATTGGATGCATTCCGAAGGGATACTGTCTCTACAAACTGCAACAGGTGATCCACATCAATAATGGATCCACACTATTGTATACAATCATGTGGTTACACGTTCAAGTCTTTGTGGGTTCATAACCTTGCAGCAAAATCTTCTCTCACTCGACGGAATTTTGCTGCAAGTTGCCAATATAGCAGCTTGTGTGGATGTAACTAATAATAATGGATACGCACTACATACTACAGAGTACCCCTCACATAAGTATACTTAATTATTTCTTACCTACGTTTCCTTTTTGTGAGAGTATGGTACATAATTTGCAAAGGTACAATTAAATCATCTCCACTAGTTCTCACGACGAATGGAGCTCTTTAAAGAACCTTTTGCAATCTTTTCAAAGCAAGGCTGGAGCAAGCCCTATTGGCTCTCTACCACCAACTCTCTATCATCAATATCGACTTGAATATAGAAGTGAAAATTGAATGTGGTCAATATCTTCAACAGATGTGGTAAAAATCAGGCGAGGGGATCAATGAAATATAAGCGGGGAGGACCTCTAGGGCCATTGCCTCATTGGCAGCTGATTGTTGGAGCAAAGCCGGAGGCCCTCCTAGAAAGCATGCGTACTACCTGAACCCTCTTTAGTTCATGGGGATGAACATCCATTTCCCAATCAGGGATTCCAAGGACCAGATGGGGATCGAAATCCAACTAGCATATGCGCCTATTTAGAACTTGGTTCCATTGAATGTCCGATCCGTCATCTCTGATGGGGTTAGGTCACTTCCATATAGCCAGCTTCTCACCCTACCCGGAAAAAGCAAGGTCGAGTGTAGCTCATGATCTCGGGGATGGTGGAGCCTCTTTTCAAGCGTGTCAACCTCCCCTTCTTCCCTACATAGTAATCAGAGCGTCATGGATTGTGTCAGAGTCACTTTACACATTAAGGCCGACTCCAAGTTTACCCCCCTACTTCATTTTAGGTTGAAGTGTCACGTTGGGTGTGACACATGGAAGTGGCCCTACATTTTGCAAGTAGGGAAGCTACAGTGATAATTTTGGGTCGGGCATTACATGGGGTTTTGCCCTTATAGCCTAGTTCCATGTAATGCCCGACGTGTCATCTTAGGGCCAGTTTACATTAGGCATGGGTCGGATGGAAGGTCGGCCGGATTTGCCTTCAATCCGGCCCCAATTCTTCCATCCGGCCCCGAATAATGTAAAGCATCGAGGCCGGATTCTAGGGCCGGATTTCAAAGTCATCATCTTGGCCCTAGTCAATGTAAGGTGTTGGGGCCGGATTCTAGGGCTAAATTTCCAATTTTTAAGTGTCTTAGATTTTCATAAGGCTCAACTAAAAATTATAGAAGCACATATGTCAAGCCTTTGTCTTTGTTGCTTTCTTAGTTTAAAGAAAAATAGGTTTAACATATTTACTCTATTTGTTTTCTTTCCTTACTACATTTAAAATTTCAAAATAAATACGAGTATTTTTTCTATTTTCATAATTTTGTATTCAACTTTTTCTCTTATTTTTGATAGGTCAAAAATAAAAGAGTTTTTTTTCATATGTATGCAACTTTAAATTCCTCTTCCTATTTTGACTATTGTA
This sequence comes from Bryoerythrophyllum caledonicum, assembly GCA_963971425.1. Lineage (NCBI taxonomy): Eukaryota > Viridiplantae > Streptophyta > Bryopsida > Pottiales > Pottiaceae > Bryoerythrophyllum > Bryoerythrophyllum caledonicum. The sequence continues at coordinate 6,726,098 of OZ020521.1, read as the reverse complement.
AAAAAGAGTATTATTTACTTTATTTGACCAAATCCCTTTTTTTGGGTGCATATCCAAAAAGAAGGAGTATTCTTACTTTTTCAAAATAAAAATAAAAAACAAAAAACAAAAATAAAAAATGAAAAATAACAAATAAAAAACAAAAAAAACAACAAAATAATAAATAAACAAGTAAATAAAAAATTTAAAAAATAAATAAATTTTAAATTTCAAAAATAAAATTTCAAAAAATTATCTTTTCAAAATAAAAATAAAAAATAAATCATAAAATGTATATTTTTTAAATTAACGATAGCGATTTGAAGAATCCAACGGAGGAATCAAATCTGGCCCTAGATGGGAGTTTGGGCCACCCTAAATCTCGTCCCGATTGCTCCCTTGGGGTCGGATGGTTTGGCACCAAAACCATGCCACCTAAGACGACATGTAGGATGAAATGTGGTTCCGGGTGGCCCCAAGTATAAAGCTCTTGGGTTGGATTTTGAGAGATTGAAAGACCCTATAGGTTGAAACTTGGAGAGGTCGGACTAGCCCTCAATCCAGCCCCAAGTATAAACTGGTCCTTAGAGGCAAGGCCGGAGGCAAGGAGCAGGCCCAGAGACTCCCCAGATAGGAACCTTCCTACCGTCCCCGCCACACACCACGAGGCGGCCCCTATTGTACACAATTTGCAAGTACGTATAGTTATATGAGGGTACCGTACACTGACGGTGTAGAGTCCTCAGGCTACGCTTTGACCAGAAAAACACATAGAACCAGTTGTCGTGGCTATGAGGCTTTACATGTCGGTGCACTGCCATCACTCGTGGGCAATGTGTAGGAAGCAGGTAAGAAGTTTGGCAGGAAGCTCAGGGGTGGGCTGCTATAACGACAACCCCCATTTATGGCATCATGAAAAGCACTGTGGACCCGCGGAGGCTGCTGACGAGGCTCGGGGCCAGAGAGCATAACCAGGCCAGCTGCTGCTGTTTTAAAACACCATGTCAACAACCACAAGTACCTTTGGCGTGGATGCGGAGCCTGCCTCGTGGGACGGCTCTATGTCCCACTCATGCAGAAATTAATACCACCGACACGGCCCGACGAGCGTCATGGGTTCAGAATCTGGTCGGATCTCCCTATTCACCCTGGTCTAGCGTTGCTCCAAGCCTCAGCCTTGGATGGTCCATTTTTCTCCATTTGACAGGATATCCCCATACTCGGACTTACCAGGTGGAGGAGGGTTTTTGTTTTCGGATGGGGCCCTAAATTTAGCAAGAGGGGGTCTACAAGATTAAACTTAAGCCGTAGGCGTAGAAGAAAATCCAAAAAAAACCTCTGAGCCCCCCAAAAATGGGAGGGCCAGAAAAATGAGCCCATGCAATTAAGACGGGGCTCACCTCAGGTAAGTCCGAGCTTGGGGGATATCCTGTCCACGCCCATTTTTCTAACCTTTTGGCTTTCAGGGCTCTAGAGGCTTTTTTGGATTTTTTTTTTGACAAATTTGGGGCGTGCGGCCTCAATATGCCCTCCTTGGCCCAAATATGATCAAACAGGGGCCCCCTACAACATAAAATAGGGGCCAATTTTGTCCCTACCCTCCCCCACCCTTACAAACAATGCTCGACCGGGATATTTAGGCGAATCCATTCTGGTCTTTGGACTTCGTATAGCTCAACCAGCAAAGCCTTAGAATTAGCTCTGGATGTGGGGCATTGGAGAAGCCCAACCACTATGGGTTGGGGATTTGCCTAAATACCCGGTTGAGCGTTGCAGGAAGCCTTAGGCTTTAGAGGGTGGAGGAGGGTAGGGACAAAACTAGCCCCTGTTTTTATGTTGGAGGGAGGCCCTTTTTTATCACGGGGGGCCTCCAAGGGAAATTTCGGCCAAATTTGGCCAATTCTTTTTCCTAAATAAGTCTCTAGAGCCCCGAAAGTTAAAAGGACATAAAAATGGACCCACCTAAGGCTAAGGCTTGTTGCAACGCTCGACCAAGGTAAATAGGGAGATCCGTGGGTTGGAGGCTCACTTTTGTCCTTTCGCGTGCAGGCGGGTCACCATGCACCTAATGCCAATTGCAGTCCGGCACCTAGGTTATCATCTAATTGCACCCTCTGCTTGCCATTGTCTCCATGATTTATTGGACAATAACTGATATTTATAGAGGCTGTTAGTATATCAATAATTCATTTTTAATAGATATTATTTAATTTTTATTTTAAATTTACATGAAAGTGAATTCCAGTGCAAGAGGTACGGAAATACGACCGTCCCAGTTGCAAGTGAATTAACCTTTTCACGACAAAGCCTTGCACACCACCCTGAAATTCTTACAATTTAATAGATTCTGCTCAACAGAATCTACACAAGGAATACAACTCATTGTTCACATTTTCCATTGTAGTTTGTTCTTGCCTTAAACGATTGGAGATCAAAAAGATGGATTAGGTGGAAGAAAGCATAGTGCACAACCACTCCGACAAGTGCAAATCAATCCAAGATGATAATCAGCCATGGCTCCCCGAAGACTAGTCTTATCGACCACATTCCGGTTCCTTTGTCGTTAAAGGGTTAAGTGAAACGACACCGATTAAATTCGACCAAGCACTTTGGGGTGCTTGCATTAGAAATGGAGTTATTCTTATTTTAAACTTTGATTTTTTTAATACAAAGTAATCAAAATCCATTGCAACCTTAACCATTGAATTTCACTGACAATTTCCTACCAAAAACCCTTCAAAATTATTGATTCTAATGCAATGAGTGTGGAAGGCAACAAAAAAGATTATTTCCAACTTTAACCATAGGTGCTCAATCACAACTCACTTAGTAACATACTCACAAAAATTCATAAACTTTGACCCCACGGATTGAAATACTATAGTGTATGAAATACAGAAAATGGTTCATTTTCTTCCATGCGTTGACTGGATCAACAGACTTTGACTTCACTTGGTATCAATTTTTTTCACTACACAAGGACTAAATTCATTACCAACATGTTGAACATGATGTTAGTTACTTGTACACCAATTTTTAGAGGTAGAGAAAGAGTGTAGCATATTCAAAATACTTGTGCAAGGAGTGGAGGTTCAAAATTGCCAATTCACGTTTTATTTTTTTGTGAACTAATTATATTTTAGAATAAGAATCCAAACTGTCAATACGAATGTTTACACCACATCTTGTAGTAGGAAAAACAAATAAATATAAAAATCTAAGATCTCTAGTTCTTATATAGAAAAGAAGAACTTTTTTTGTTACCTTGCCTAACAATGTGTGAGGATGTGTGATAATGTTTGATTTGGATTAATATGCTATTTTTTTATAATAATAACAAAGAATTTTTATTGATAATATGGACAGAAGAAATTTTAGTTGCTAGTATTGAAAATATCACATTCAATAGATTGTCCTAGCAAAAGTTTTTGGAGTTGCCCGACGTGCTCGCTCTTGAGAAGTTTTGCTTTAAGATGGCATAACTTTTGCATTAAATGTCTGATTTAAGAAAAAATTGTACTCACAAAAAGATTTACACTATATATATATATATATATATATATATATATATATATATATATATATTGGTCCCATTTACTAACATAAGACCCTAAAATTTGGGGTGAAAGATCATTCGCTTTCAAGAAAACTTAATACTACACAATAAAATTGGATATTAGATTTTTCCTGAAAGTGCACCCTGAAGAGGAAAGCCAATAGGAATATAATGCCACTCAAGACGAAACTTTTTGATGCACAAGAATAGACGTCCAAAAATCTCATACTCCATTTTTCTACACCAATGAGATGCACAACAATCAATGCTCTTGGGTCCTACCCCAAACAAACTAAAGCTCCCCCATAGTACCCCAAGTTCCCAAAAGGTTGACTGGTGGTTCCCCACACCTTTCTCAAGCCAAGTCACCATGTGCATGTGGTCCCAGTTACTAACATAAGACCCTAAGATTCGTGGTGAAAGATCCTTTACTTTCAACAAAACTCTACTAACAAATTTGAGTTTTCCTGAAAGTCACCAAAATACACTAGATAGGTACCCCAGATCTTAAGGTCTTATGTTAGTAACTGGGACCACATGCACATGGTATCTTGCCTTGGGAAAGGTTTGCGGGAACTATTGGTCAAGCCTGTGAGAACTTAGGGTACTATGGGGGAGCTTTAGCTTGCATGGGGTAGGGCCCAAGAACATTGATAGCAAGGCATTTCATTGGTGCAGAAAAAGGCGATATGAAATTTTCTCATGCTTTTTTTTTTCCCGTTTACTGTCTAACCTTGATAATATCACACTTGTTAATAGAACACCTTGATATTGTCACCCAAAACCTTGAAACGGATGTTTGTAGTGTAAAACTCCCTTGTTAATATCACTATCACCCTTCATAATATCACATTTTTTTTTCAAACTCTGTAGTGTAAGTGTGACAATATAAAAAATGGATGGATGAATAAGCATAGATGATGTCCTATCTTGTCGGAATGTTGTACTGTATGTACAAGTGAGGGTAATTTGTGGATGAAAAATGTGGGCAAATCATAGATATTGGTGAGGACGAGAGTTCTGGGAAGTGCGAGGGTTTCGAGCTCGAACCAACATGACTCTGGAGAATATGAGGGTTTCCTTGCGGCGGCCGTTTTCCTGAGAGTTTCCTTGCGGTGGCATTGTCCCGAGGGTATCTACAAGCTGTGCCCGATTGTAAAGGTGGGGTTGTGATAAGTCCGCAGGTTGGGTCGCAAGTCGTTGGAGTGTGGAGGATGCGATCAAGTCGTTGGGTTGAATCATCATCTCAATCATGGCTTCTGGCAACGCGTAGCAATCAGAGTAAATCTCAATGTTGTTCTGGGACCTACAGATGTCTTTGTTAAGAGAATCCAGAACCTTCTTTCCTCTGGTTTCCGAGGTGCCTTTGTTGTAAAGCCCCTGGATCACTGCGAACCGATTGTTGGTTTTCCGAAACAAAGCAGCGACCCATTTGCTGCAGCGACCTGCTACACACCCCCAACGACTTGAGTTACAATTCAGCTCATGTGGGAGTAGCAATTTTTTCCTGGTACTACAACGGCCCCTAAATTTGTAAATTGCTAACAAATTGTTACTAGGTGTAGGAATCATGTGTGATCTTTAGGGTGGTACATTACTGCAGTGGTGGATTGATTAGCTCGGGTTGTGATTGTCGATTGCTATGAAGGCCTTTGAGGTAGAAATGGGCCTAAGCGGTGGGTCACCATGAAGAATTATATGCGTTGTTAGCTTAGGCTCTAATCCAGAATTTCCTACAGAGTTTTAACAAACAGAAATTCATATGAAGAAGAAGCCGCTCCTTCTAGAGTGTACCATATTTTTATAATTGAGACTTGCTGGAGGAGCGAGTGCTAAACCTGAGACCTAACATAATTTATATACGTTACACCTTGTCACCTGCTATGTCTCAATGATTATTTCACATGAGGTGAGATAAATAATTTATGTTAGGTCTCAATGAATTTACTAGCTTGTTATGTCCTAATATGGATGTCACTAACTAAAAGTGATTAATTTCTTTGGTTTTTGTGAGTTATGGCATCTATTGGTGATTTATTCAAGTTGGAAAACCAAGTGTATGATAGTTTGTTGTTTTATTTATTTTTCTAACTTTTTATTGGATTTTTTTTGGATTTTTTTTTATAGTATCACATTTTGCCTAAAATTGCCAAATGTTATATTATCAAAATTGTCACACCTTGATAATATCACACTTTTGGGTGAAACGGAGGGTGTGATATTAACAAGGTTAGAATGTATACATCTCATACTCTCTGGCACCATATTCCTCCTGACTTGCCCATTCCGGAAGCACTTTCAGGAAAACTCTATTAGAGGCAAACTTTCAGTGCTGTACTTGGACACTACTCACCGAGTATAGTCGTAATTACAGATATTTCGCCAAAGAACCTAATCATAAGTCAGTCAATATCAATCATTACTGACTCCCAATCTTGGCCCCAGAATCTTCCATGCGGAGCAAAGGAGGAATTTAAAAGACTTGAAAAGGGCTCGCTTCTCATGCTGAGTAAGCACGGGACAGCGGGATTCCATGTAAAAAGATGATGGGCGATATGACCCCGTCTTCATTGCATGGGGTCCTCTTTCTGGACCTCTTACTTTGGGGGGTCTAGAGGATTTTTTTGGATTTTTTTTGGATTTTATTGGACAAATGTGGGGTCCACGGCCATTGTTTACCGTGGAGGGCCCTTCCTAGTTGTAAATAGGGCCCCATCCAAAAACAAAATAGGGGCCAAGTTTGGCCCCACCACCTTCTGGCCCCCTCGGGTAAGTACGAATGAGGGGGTCAATTTGCCCTAGGCCCGTTGGCGCCCCAACGATTGGTGATGGGCCCCACTAAACAAAAGGTAAATTTTTAAGAGTATAAATTGGTTCCCAGTGTAAACGCATTGGGAACACGGGAACGCCTTTGGAACGGAAGGAAATGTTGGGGGAACTCTGGGGAACAACATGGAAACTAATCGGGAACGCTATGGGAATGTTGTGGTAATAATTTGGCTGAAAAGGTAAATCAGTAGAGGGTAACCAAATGGTTTGGTTAGGAACCACATTGGATTTTACCGTGAAACTAGTGTGGGCATGAAGAGCCCAACCCGGACTTTTAGGGACCATATCTGGGAGATGAAGCCCCATATGGTCGTCATGTGCGTCTGCTTACTGTAGCACTACATTCTTTTTTACTGTAGTTTTGTGATGAGCATTGTAAGGGAAACGGATCGATGCAATAGAGATGTTCGTATCAATATGAAACAAAGGTTGTTTCCACAAAGGATGGGAATTGCGTTGCCACTTGCTAGCAGGGACTAGATATTTGAGAAAATGGAATGCAAGATAGAAAGGAAGATGAACTTTGGTCTTCGAAGGAGTACGACATGAATATAATGTCTGTTTGTTTCATTCACTTAACCCTGTAATCCTTTAGTGCCTAAGAAGCCATAATGGGACTCCAGAGGTGCAAAACCAAATTTGCATGAAATCCATGACGAAATAGGCTTCAAGATACGAGGTTTAGATTTGCGCACTCATTACACGAACACTCTCCAACAATCAGATCATGATTTGGATTTATAGAACTCTTGGAAAAGCTAGGAATACAACACAAAATACACCAAATACACTAGAATATAGTGAATACCATGCCACATACTATGTTGTATTTCACACACATGCACATTGATTTTGGTCTTAAATTTTGATTGAACTTTGTCTTTAAGACATTCTTCATTGTTTTGTGATTGTTGATCTCTCTCCTCACATACAAAACTTTGGTTTTGATTTGTATAAGGTTGGAACATTTTTGTATACAATCAAGTAGAAAAAAGAAAAAATCACCAAAAATTGTGTATAAATATTTTCTTCACATATGATATGTCAATGCAAAGCTATAAACCTAGTGCACATGTGAACTGCTCTAATTCAAAGTAAAAAAAATTCTTGCAAGAATCTATTGATGGTTAAAGTAGTACACCCTCCAAATTCCACAGTTTTCACTACCAACATACGATAACTTTAAACACTATAATCTATTCCATGAGCCGTTGGTTGTTGTGCAAAATTTCCCCAAAGTTTAGATCATGGATTACGTTCAATTTTGTAAGGTTAGATATTAATTTTAGTCATTGTATTTCCATCAAATCCGGTTCAAAGAAGAAAAAAAGCAACAATTCTTGGTTTTTCCAAAAACATCCCTAGGCGGTAAAGGGTTAAAGCCTACGAGGCATGGAGATTCATAATTGATGTGGACTACCTATACTAATTTACATCAAACACATGCATGTCAAGTTTTCATTGGATATTTGTTTTCAAGCAAGTATATACCACTCAACAATTGCATGTAAATTTTCAATTAGTGTAGAAATTCAAATTACTTTGGTCCACACTATATTATGTAGTAGCCAATATTTAAAAGCCAAGCACAAAATCTAGATGGTATGCAAACTTAAAACTCCTTTAAAATCTTCATTAACACCTAAATTTCCGATAGTCCGCAATGGAAGAGTAGAGCTCCGAGATTTGTGGTGAGGGGAGTGGAGGGACTCAGTCTCAGAACCCTAACATTCGAACAACAACAAGTGGCTGGAGTTGCTGTGGAGCCCTCGTTTGTGGTGGAGCTGAGACTAGTCTGGAGTGTTGTAAGGCTGCATGAGAGTTGGAAGTAGTTGGACAGGGCTTTTTATTAAAATCTGTGTTGATACGTTTACAAAGAGTGGATAGATGAGCTAGATCTGAGGTGGTAAGTTGCTGAAAGTGGGGATACCAATGTTGGAGCTTAGATTTAAGCCTTCATCTATACCTCTTAGTGGCGAATCCCCCCAGATCTGACCCCCGCAGTCTAGATCTGCATCCTCCAGCAGTCGCTCTACCTCCCCAATCCACACAAGCAACATTCGACATTGAAGATCCACACAAGATAGAGTTGCCCAACGGTAGCTGCGTCACTCAAGCCTCATCAACAACACTTGTGATAAGCATTTCTCTCTCTCCCAATATTTGCATTAGATTCATTTATGTTCCTTGCATCATATCCATTTGCTCGCAACTGCACTCATTCCTTAGAAGTTCATTGCTTATTAGATTCCTTAGGCAACACAGCACATACAATAGATGCACAATACACAACACTAGGTTAAAAATATTGGCAATATCACATTGTGTGCGGAAGCGCTGGAGAAATTCAGGTAGAATCAAATATATCGACAACCCCAAAAGGCGCGGCTGCAAGTTTAATATAGGCGGAGGTTTTACGAAGGTGCAAACAAGACAAGAATTCAAGACTGGACAACACCTAACCCGGACTCATCAAGATCAACATAACAACCATAATCGACACACCACCGGAGAGAAGACAAGATTGACCCTCTCCAACTGGACCCGACCAAGACACCAAGACCACACGGCCTGGACCCAAGTTACCTGACAAGAAGAACCCGAGCATACACAGACTCGACTACAACCTCCTTGGATCAAGACCCAACCCTCCAGGACCCGAAATTGGACAGCCCTCGCACCATGTACACACGGTCGGCCCAAGAATCGCCGGTGGACTGCCTTCGCCGCCCAGCTCACTACGGATCTTCACAGACCTAGATCAAAATCCACCCCCCCAAGATCAGAAGCCGGACAACCCTCGCCCCCCGCAAACACTACTGCCTCAGGAACAGAAGCCGGACAGCCCTCACCCCCCGAGTACACTGCTTGCCCCCCCCAGCCTGGTTCACAACCCACCCTCCTAGAGAACGACCCCCCCGAGTACACTACTTCCCCCCAGCCTGGTTCACGACCCACCCTCCCAGAGAACGGACCTCCCGAGTACACTGCTTGCCCCCCTAGCCTGGTTCACGATCCACCCTCCCAGAGAACGAAGTTGAACAACCCTCGCCCCCGAACACGCTGCTGGTCTCCACAGACAAACGTAAACCACTCCAGACCCTCAACCCCAAGACGACGAACCCCAACCAAACAATACCAACATAGAACCTGGGTCTCCAAACCACAACTAGACTTTCTCAACCCTCCGCCATCAACACCGAAAAGCAACTAAGCTTCGCAGACCCACTGTCAACCTCCGACATCAACACCGAAACGAAGAGCGGCTCAACACACACAAGAAGAAACACCAGCAAGACGATACATCCACATACATAACCAAGATTATCAAGATACCATAGGTAAGCCTACGACTCACAAAACTCTCCCTAACCTTTTAAATGTGCAGAAGGACCTAAATTGGAGTAAACTGAAGAAAGACCAAGGAGGCAAGTTCGCCTCAGCCGAGGACGAAATTCATACCATATAAGTCTTCCCCGAACACAAGACTGACACGAAGCCAAAGACGAGAAGCATCGCTCAGATATCCACAGCTGAAGGAAAGACACCAAAGAACACACTCAAGACAAACAAGAGCAAGAGAAAGGAGCAGGCATACAAGACGAAGACGAAGAGCAGAAAAACGACGGATCTAGAAGTCACTAACAGGCCGAGGACGTGGTGCAGAAAAGAGCTTCAGACCTTGCGCATGACAAAGACAAAGTGCAGAAGAGCGAGCAAAAAGGAAGACGTGCACACAACAAAGTCGAAACTTAGAGGAGCGCCCCGTATACTGAAGAGGAGCGCGTACAGGGCGGACAAGCAATACAAAGTAACCAGGGTAGTGTGCCAGGCAACACTGCAGTGCAAAGAGAACAGGGCTACGCGCCAGGCAACACCGTAGTGCAAAAAGACCAGAGCAGCGCACCAGACAACACCGCGTCGAAACAAGAGAAGGAAAGCCAAACAGAGTACGCAGCCGAGGACAGCACGCAAGGAAAAGACGTACAGAAACAAGAGCAAGAAGGCCAAGCAACGGCTCCCCCAAAGAATCTGCCTCAACGACGCTGCCACAAAAAGCCAATTCTCATCATCGCACCCAGCCGCCAGAGAAGACACGACCATTGAGGGCAAAGACCACCTCAATTCCCCACCAGTCTACATCAACGCTCCCACAGGAGCCCAAGTAAGTCACTTCGAACCTTTCTTTCAAAAATTTCCACATCATAAGGGCCGCCTTAAAATGAGTAGCAGAAGAAGCATTATGTTCAATGAAGAGATGGATGTTGACGAGTTGGTTGTAAAGAAAGTCACAGCCCCGAAAGAGAAAGGCTCAAGGAGAATCGAAGAAGAACCCGGGAGCAGCAAGAAGAGCAAAAACATCCAAAATGACACGGGAAAAAAATGTATGGCACTCATCACCACACCTGACATTAGTTGCTTTAAATTTTGGCTAGGTTTCCAAGTGATGGAAGACCTACCAGCGGAGGAGGGACTTGAAGAGCTCTTTAATGAGGAAACTATTGAGGACATGGTGACCAGAGGCCTTAAAGAAAATGAAGCCCGAGAAGTCAAACAAACACGGGTAGCCTTCCCACACATCCCACAGATCCACTATCCACACTCACGAGAGGCTGGAGGCCTAGGCGGTCAAGAAGAAGAAGAAGAACACCAGACCCTATGGGTTGGCGTGAATATAGTGTTCGTTCGACCTACCCTTGATGATATGCCTACAGGACATAACAACAGTGGTATAGGACTACTAATCCTTCTTAGGGTGGACACTGTATAACAGAAACCAAGAACCATTCACTGTAAAGTGATTGTTTGGGGTGTATTCTGTTGTATAAAAGTAGAAGGTTGGTTTTGTTGGTCGTCACATTGTTGACATTGCCAGGTTGTTTGAAAAATACATGGTTGTGTTGTAGCGGTGGTCTGGGTTCGGTTCCCGTTGTTCTCATTTGAGCATCGTTACGATCATCTGGTGCTATCGAGCTAGAGGGGCAAGAAATTCCATCAACTTGGGCCCCTATATTGTGACAAGGTTACTATTATAAATAAAGGTGGTTATATTTCACTACTTTTTTGAATAGTTGGATTTATGGTGGTTGTACGTCTGTTGGTAGTGGCTCTCCGCTTTCTATTTTTCTTTTGTGTAATATTATGGACATGGTATGGTGTATAGCAATTGTGTTTATTTCTCTAAATGTATTTTTTATAAGTTTCTTTGGTATTTTGAGTTTGGTTTTTAGGATTTTCATAGGAGGGATGTATGTAGATGCTCTGGCACTTGCTATAATTACTATTAGTGGTTCAACTATCCAACCTTTGTTGATAATATCATTGATGAGAGGTTGGTATTTTTCTATCTTTCTCTCAATGGTATCTGGTGAGAATCTGTCATTACAGTATGTGAATTCTATAAATTGTACCTTTAAATTGATGTTGGGAGATGTAGGGGGGTTTGATTGGTAGGGTAGTCCTTTTATGCATAGTAGGTTTGGTTTTAGTCGTGCATTACATTGGCATCTTTGTTGTATGCATGTACATGGTAATAGCCATGGAGGGACTGTATTCTCTGGTGGTTTATCATTATATGTGCCTGCATTCATGAGGGTATAACATCTTGAATTTTTTTATGAGACTAGTAGTTTTTTAATTTCCCAAACTGCTTTATTGTGTCTTTTTGTTCTAAGCGCATGTATATGGTGTTGCTTGCATTTTAGCAGTACATGTAACCATGTGTCTGGATCTTGGGAGTTGCGTATTGAGCATGTGATTGATGGATATAATTCTCTGCCAAAAAATAGTTGTTTTCTAGCATTGCCCATATATTGACCATGTCTGAGTTTTAGGAGGCATGTTTTTTGGGAGTCTGTTACCTGTTTATTAGTCCAAAATTCATTGGATAGTTTATCGTCAATGTCAGTGTTACTTATCCATTTATTTATATTGGAGAAATTTGTTGCAATGTCTGTTAAGTTATGTTCTTTGTCATATTTAATAATATGCTTTTCAAGGAATCTTATAGGGCCTTTATCTGGGGTTTCGTCCATAGAATGCCACCAGTCTCTCTGAAAGTAATATGGTGTAGAATGTGCAAATTCATGTATTAGGGCTGCATTGTGGTAATCTTTGTCTCTACCTTGTTTGGCTAGTTCGTCAGTTTTTTTGTTGCCATTTATATTTGCGTGAGCTCGTACTTTGTTTAATGATGTGGGTTGTGTTCTTTGTTGCAAAAGTGTTACTATATCTTGTAGAATGGTTTTGTCCGGGTGGTTATTATGTTGGGTGGGGTGTTTGAGTTGTGTTTGGATATTGTACAGGCCATTTAAACAGTCTGTGAAAATGTGTGCAAGTTCATTAGGGTATTTGGAGGTAATAATTTGTAGGGTTGTGTATATTGCCATTATTTCAGCTCTAAATATGTTTTGTAAACCTAGAAGTCTTAAAGCTAGTTCTATATTTTTGGATTGATTGTATATTCCATATCCTGCAGTTTCACGAGTCCAATGATTGCCCATATCTTCTGGTGGGAGAAATGAGCCATCAGTATAGTAGCAGTATTGTGATTAGAATTTGGGTTGTTAATCATTTATGAAGTTAGAAATTGTTGTTGTATTGTAGTTTGTGACTAAGTTGTCTGTTGGATATGTGACTGTGTTCCATTCTTTGCTTTTGTTAACTTGTGTATTTAGTTGTGTTGGGGGGGCAATTTGTATGTTTGGTTGAGGGATTTGGAGTTTGTTAAAAATTGTGGTTAGGGCGGTGATTTGTTCATTATTTCCAACACTGGTGTTTTTATGGAGTACACATAATATGTGAAGAGCAGAAGGTTCTATTCGTGTTTTAGTAAATTCGGGTGGTTTTGTTGGTTCTTCATATGTTATTGTATCTGCTGGTATATATGTAACAACATGTGTGTCTGGATAGGGGCCTTTATGTGGTGTTAGGTAATGGTACCAGTTGTTGTCGGGAGTAGTTATAATGGTAATGGTGTTTGGATTGTTTTTTGCTGCAAGTCTAGCCCAGTGTATAGCTTTCTGGGTATCTGTTTTGTTATGTGGGTGAGCATAGCCTATTCCTTTCCATTTGTAAGAAAATGCTTGTCCCATGGATCCAAAAATTTTGTCTCTTTTAAATGGTGAGTAAAACTTATCTATTTGAGTGGAGCAAGTGACTGGTGAGGAAATATATGTGTGAGTTATATTGAAAGATGTTATGATGTGGTCAAATAATATTTTTGGCAAAGAGTAATGTGCAAGTTTAAGTGGGTTGGTTTTTGGAATTCTATATTTGTATCTTTAGTATAGCCATATTATTTTTGTTTCAAATGGTTGTGTAGGAGGTGTTAATCCGTGTGGTGATTCTTTTGCTTTGGAGTATTGGTTCCATAGCCATTTTAGTCTGGTTATAGGTATAGTCATGAGGTGCTTGCCTGTTTCATCGTAAAGGTGTGCCGTTTCATCTTTTATTTGTATGGTGTTTTGGTTGGTGTTGATACCTTTTGAGGGATTGCATTCATTTATATTGATATGTATAAGGGGGAGGGGCATGGTTGGAAGTATGTATCTTGTATCTTGGGTTTGTTCTTCTACAAAATGGGTATTTATTAAATTTCTATAATGTGTATGTTGTTTTGTGGTGTAATATTGAGCAAGCAAGGAGGTGCTGTGTTGTATAGTTATTGGTATGTTTAGTGGGAAGAGGTCACTTTGTGGTATCCATTTATTATATGTAATATCGTTTGGTAATTTCCATTGGCATAGGTAGGTGTGGTATGTTTTTGGAATTTTGTATTTGTCTTTTGTTTTGTTTTCTTTGTGGTCTAATATTGAATGTATGGGAAATGTAGTTGGGTTATTGGTGATTTTAATTGGTGGTTTCAAGTAAGGGGGATGTGGTGGTGGGGGTGTATAGGATTTGTACCAAGGTTGGGTAAAATATGATGGTCGTGTGTTCTATATTCATGTTTTAGAGTTCGTGGTATAGGGTGCTCAATGCATGGGTTTTGGCATTGTGGGTTGCATGTAGGGTAGCAAAAAAGTTGTTCAGCTATGTTAAGGGCTTGTTTGATTACTTTAGTTGGTGTACTGTAGTATATTTTGAATTCATCATGTGACATTAGATTTAGACCATTTGGGAGTGTTAAATGTTTTATCTCATGTTTGTTTTGAAGTAATAATTTGTTGAGGAATTTGTGATTTTGCTTAGGGGTGAAGTGTGGTAATATTTTTTATGATAGGTTTAGCCACATTTGTTCAAGAGGTGTGGCTTCAAGTGGAAAGTTTCTTGTTGTACTTCTCAAGTGAGCGCCTCCACATCGTTTGATAAGATAGAGTGTTCTTGTTGTAGGTGAACTTGAACAATCGTATTGTTTAATTCTGGGAATCTCTTGTGCTCCGCTGTCGGGTAGAGAGGAGCGCGCCTTGAGAAAACGCGAGGTATCTGGCTGCGACTTTTAATAGTCTGCTATGGAGTTCCGTCAAATCTTGTAATCTTCAATCTTCAGTCTTCAGTCTTGAAACTCCTCCCCGTTGGTCTATCATGTGGTGGTTCTAAAGGGTTAAGGGTAAGGGTGGGTGATAAGAAACCACGGCCTCGGACGAGTAAAACGGGACTGCCAGACCACAAGCTGAAATTGTCCGAAAGATTGGCTACTAAAATGAAAAGCCACGGTAACCAGCAATCGCGTCTCACCGGTGGGAACAACATAAATACGACCGTGTGGGTGATCAACCCCACTTTGCCGCAACAAAATTTACGAAACAGAATTGAAAACAACTAGCCTCCAAATCCGGCTAGGAATAACAAGCCACAAGCCACAAGCCACAACACACGAGTCTTCATGACTTCTTGTCTTCAAGTCTTGAAATCTTCAAGTGTTCAAAAATACAAGGAAACTTAAAAGAAGTGTTCAAAAACACAATAGAAAAGATTCCACCAAGGCTGTGACCTTCAAACAAGTGCCACAAATGACTCAAAACTCCAACTATTAAGTGTAATAACTATTTAGAAAGTAAATACAAATAATTAACATTCCTCCAAATTTCAAGTCATTCTAAGCTACTGTCCGAAAGTTATGTGAGTTCAAAGTTCCGCCCTTTTAAAAACTCAATTGCTCATAACTTCTTCCTCAAATATTCAAATCTTAATTGTAACAACTTTTCGAAGAGCTATGACAATGGTGCACACACCCTTTAAATCTCAAATCATTCTGAACTACTGTCCAAAAGTTATGGCTTGTTGAAACCTCTGCTCTCTCAATGGATGGCCTCGGATTTTTACAATTTCAAACCTTCATAACTTTTGCAATTCAACTCCAACTAACTTGAATGATACGTCAATGAAAAGCTAAACAAAATTTCTACACCTCCTGAAATTTTCAAAGAAAGACGTCAAAACTACAAACTTCGGTGGCCGCCCGAATCTTTGCTCCTCTTTGTTGGGTGGCAGCAGACCCTCCTCTACTCACACGCTTGTAACTCTTTGTGTACAACTTTAAATCAAATAAAAATAATCTCTCTGAAAGCACATCTCAGAGAGAAAGGAACCCTCAAAATTTAATTCCAAAATGTTTCTTACAACCAGAGTTATGGCTCATCAAACTCTCGGCTCTTTACACTCACACACACTTCACTCTAAAAGCACACCAACTCATTTTTCCCCCAAAACCCGACTAAGAGGGAGAGAAGATGCCTACCTACCCTCTTGGCTCCTAAGGTGGATAAGATCAGTCCATGTGCATATCACATGGGCCTCAAAACACTCATTGTCCCTATGAAAACTCAAAAGATAAGTATCTACTAATCTTTAAAGGTCAACAAACCTTTAGAGTTCTAACTAGGAGGTAAACTACCCTCTATCTACCATCTTTTAACTTTTAACATTCAAATGAAACATAAAACACTTAAATTTAGTACAAAGCTTCAATCAAAATCAAGTAGAGGTAAAAACTAAAGTCAAAGAACAGTGCTACTCCATCTGCAAGAACTTAAGGATGCGCTTGATAATAATTGCGATGTAATCTGCACGTTGAGTCTTTGTCAAAGGATTCACTGGCCCTTCTAACCAACGATGGTGGCCATCGCTTAGCTCGATTGGCCTAGGTATACAGAAATAATGGTCTTCGTTCAAGCCCTCGAAGCTTCCTTCAAATATCACTTCACGGGTGTCCGGTTCAACACATCCAGTTTGAAGTAAGATTACTAAAACACGAGCATCCTTTTAGAGATGACCATGCCAACGCTGCTCAACACGAGGCTGCTTTAGTGGACGAGAAGACCCAACTTTATCTTGTGGATGAAATGGCAATGGTGTAGAAACCGCCGGCTGGGATGGTTGAATTGACAACTGAGACAAGGAAAGCTGTAAGTCTACCTCCGGTTTAGACTCTAGATCTTGTGACTCCATAAAAACCCTCCAGTTCGACATATTAGTTCGAATTTAAAATCCAAACACAAACTCTAAGAACATAAATGAATACTTCGAATTGGTGAATATTGTTTACGGCTTTCGCCCTTAAACAATTCCATGAGCAATAAGCGTCACCTTGAAGCTACTGGAAGCGTCACCAATAAGTTTCGTCCTCCTAATCAAAGATCTTTCCAAAAAGGTAAACAAGTAAATATTTTACACACTGTAGATATTTACATCAGGACACCGCCGTATTTAGTAAGTATAAAATGTGTAAGACTCCTATAGATTATTCTCAATTTTCCTGTGTCATTAAGAGCATTGCGTAGTTGTTCACCTATGCACATTAGGTATGCGTTCTTTAATGAGAATGCTTCTATGCCAAACATATCATGTGGCAATTGGCTAATTACGTTGGGAGTGCAATTTGGTAGCCCACAAATTTTCTTTTGTATTGCTATAATTTTTTTGTCTAGTTTTTTAATAGTAGGTAGTAAGTATGGTACCGCGTAAAAACTATATGCTATGCCTGCTCTTATAATTGTGTCTACCATGCTGACTTTTTGTTTAATAGTAGCTGGACAATTTACTAATTGGTTACATTGTTTAATTAGTTTGGTGGTTGTTGTGTGTGTCTGTATTTTCCAATTCAATGATGGAACTAGTTGTATTCCTAGATATACATATGGCTCATTTTGATGTAGTATGGAAATCAGTTGGTTTCTATATAATATATTTGCAGCTTGTATTAGTGCTTTGAAGACTATTTGATTTGTTTTGGATTTGTTTGGGCATCCAGTAATTGCACATTTCGGAATTCCTAGGTCCATTCCAGCCCATTCGCAGAATTTGTCCATTTTATTAAGTTGATTTTTTATTAAGGGAAGTTTGTTTGTTATGATTGCAAGATCATCTGCGTATGCTGTTGTATTTATTGTTGTTTTTGAAGTTCCCAAGGTAGAGCCGTATTTTCCTCTTTGTAACCATCGTAAAAGTGGTTCTAGAAAAATAAGAAAGAGATATGGGCTAAGTATATCTCCTTGTATTGTGCCTCTTTGTATGGATATTTTTTGGGTTTGGCCAAAGTATTCACCAGTAAAAATGTTGTTAGACTGTGAGTAGATATCTCCTACTAGCATTACCGCGTCCTCAGGGTATCCTAAATCTTTCATAATGGCTAGTAGACGGGCGTGGTCAATCGAGCCAAATGCATTTCTAAAATCTATATAGAGTAAATATATATCTTGCGTTGTTAGTTGTGCATCTTCTAAAGCCGCTACTAGTAATTGTAATTGTCTAGATGTGCATCTTTCGGCACGGAACCCTTCTTGGCTGTCATGTAGAATTTGGTGTTTTTCTCCGTATGCTGAGAGTATTGATGTTAGTGTACTTGTAAAAAATTTGTATATAGTGTTGGCTAGCGCTATAGGTCTGTGATTTGGTAGTTGAGATGGGTCACCTTTTTTGTATAGTAGTATTGTGAGGCTTATTTTCCATGATGCCGGAATTTGTTTTTGTTTATAGCAATGTTTAAAGAATAGGAATAAGATGCGGTGGAAGTTTTAGGCATGTTCTTCAGGATAGAGTTGGATATTCTATCCGGTCCTGAGGTTTTGTTGTTTGTAAGGTTTTTTAGGCATAAGTCATAAGTTTCTTGATCAAAGTATGTATGCAGCGGAGTTTGTGGATGACCTCTTTTATCTATTACAAAGCCTTTTAGGTCATGCCATGGGTATTGTCTAACTCCGCATGTGCATTCAGGAGGGTTGTCTGGTAAGTAATAACATGTTGGAACAGTGGGTTTATTAATAATTGATTGTTGTATGTAAATTTCATTGGCAATGTCTTGCGGGCTTGTTAGTATGTTATTATTGCGATCTGTGATGCACTCTAATGGTGGTGTTTCTTGGTTTTTGAATACTTCATTGTTTATCTTTTTTGGGCTTATTTCGTATAATTGTCTGTATTTGGATATAGCCTTTTTTATACATTCTTTTGTGTATTTTGACGTGATTTTTCTTGCTTTTTTGTTTGCGGTCTTGGCTAGTGTAGCTAGATCATTTATCCATGGTTCAATAAGTAAGTCGTCATTTGGGGGTGGTGGGATCTTGACATGGGTGTGTTTGTTTAATTCATTGATAATTGGATGTGATCGCCATTGTGGTGTATTTTTTGTGATATATATTGCTTTTCTAATTAGTTGGTATGTTGCAACATGTTTTTTCCATGTTTTTTGGGTTTTGCGTGGTAAGTATCCTCCTTGTTTTGAGATTCTATCATTGAGTGTAGGTATGGGTGGTGCGCTACATGTATTTTCTATAGCTTCTAATATTTTTTGAGTGATTTCGTCCATATGGGAGCATGCTAGTTTCCATTGATCGGGATTTAGATGTTCATATGATAATATGGTGTCTCGGTCATTTAATTGTAAAGCGTTGTTTTCATTAAAGTTTGTGTTGAATTTATCTAAATTATCTTGCGGTATAGGGTTGAGTATTCTAATTGGTCTCGAGGTAGGTGGTGTGGGGTGGCGTACAATAAGTTTGTTTTGGGGTATGTGTAGTGAAATGGGTGCATGGTCAGAGTTAAGATTGGCTTCTATAATTGTGGTACATGTGTATAGATTGTGATTTTGTGTTTTGATATAAAAGCCGTCTATTAGACTTGTATGTGTATAGTTGTATCCACCTTGTCTAGAGTAGTTTGTATTTGTTGGGACATATGTTAGTGCTAAGCTATCAATATATGTTTTCCATGCAAAATCTTCTTCTTGTGGTGGTGTGGTATTATGTTCATTTTGTCATCCTATTAAAGCTATGTCTCTATTAAAGTCTCCACATAGTATGAGAGTGTGGTTAGGATATGTGTTTAGGCGGTCAACACTACAACCTTACACAAGTGCCAACCAACATCCCCGTGGACGAAGGTACGGATTTGGCTCTAGACTTTCAAGTGGCTATCCATTTCGAACTACCTACTAACCCCATTTTGCATGATGAAGTCAAAATGATGGTTACTAACCGCCTCAAAGACATGGACATCCCTCTTGGTAAGAAGCTCATTGAACCCATCTCAATTCATTGTTTGAGTATCAAACAAGGGGGTGGGTTAAAGGGTGTATGGTCAAGACTAATTAAATTGCACCTTGCAAAACCGGCAATTGATGGCCTACTCCTCCTCAAAGGGATTAGACCCTTCATTCTCAAAATCGATGAGGTCAACGTGGTCCTGAAGGTATGTAAAACTTACCATAGCATTGCACACCATTCTAGCTTATCAGTCAAAATACAAAACCCTTCTTTGCATAACATTGCCGCTAACCACCTCTTCAAAGAGGTCCTTGAATCTAGCTTTAAACGTAGCCATGATTTTGAAGTGACTAGTGTGCAAAAGGCAAAAGGTGATGGATTTGCCTTCATCTTGACCACCACCCCACAACAAGCCAAGAAATCCAAGACCTACAAGTAACCGCACGCCAAGAAGTCATGCAAACAAAGAAGCCCCTTGGGGGAACCCACATCACCAAGGAAATGAAGGCTAAGAAAGACGCCCTCACCCTAACACTCTCCCATCTCCCTATACTTATGAATGTCATTGAGACCACTAATGCCATCTATACAACTATAGGAGACTCTAACGTTTGCTCTATTTGGTTTCACAAAGATAATGGAGTTTGCCATAACGGAAGTGCAAACGTGGTATGTGCTAATCCAATTGTGTATAGGGCATTTGCGAAGAAAACCATCCCTATTGGTGGCCACTTCGTGGAGTTCGCTCCTCATAGAAGGAGCATAGACAGAATCGAGCCACCCACCCAAGCCCAACTCATAGAGTTTGGCTTTGAAGACATCAACAAAGCCATCATCAACACGGTGGAGACCTTCAAACTTCACACCCTGTCCCAAGCAATCAACAAGAAGGACCTAATGGAGGCGTTTGAAGCAAACAACAAAATCTTGAGGCAAGAAGTCAAAGAACAAGCGGATGCAAAAGCCAAAGAACTCCAAGAAATCAAAGACCAAATGTTGAAGATCCAAGAATGTGTCGGTACCACCTTTGCAATGTTGCAAAACATCACGGGGTCCAAACCCCACACCTCGATTGAAGAAGACTCATAAAAAATGTGAAGAACAACAACCTCAAGGCCAAAGGCTCGACAACCTACCTGTATTGTATAGAATACGACCTCACTAGAATACACCTAGCCACTACCCATACATACTACAAAATCATATCAATACTAGTCACCATATACTCATATTACAAAATACGACTAGACCACCACAAAATACTAGTATTTGTTAGTATCCGTAGAGTATTCTCTACCGTACATACAGAGATATACATGGTAGAATACATCAAAATATACATAGGCATACACCCCAAAAAATATACGATATACACTATACATATGGTACACATATATTGTATAAAAACAAAAATAAAAATAAAAACAAATACTATACCAAATATTGTGTATACACTACAAATACATATATATATATACATGTACTGTACGGTTCAAAAATATTGACCCTCATACAGATACAAGTATAAACACCAGTATTGTTACCAAAATACACACTAATACAAATATCAAAACAAACACTTCTATAAACCCCAACACAAACACCAACACTACACATAAAAACGACTTAAATACCCCCTCAAAAACCAACATAAAACCACATAAATATATTCTCAAACATAACAATCACATACACACATGGCCAAATACAAACAAAAAATATATATATATACATACACTTCTACACCCTCCAAAAAAAAACAACTATGCAAATAAACACATGGCCACATAAAAAGTTAATAACGAATACAAATACACACACTATAAAAATGAAAAACAAAAAATTCATTACCCACATACATAATACAAACACCCACCTCCCCCCAAACCAAAAAGATCACAACAACATAAAAAAAACCCCTAAAAATATATACAAAACAATTACTCTAAAATACTACACTGAACATATATACTACAAAATTCTACTACTTCTAGAAGGAGAAATAGAAACCAACCCGGGACCCATACCTAATATACTAAAAAAACACCCCACTCTACATAAAATAAATACCAAAAAATACATCATACCTAATACTATAAAATCACAACAGAAATATAGACACATTGAAGGATCCCTCACACCCTGCTTAAAAAACACACATACACTATACCACATATATAACACTACACACCCAAACATTTCCCAATACATACAACAAAAAAATACGCATCCTCCACCCCACGTTCTATATACAATAGTAGTCACTATTCATCCACACACATATGAATATAATCATCTCCTAAACTCAAAAAATTTGAACACAATTACATGGACCAATACATTCCTACAAACCCTACTTAACTTACTGGAACAAAACATTCACACCCCGTACCCTTCTATAAAATCACACGAAGACACACTATTAAAAAAGCACAAAACAAAAAACCAAAGCCACATACGAAAATAAAAAAGTATAAAACAAAATAAAAAACCCACCTACTACAAAATACTAATACTAATTGGAGGGGACATAGAGATTAACCCAGGATCCATGCCGAACATATTAAAAAGACACCCCGCCTCACACAAAAAGAATGTCAAAACATATTTTATTCCAAATACCATTAAACTACAACTCGAATATGAACACGTCGCCAAAAACTTTACCCCCTCCTCAAAACCACGCATATAACACACCAACAACATAACCACACATAGCCATATATATAAATCAACATAATGAATACCCTCCATCCCACATTTAATACGCCCTAGTCATCACTATACACCCCAACATAAACCTCTGCAATCAACTCCTGAACACACAAAATCAAAACATAACCCAATGGGCCAATACACTCCTATACACACTAAAAAACCTACAAAATCCGCCCGAAAGACACATAAATACCCCACATCCCTAAACAACATTTCTTGAGACAAATTTAAACATCATAAACCACAACACATCAAAAAACAAAGAATTATATGACTTCATACACAACCAAAATACACCCTCAACAAATGACACAATAAAACAAAAATTCCCCTACCTCCCTAACACTATCATAAATGAGTCACTAAAATGCCTAAACCCCCACCCGGAGTACACCCACCCCCACCACCGAACCACATCCCACCATAAAACCAGAACCCACAAACGAATGACAACACAAGCATAATAACATGGAACGCATCATCCCTCAACACCGCGCTCCCAAATTTACAAAACATCATTACACACACTAACACACCTCCGGCATTCATAGTCATACAAGAAACAAAAATATCGGCCACAAAATCCACAAAATACATATAAAGACTATTTCCCGACTACAAATTTATCTTTAATAATACACATACCCTAATACGTTGTGTACAACAAAGAAGACCATATACACCGGGCCGAGGGGGCCTCCTCACTCTCATACACAAAATTACGCCTTTCCAGGCAATGTCAAAAGAATTCCCACCCCAACGAATATATCCCCTTACCTCTAAATTATGGAAATCTCTAATCACCCACTACAACCATGGCTAATCCACCACATATACATGCCATCCCACCCCGAAGACATCAAACTCACCGAGGACATCAAAACCAACATCACCACCCATATTACCAGCAACCTCAACCACAATCACATCTTATGTAACAACTTCAATAGAGACGTTGCCCTCATAGGTAGACAAAACGGAAACCTACGCACACCACCACAAATAATAGACCTGCAGTGGAAACAATTTACAGAAAACCTAAACTTTAATTATATTCCCACAAACACTACATACTCTAGACAAGGAGGATACAGTTATAGCAACTGACCCTAATTGATGGATTCTACGTCCGTACAATTAACCACACCACATTTACTTCCACAACAAATAATAACATTCATCTAAACTCCGATCACTCACCCATACAACTTTACATCCCAAACAACACATTTATAAACCGTACACCAACCCACACAAACAAAAGACCACATACGTATCCTCAATCCCATCCCATAAAACAACATAGAATTATTCAACACAAAATTCTTCGAGGAAAAATCAATACAAATTGACTCCCTAATAAACGAACTAGAATCTAATAACAATCTCTCCCAAACGCAATGGCAAGAAGCCTGTCATACTCTAGATACACTGATCTACAATATATCCGATACAATTGAACAAACCTGCAAAGCCCAACCCATACCACAAATGACAAATCGAACATCACAACAAGGTGGATATTTACCCCAAAAACTATCTAAACCATGGAAACAACACTTAACCATTTACCACACTATAAGAAAAACCATAAGAACCGTAAATAACAACCCCCAATGGAGAAACCACCCTATCCTCAACGAACTCCAAAACCTTCAACACACACAAATCCCTAACCCACCCCCCCATACATCTACCGCACGACACATGGATAAAAAACATAGCACTAATTGCAAAAAATGCCAACATACAAGCCCGAAAAATAACTACCAAACATACCCAAGAAAATATTCGAAAAACCATCTCCAAATACAGACTACTATATGAAACTAGCCCCAAAAAAATAAACAAAAGAGTATTCAAAACTATGGAGTCCCCACCATTAGACTGCATCACCGACCAATATAACAATATACTAACTAGCCCAGAAGACATTGCAAACGAAATATTTAACCAACAAACAAAAAAACAACACACCTACGATAAACACATGCAACTATAAACCGGACCACCGCACTACATGTACATGCGCAGTACGACAATATCCATGGCACGACCTAGATGGATTCACATTGGAAAAAAGAGGAGACCCGGAAAACCCACAACACACATACTTTAATCAAGCTACATACGAAACTTGCCTACGTAACCTAGGAAATAATAAAGCCCCCGGTCCGGACCGCATACCGAACTCTATATTAAAAAAATATGCCCCCAAGGTTCCACAAACTACTAAACCTCTTCTTCTCCCACTGCTATAAACAAAAACAAATCCCTGCTTCATGGAAAACAAGTGCAACAATCCTACTATACAAAAAAGGAGACCCATCCATGCTACCCAACCATAGACCCATTGCATTAGCCAATACCATCTATAAACTATTTACAAGTACACTCACATCAATACTATCATCATATGGCGAAAAATATAAAATACTACATGATAGTCAAGAGGGGTTTCGCGCAGAAAGAAGCACCGCTAGACAAATCCAAACAATAATAGCCGCATTAGAAGATGGAAGATTTACAAACCAAGACATATTCATATTGTATGTTGACTTCAAAAATGCCTTCGGCTCCATCGACCACGCTAGACTTTTAGCCATAATGACGGACCTTGGATACCCCACAAACGCCACCGCACTAGAGGGAAATATATACTCCGAATCCTCAACCTCTTATATAGGAGAACACTTTGGTAAAACTAAATCCATAGCCATCCAAAGGGGAACAATATAAGGAGATACTCTAAGCCCATATTTATTCATTATATTCCTAGAACCACTACTTAGATGGCTAGATAGAGGCAACAATGGATACACATTTGGGACATCACAAACCACCATTAACTCCATGGCATACGCGAACAACCTTGCGGCCACAAGTAACAAAATCAACGCCATAGAAATACAACTCAACAAAATAGACAGGTACTGCAAATGGACAGGTATGGATGTAGGTGTCCCAAAATGTGCCATCACTGGATGCCCAAATAAATAAAAAATAAACCCCACCACATTTAAAGCCCTAATACAAACCTCCAATATTAATTACCAAAACCAACAAATACCCGTACTACACCAGATGGAACCTTACACATATTTAGGAATAAACCTAGTCCCCTCCCTAAAATGGAAAACCCAAATCCATGCCACCACCAAAAAATTAATCAAACAATGCCCAGAACTAGTAGCTTGTCTGGCCACTATGAAACAAAAAATAAAAATGATTGACACAGTTTTAAGACCGGGCGTGGCATACAGCTTCTACGCGGTACCATACTCAATGCCCGCCATAAAAAAAACTAGACAAAAAATTACCGCCAGATAGAAAACTGTATGCAGCATGCCAAAATGTATGTCCAACATAATAACCCAATTACCGTACAATCTCTTCGGACTCGAAGCTTTTTTGCTAAAGAACGCATACCTCAGATGCATAGGAGAACAATTACAGAATGCTCTAAATGATTGTGGTAGACTTGGGAAAATATACAGGGGCCTATCACATCACATCCTCGCCCAATATGGGGGGGCCAAAAACATACCTAGAATAAAAAAGACAAACTGTACAAGATCACCAATAACACGTACCTTCTTCTTACTAAAACACGTAGCAAAAGTCCACCTAAAAAGTATCCTCCCCAACTTTCTTATAGAACCAACAACACTAGAAAAAGTTTGGACTCTTGAAACACAAAGCCATAATACACTCAACACACAACTATCTCAAAAGTTATTACAAAAACTCCTATCAAAAAATATCTACGAACTAAAACAAATTTCCCTACCTAACGGAACACACATTATGAATAATGAAGAATTTAAAACCTACCACTTCACCCCATCAAAACTAATTAAAAGTGCCCTCAAAATCGCACGACAACTCTTTTGCCACTTAATATACCCCCCTCCACCCAATACCCATACCAATACACATATACACTCCCATACACTCAGAGACCCATTCATTACTATAAACAACGACATCACCCAAAGAAATACCCCCCCACAATCAATACACCCCCCACCCCCACCCATATCACCCCCACCCTCCAAACCACATCCTTGAAAACCCCACCACATATTCCATTAACAACATCATACACCACGAATACAAGGAAAAAATAGATAAAAACCAAATCGAAAACAAATACACTAGATATCTATGTCAATGGACTTTTAATAACTACACCTATAACAAATGGCTCCCCCAAATAAACCTCTTCCCAAGACACAACCAAAACACCATTACACATAATAAAAATAAATTGACACAATATTATCAAAGAATTCAGCACAAATTCTACAATGAAATTATCCCAGCTCACCACCCACAAAATCAACCCCAGGACATAAGGTCCGTCACCCCACCCACAAAATCAACCCCAGGACATAAGGTCCGTCACCCCACCCACAATAATCCCCCTACTAAACATCTACACAACGGAATGTAACCCCGAAAACGACATTCTCACCTCATCTAACACAATTAAAATTGACAAAGACCAAGCACACTTATACAAATAAGATGGACGACACCTCTTCACCATCCCTATTACTAGGCTCACATGGTTATGGAATCAATACAACACTAAACTACAAACCTCTACAAACATTGAACCAACAACCCAACCATTTGAAACCGAAGTCATATGGCTATACCAAAGATATAAATATAGAATACCAAAAAATAACCCCCTTAAACTTACACAATACACACTACCCATACCCATACTAAACTCATTAATCTCCACATTCAACATCCAACAATCATACTTCTCCTCCCCCGTCACATGCTCCACCAAACTCAACAAATTTTACTCCCCCTTTGAAAGAGATAAAATATTCGGATCACTAGGTAAAGCCTTTGACCACAAATGGATAGGTAATGGTATGGCCCACCCCCACAATGAAAAAGAAACACAACAAACACTACATTCGGCCCGCCTCGCGGCCAAACATGACCCAAACCACACCTCCACCCTAATCATAACCCCTGACAAAAATTGGTATCAAAATCCTAACCCACACTCGGGCCCCTTTCCTGACACACACATCATTGCACTATTCGAAACAGACTCAATAACATACAAAGAACCCACTATCCCACTAGACCTAAAAAAGCCCAGAATTGAATCATCCACTCTACAAATAATATGCATCCACCACCAAAATCAAACTCTAGGCACACAAGAACAACTAGAAGAACTCTCCTCCATAGCAAAGACTCTAAACATACACCGGATACTCAAAAAAGTGGCCCCACCAACACCAATGCAAACATCCGTCAACAGAAACAAAAAATGGTCAAAACTACACTACTATAACAATACACTAAGCCACACCCTATCACCCCGACCCCTCCCGGAGTATCAAACTAACACCCTATCTAAATTTAACCCCGCATATAGCTATTATACTGATGGCTCCTTCAAACCGCCAGAACAAATTAGCCCGGGATCTTGGCGCAGAGAAAAAGCCGGTTATGAAAAATACAACGATACGAAAGAAATCAAACTAGCCAAAAGACTACATGGATTGCAAAATATCCTTAGAGCAGAACTAATGGCCATCCATAAAACACTAGAAATCGTCACAACAAAATACAACAATGAACCGGTGTACATATTTATAGATTGCATTAACGCACTATATTTATTAAACACCCAAATAACACATCCTACCCTCCATAATAGTCACCCCGACGAAATCATACTAGAATCAATGGTCCAAATGATACTAAAACGAGGACAAATCACAACCCTCCACAAAGTCCGAGCCCATGCTAATATTGAGGGCAATGAACAAGTGGATAAACTTGCAAAAGAAGGAAGAGAAAAATCACATAAAAATGCCAAAGACCCACATGAACACGCCCACGCCACCCCTTACTATTTCCAAAAAGAAGATTGGCCCTCCAAAGAAGACACCCCCGATAAAGGCCCGGTTAGATTCCTGAATAAATACCTCAAAAAACAAGACCTATTTAACGATCTTGACACAATCACAGACAACTTTCCTAGCATAGAAAAGTGGACTAACAACAATGACATAGACAATGAACTCTCTACAAACTTTTGGAAAAACCCCATCATCACCGATTCACAAATAACATGCCTTATCAAATTCCGTACTGGTCAATACATGGGAAACGCCCGTAAACAACTCTTCTTCGGAATAGAAAGATTCCCATCCATAACATGCCCCATATGCCCCTCAACGGACCCCGACACATGGCTACATGTTCTACTCAAATGCCAAAACCACCACATACACTCCCTAATTGTTAA
The DNA here is from genome assembly GCA_963971425.1 of Bryoerythrophyllum caledonicum. Lineage (NCBI taxonomy): Eukaryota > Viridiplantae > Streptophyta > Bryopsida > Pottiales > Pottiaceae > Bryoerythrophyllum > Bryoerythrophyllum caledonicum. The sequence continues at coordinate 6,697,300 of OZ020521.1, read as the reverse complement.
AAGACATAACAAAGCGGTATGGGAAGTCCGAAAACTAATCACCTCTTACAATAAATCGAGATGTTTTATACTAATGAATGCCGGCACCTTTAATAACAATCCACAAGAAAATACGGTCCCCCCTTGGCTACTCCCATGCTCATGTATGATCCAAAGATGTCATTGCAACGCTAGGCTCAAACCGGACATCTTGTGTGTTAAAGGTTTACCATATAATGACCTACCACTCGTTAACATCAACCAAGACTACACCATTCAATTCATTGAATTCACATATTGCAACGATAGATTTTCCCCGGAAACAATCCACAATAAAAGAGATAAATACCAACCCCTTATTGACGACATCATCGCCCTCGGATGGAATGTTGACCCCCTTATTGTAATCGCATCCGGCGCTCGTGCCACCACCTTTATCCCATCTATGAGAACTCTAGAAGATACCTTCAAGATACCCATTGAAACAATCAAAACCTCCTTTAAAAACAATAACACCATAGCTATCCAATATGCCATGTCCATTCTTCTACACAAACGCAAAATCGAAAACAACCAAGCCCTCCCTGATACACAAGACCCCCCCTTAAATTCTTCCCCCACCTTGAGTTATCATGACTAGTTGGTTTTGAGGTTTTTGACTAATTGCTTGGTTTGTGGTTGGTTCGTTGGCTAGTTACTTGGTTAGTGATTCGTTGTTTGGTTGATTGGTCTGTGGTTCTTTGGCTACTTGTTACATAGTGTCTACCCTCGAGAGAGGGAAGTAGTTCCAGCTTACTAATTCCTTGTCCAATGGGCATGGTCTTAGTAGTGGAACAAACAAACATTTTATTCACGCCAGCCTCCTTCGGGGACCAATGTTCTTCTTCTTCTTCTTCGAGTCCTCTCGGGGAATCTAGAAGGTTCGGGCAAGTTCCTATGGTGTAATTTTATAACATTTTTCTTTGATATTTTTAATGCAGATGGACATTACTAACGCTTTGTTTGAGTCCAATTTTTTTCCTAAATCCAACATTCAATGAAAAAGTTATAGGGTTTTGAAGTTCAAATGGGGAGAGCATGCAAGTCGGGCAACTCCAAAAGCTTTTGCTAGGACACTCTATTGAATGTGAGATTTTCAATACTAGCAAGTAATATTTTTTCCTTTCAAATTGCCAAAAAAATCTTTTGTCTTTAGTGAAAAAAATTATATAAATCCAAGTCAAACATTTTCACACATTATTGCACATTGTCGGGCAAGGAACCAAAAAAACTTCTTCTTTTTCACATAAAACTTTGAGGTCATCATATTTTAATTTTTAAATTTTTTCTGCAACAATATGTGGTGTAAACCTTCTTATTGACCATTCGGATTCTCATTCTAAAATATACTAAGTTCACAAAAAAAAATTGCAAATTGACAATTTTTGAACCTTCACTCCTTGCACAATTTTTTTGAATATTTTACACCATTTTTCTACCTCTTAAAATTGGAGTACAAGGAACTAATATCATGCTCAACATGATGGAAATGAATTTAGACCTTGTGAAGTGCAAAAATTTGACACCAAGTGAAGTCAAAGCCTGCTGATCCATGAAACGTAGCGAAGAAATGAGCAAAATTGAAATACTATTATTAAAACTAGAACATTAGAATTGAAAGCCTATTGATTTCAGTTCTACTGTTAAAACTAGAAGTAAATTTTTTATGTTTCGTCCTTACTCAATGCACTAAAACAAACAATTTTGAAGTGTTTTTGGTGTGACATTGTCAAAGAAATTTACGGGTTAAGAGAATACTTGGGTTGAAGTCCATATCGATGCTAGGTTCATGTAGTTTAACATGATTCTATGAAGTTGTGTAAAACTATATTTTTATTTAAGTTTACGCAAATGTAAACATGGTAGTCATATACACCATAATGAAATGTGACGTTGAAATCATATCTTTTTGATATCATCATATCAAAACAATATAAAGTAACATAACCAACAATGTATATGAATCAATATCAAGATTATATAGTTTTTTGGTTTTCAAAGTCAACACTAAAACAATATAGACCTTTATGAGGTTTTAATAAACCTTATATATATATTTTTTGAATCCCGTAGACATATGACCACAAGTCATAGGTTACAAAGATAGAGGTACTTCTTTGGTGTGGGAAAGTTATGACGTAACTATTGTAAAGTTGCACGGAAAATCTATCACTTTACGAAAAGATATTCCCTGAATTTCTTCTGCAACAACTCAGCATCAGGTAAAGCCAAGTAAGCCAGCTTTTACCGTGACGTGAATAGATGGTCCTCTTGAGACTTTATTGCTGTAACATATACTAAAATATATGGGGAGGGTGAATATTTGTACCAAGTTTGTTAAAAACGCCCTCCCACTTGGCAGTAACAAAACCTTTAATCCTGGTACAATTTTTTTTAATTATAACTTAGAATTTATTACACTGAATAAAAAAATTGTATGGGTGGTGCTATCAGGGATAATCAATGCGGATACATACATACTAGTTTAGTGAAATCATCACATGGTTGATTGAAGATATTTAGTATAACCACACTAATGTTTTTTGGTAACGCAATAACTTTTTACTTTTGAAGAAGATTTTTACCGAAGGCATAACTATCAATACTATCTAAAGAGAGTGATCATTGTTAACATAGTTGGTAAAAATATTCATCTAGAGTAAAAACTTATAGCACTTTTAAACAAATTAGTGCGGTTAACACTAAATATCATCTTTAGTGTAATGGAGTTGAGCATGGAGCCGGTTGAATGTAGAAACATAAGACACTATACCGTTCACCGTGTATAGTGTGGATAAACCCTTTTAACATCTAAGTGGATGACGAGGGCTTCAAAAAATCTAGAAGCGTAATAGATTATGCTTCTATAGCATTATCTAACATTGGATACATTTCGTCGTGACCCCACTTCACAGAAATTACTATAGTTTGCCAATGTCTCCATTGATTTGAGATCAAATACATCCATTGGAAAACTAATGAGTTGCTCAAAGTGCGTTCTGAAGACGAGAAAGACAACAACCAATTGTGGAAATAGTTGAATTAACAAAAAGACCAAAAGCGACCCTCCTAGGACCTCTTCATGCATTTGTTTGATGTAAATTAGTGTAGGTGATCCACATCAATAGTTAACACTATTTTTAGAGAACAAAATAAACACGCAATTAAGCAATTATGCACATAGCCAAGTGCACTAATTGTCGGTCGAAAACGACAATTTTTTGCTCAATTTTTTAAAAAAAAATCCAAGAATTTTGTATGTTATTTGTATTGAATTTAGATAACTGCCGTGTTAAACATTGGCTTCTTTATGTTCACGTAAATGATATATTTCTCCTTTTGTTAGGGATTTAATGGAAAATACATGATTCCTAATCTAATTCACAATTCCTTCTAAAAAACTATAACCATGTACCTAAAAAGATTATAAATGTGTTTTGTATTATTATAGGATTTTAGAGTATCTCACTATAAATACAATTTATAACAGATACAATAATAAAATACTCAATTTAGTGAGAACTTGTGAAGAACCTCACAGTTTATTATATGCAAGAACATACATAATCAAACAATTCAACACTACTACAAAGATATACAAAAATCAAACATATCATATGGACCACTCAATATATAATTGTACAGTACCCACCAATAAGTATACGTTCATTTTGCATATGTACGTTTCCACTCTACACTGCTGCCAACTTTGACACCCTTTTAAAGGCTGAAAAATTGTCAATTCACCATGATATTTTTGGCACAAGATCATTTCTACGTTGACAACATGTGTGCAAAATTTCAAGGTCGGAAGTCAAATTAAAAGAAAGATATTCAAGATCTACCAACATGGGTAGCACTAAGAAAAGTTTCATAGCTACGAACTTTGACACCCTCCCAAGGATTGAATTTTTTCTTTTTGCCCATGTAATTTTCGGCATGGGACCGCCTCTGTGTTTATTACATGTTTAAAGTCTAAAACATCCACACAAAGAGACATATTTAAAATCTAGCAACATGTGTAGTTGTGAGTGTAGTTGTAAGAAACATTTCACTCCTGGCCAACTTTGACACACTCCCAAGGATTAAATCTTTTGTTTTTGCGCATGAAATTTTCGGCATGAAACCATTTCAATATCAAATACATGTGTGCCAAGTTTTAAGGCCAGAATACCTACACAGCAAAAGATTTTTGAAATCTACCAACATGTGTAGTTGTGAGAAACATTTCACTCTTGCCAAATTTGACACCCTCCCATGGATTGAGTTTTATATTTTTTCCCATGAGATTTTGGACATAAGACCATCTCTATGTTGATTATATGTGTGCTTAATTTCAAGTCTAAAATATCCACGATAGAAAAGAAAAAATTCAAAATCTACCAACGTGCTAATTGTGACAAACAACCAAGGGTACCATTTCAACTTTGGCACCTTCCCTAGGTTTGAAAAATTGTTATTTTACTATAAATTTTTTAACACATGATCACCTCTATGAATATAACATGTGTGCCAAATTTCAAGGCTAGAAGATGAATAAAAAAACCCATATTCCAAATCTACCAACATGTGTAACTATGAGAAACAATCTTGTGTATCTATTATTGTATTCATCACATGGCTTTGAAATTTAACACACATGTTATGAGCATAGAGATGATCTTGTGATAAAACTTTCATGGTAAAATATCAAATTTTCAGCCCTCAAGAGGGTGTCAAAATTGGCAATAGTGAATGGCTTACAACTACACTTGTTGGTAAATTTGGAATATCTTTTTCTATATTCATCTTCTGGCCTTGAAATTTGGCACACATGTTGTCAACATAGAAATGATCTTGTGCCAAAAATTTCATGGTAAAATGACATTTTTCCAGCCCTCAGGAGGGTGTCAAAGTTGGCAGCAGTGTAGTGTGGAAACGTTCATGAACGTATATTTATTGGTGGGTACTGTACATCACCCACCAAAACTACAAAAGCATCTTGAATTACATTATTCTCACCTATTTGCACCTACACAACATGCCTGCTCAACGATAGTATTACTCCAGGGCTTAGAGCTGGTTTTCAAACAAATCAACTCCCTCCACGTGTTCTATGGCGCTGCCTACCATAACGAACAATTCATGATCCTGCACTACACAATCTTCCGTATCTCCAAGACTGATGGACGCACACTCAACATATCTGTAATTGCCAGGCATACCCTCTCGCGTATGGCTTCCGCTATCATCATTGTAGTAAAAGCCATCCTCTATATTAATTGACATCTCTTGCTTTGAGGAGAAGGCCCGCTAAATGCAATGACGCCCTTTAATACGTTGGATCCTGGAACAAAAGGAAATAGTAGCCTCGTATGACATTGAGTACCTCCGGACCTTGCATGCGTCTCTGATTCTGGCTCTGGTTGAGAATGCATCAAAGATTGTGGAAACCTCCTTTGCACCGAAAACAATGTAGGTGAGTCGGATTCTTCTGCCTCTGTCTTAAGCCCTTGAGGGGCAAATGTACCTCCACCTTCTGTCACTGCCACCAAACTAACATCCATTACACAAGTATCTTGCATCCTCCCGATAGGTATCGTAGATGTCTCCCCCAAAATATCTCATAATGTCGGCTCTGTTGATGGAATCTTTTCTCTCGGACGAGACAAGTCTACTTCCTCTTCATCGGTGTTTAAGTTCGTGAAATTTGAGCTACTACCAGATGTGGAATCTTCAGTGGTACCAGAACGTGGCAATCTCTCTTATACACCTCCGTCATCCTCATCGTCGTCCTCATTCCACACTCTACAAACTGCCTCTTCGGTCTCCTACACAATATTGCAAGGACTGCTTGTGCCACCAGTCCTCATCAACAATTGTCCTTGGAAATTGTTGGTCAATTCATTGTATAGGAATGAAACCTTGTCCGTACAATTGTCAATAATAAAAATCTCATATCCGTAGAAATCTCCTTGAAGGATTGTAGGAATGGCCGTAGATATGTTACATGCACTAAACCCCAACCTCCAGACAAGTACAAGCCCACTAGTCTTGCCAGCTCAGATAAGGATTTCTCAAGAGGATCAACTTCCGAAGGCTGCCGTACCTCACTTCATTGATCCAAGAATACAAGTGGAAGTGGAAGGCCCCCAGAAACATAATTGGGCCATGAGAAGTACCCATAGGATGTTGCATACAAATCACAACATCGCCAATTGCTTGAACTACTTGCTGCACGCGCCCACTCTCTGTAAAATCAAGAGCATAGGAATTAACCAAGTTGGAATCAAATGCCCATCATCCACGTCGCATAGTACATTCCGCTAGAAGCTTCACCTTTGTAAACAACTCTTCGTTGGCATACACGGTCGGTGGTAATAAGAAGATGACGTTCCATCGTTCGATGTTTGTCATCCATAACACCAACTGTGCAAAAGCTATGGATAACTCGTCGTCTTTTGAAGGACCATCTCCATGCCTGCCACCGCCATGCCGACAATCAATCATCCACAAGCATGTTTTTTCTAGCTGTATATAGTCGGTACAAAATAACCCTCTTCTACACCAAACCAGAAGAGGATTCTCAGTGTCGTTTTGACCTGGCCTATTGACTTCTATCTGCCACTCCCAATTAGTAGTACTCAAACCTCCTACATCCACGGACAATCCAATATATCCATACTCCCCAGCTACAATGTCACGATAATGAAACCTGATTAAAGGGGGATGAAGTAGGCTATGGCTTCTAGTTTAGACACCTTCCTCCGCACATGAGCACTCCAAGCTGCTTTTGCAGTAGCATTCAAAAGTTTTTCAAGGGTATTAAGATGCTCATTGCCCTCCAAAAATACTTCCCAATACAAAAGAACTCTTCCATAGAAGTAGATGAACATTCTTGGTTTCTCTACCATCAGCCAACAGATGGTATTTATCACAGCTTCTCCTCTCTGATACCAATCAACTACATCGATAATAATACAAGGATGTGGATTTGGATCTTTATATTGTTGAAGTGATATGCTTGACAAGGTCTCCGTCCATCTTCTTTCATTGGCTTAGCTCGACAAGAGTTTGCGACGCGTAGATAATATGAATCCGGAACCCTACTAAACGGCCTCAATTAATTCTGGGTCATCAGCTTCCGCGTCAGTCATACATCCTTATTTGGATCCAACTCTTTCTTCCTTGCCATTTCTTTTCACTTGTCTTCTTATTCCTTGCTGTAAGAGAGATTCGCCTTTGTAGTCCTTGCATACTTGAATGATAGCTTCAAAGCAATCATTGCTAGTATTCCATGCATGATGGATTAGGTCCTCCATGTTCTTTGCTAGCTTCATAATCGTAACATCTCCACCCCCTCCTTGGACAACCTATGCACTGCACTTGTCGCACTCACCAAAGCAATAGCCTTGCGAGCATCGTCCGCACGTAGTGAGCTATTAGGCTTCCCGTATAGATCTAAAACTTGGCGGAGCTTCCTCATATCCTCCTCCACAATGGAATAGGATTTTCTCTCCCACTCCGCTACATTAATCCGCATAGACTTCTCAATATAAAACTGACAATCATCATACACTACAAATGTGGCCTCTGGCCGCTCAAACGTCTCTAAATACTCATTTATTGGCATATTACCATTTCTGCACTGCTCGTGGGCAAACTTACAAGCTGCCACTATATATTGCTCATCCGCAGTTTTCCAAATGATATGATCTTGAAGCCAAGTGTATTGGGTTCCTACACCACCATGTGCAGAAGCACTTCCATGTGTAAGGAATATGCGCTCAAATTCTCATGTTGTTTCTACCAACGGAAACAACAACTCTTGCTACTTAACCGCACCATCGTCTATACAAGTATGCACAATATATATGATTGGTCGGAGTACTAATATGCTCACCAAGATCCTAGATTTTGGATCTCTTAAGCGGTCAAACACTTCTCTTATCCTCTTCTGTGATAAAACTTGGTGGTTTGTTTCTGGATTCTCCACTGAGACAATGCGGTCTATATGTGCCTCAAACACAAATTTCTCCTATAGTGAACCTTTAGCAATCTCCTCTGTTGTAGGCACTGGTGCTTTTAAATACCTTGAAGTTAGAACGTCTTGTGGTATCTGCGCATCATCTTCTAAATCCTCTTGTAAATGCTCCATTAGGTTGGAAAATTCTTCTTACATCCCTATGAATCTCCTCCAAAATCCAAGTCAAGTGAAATTCCTCAAATCATTGTAGAAGTTTTGGTTGAACACATCTCCTATGGTATGTACTGCTAGGCACAATAACGTCTTGGCATATTTGACTTTATCACCGGAGATAGTGTTGAAGGCTAAAAAGATTATGGATGAACATATTAGATATGAGGCATCACAGGAGACGGATTCAACATCTGCAACATCTCAAGCTGTTCCAACGGAGTGAGAAGAAACAAAAGAAGTTTATTGAGCTTTAGCACGTCCATTGCAGTTGGATTGGCAACCGATTGAAGGGAGGATGGAATGTGAGGACCACCATCCCACCACAACTTCTCAACTACAAGCATCACACCATATCTTCACGTCGTTGTCTAATTGCCTGGATTTTGCCAATACGCTTCTTCAATGATCATGAACGCTTCCCTAGCTCAAAGGGATAATCCATCACCTATAAAGAAGTCTTTAATGGATCCACTTCTGCAATCCACTAGCCGTGGCTCTCCAAGATTTTGTCAATTCTTGGTGGTGCCACAACGCCGCACTCAAAAAACCTGTATATCATTGCAATACAATAGTAACTGTCAATATGAAATAAAATTCTTCTTGCTTATTTAGATGAATTTCTTAGAGATATTACATTTACATGAGAAGATGATCATTTCACATGAATTAAAAATTTAAATTGGTTTATTATCAACCTTCATTTTAGGCACAATTGTTTTATTTTGTTATACTGTTTTTCTCAAAGATGATCATTTCGTGTACGAGATATCAATACTATGGTTAATTTGAAAGTATAGTATGTTAAACAATAGAAAACATCATCTATTTTTTATATATATTAAGAACGCTTCAAAATTGTTGATTTGAGTTGACGATTAAATATTGGAAAAAATATAATGTGAACTTACAATTATTGAACCTCCACTCCTTGCACAATTATTTTGAATATGCTACACTCCTTCTCTAACTCTAAAAATTGGTGCACAAGAAACTAATATCATGCTTAACATGATGGTAATGAATTTAGACCTTGTGTAGTGCAAAAATTGGACACCAAGTGAAGTAAAAGTTTGGTGATCCACTTACGCAGGCAAGAAAATGAACCCTCTTCTATACTTCAAACACCATAATCTTTCAATCCAGGTTGTCAAAGTTTATGAAAATTTGTGAGCATCTTAGCTAATAAGCCATAATTGAGATCCTATGGTTTAAACTAGAAGCAAAAGATTTGTTTTCCTTCCTTATATATTGCACTAAACCAATGATTTTTGAAGTGTTTTTGGTGTAAATTGTCAAAGTAAATAAGGGGTTAAGTTACCAGGCCAGTATGGATATGAACAGGTAGGGGTATTAGCGAATCCGGGTATGAGTGGGTACAAGTATGAGCGGATACAATAAGGATAAGGGCGGATACAAGTAACGGTATCAGCCGGAACGGGTGAGGTTATCAACCGGGATGGGTAAGTTGGGTACAAGTAAGGATATCAATCAAGTACGGTAGGATTTCAGCAGGGTCCGGGGAAGGATATCAACCGAGACTGGTAAGTTGGATACAAGGAAGAATTACAGTTGGGTAAGGGTAAAGTTGGATACAAGTAAGGATTTCAGTCGGGTACGGGTTCTAGGATCAGGCGGGTACCAGTACCAAGAAGGTACTAGTTGCAAAGAGGTATCAGAGAGGGTACGGGTATGAGGGTAGGGGTATTGGATGTGACCATGAGTGTGTGCGCGCACACACCTGTTACTTGGTGTAAGGGAGATCGAGGGGCGAGAGGGGAGGGTTAGAGTTTCATTGGCGGCCCTGTGAGGAAGGGAAGGAGGAGAGGTTGGGAGGAGAGAAGGTCTGCGCAAGAGGGGGCTGCGCGAGAGGAGGTTGCGTCATAGGAGGCTGTGCGAGAGGGCTGCAAGGAGAGTGGGGTTCGAAGAAGAGAGAGGGTAGATTGGAGAAGATAGAAGGGGGTTGGAGAGAGGAGAGGGGGGATCAGAGAGGGGGGATCAGAGATGGAAGAGTAGCGAGGAAAGGGGGCGGTAGAGGGACAGGAGGGCTGTGAGGGAGAAGAATGAGCTGCGCAAGTGGGGAGAGGGCTGTGAAGGGGGAGAGGATTGTAAGGTGATTTTTGGTGTGAAAATGCCTTGTGTTTTTACGGGCTAAGTAAAATACTCACAAACTTTTATAAACTTTGACCGCATGGATTGAAAGATTAAAGTGTTTGAAGTAGAGAACACGGTTCATTTGCAACCCTCATGTTTTTATTTTTCCAGTAGCAATATTGGAGAGCCGTACATTTCACTCCCCTTTGATACAACCACATACCCAAAGAGATAATATCCTTTCTAATAGCTCTGTGGAGCCCTAATTAGGACGAGCAGTACGTGCAAGGCAAATTCAAGAGAGATCTGTTGGGGTCATGACATTTGGAATGAAAAGAGCAATAGAATTGCTCTCCGAATGAGGAGATGTGGTGGGCTTTGCAACCAGGGAGCATGCATTCAAAAGTAGCATGGAATTGAATGGGTCGAAGTTGTTCCCATTTGAGGTAGTGGTGCGTATCACTAGGGTAGAAAATGCATCACATTGGACCGGAGAGATTATAGGAGAATGTCTTGGCATGTGTGTCGGCTTGATCATTTGTGGCACCGGTCTTTCCTACGTACTGTGGCTGTAGAACCTGATATTACAAATGCCCATGATGAAGTTGGATTACAAACATCACCTATACGAATGATGGCCCCACAATATGATTTCCATGAGTGTATTAATACACCAAGATCCACCGAGAGGTCTTGGCACACTAGTCTAGCTTCAAACGCCAAAGATGAGAGTTTGCCATTTCTCCAATCTACTCCCTCAAACATCCAAGATTTGCCCCACGTAGATGAATTAACTTACGATAGACGAGCGCATTGGCCCTATTCTATGCAGAATAGGAGAAGGAGAGTTTCAAGAGAGGCATCGTTGACAGAAACAACACCATAAAAGGTATCCCTTGTAAGCGTGCAAATTGCAAAATATAGCACAAAGAGGATGCAAATGGAACTGTTTGAGGGACGTTCCAGCAAGATATCTATTGGACATGCAATATAATGAATGGGCTTATGAGTTTCCAGTACAAAGTATGTGGATGAGACAAATGTTGGTTTCATTTTACACATAGAGAGAAGGAACTGTCGAGATATATTTGTCACGAAGTTAGATGGCAAACAAATTTGTAGTGCTTGCTACGCTCTTGGTGTTGGATATTTGTAGAGATGCTTTAAGCAATTGAAGAAAGATTGTTTAATATATCGAAGAGTGACATCGATTCATGGTAACACCCTTTGAGATCTGATTAGAGAAAGTACAGAAGGTATGCAACAAAGGCGTGCTTTAAATAATTTGTGGACGAAGTGGATTGTCGTCAACCTCATCGCTCTATTTTCCGTAAGAGTGACAACGAAGTGGTGCCTCCTATTCTACTTCCTAATAATACAATAAAGTTTGAATATTCAAATACGTGAACGAGGAGGTGAAGAGAATTTGTAGTGGGGAAACCATTTCAATTAGCTCGTTTTGGAGGATGTGGCCCATCAAGTATCTCCACGTCCACGTACCCCTGTTTTTCAGATTCTCAAAGTGTTATCATTGTTAGGAGTATAAATGTGCCATGGAGGGAACCACGAATGCGGATGCAAGGATTAAGATAATGGAGTTGTTTATGTTGCATATGTGTAACCAGATGGAAGAACGTAGGCATTATTGGATATTCCAGAGGTTATGTTATATTAGCCCTGAGTTGTACATGTCCATTACTGTGGATGACATGGACCAAAACACAACCATGATACCAAGGATGCGTCAGACAGTGAAGAACATTCAGCATTGATTTTTAATGACCCATTTGTGTGGGGCCCTTGTATATGGGATTGGTTTGTATTGCAATGTGTGGTTTGGAGCTTATCACAAACTTGATAGCAACGAGGTTGTAAGCACATTATTTTACGTGATAGGAGATGTTTTACGGAGGAAGGATTTTTTGCCACCAACATTGTCCATCCAAGCGGAGAAATGGACACGCAAGAATAAAAACATTTATATGTTTGCTCTATGTGCTACATTGGTCGGATTGGGCTTCTTTCAGGAGATAAAACTCTCTTTTCTTACATTGGGCCATATGGATAAAGATATTGATCAACGCATTAATTGTATTTCAATTACGTCAAAGAAGTCGGACGTGGACTTGTTGAAGGAGATGCTTAGTCTTATGGAAAGAGGAACATCACCTACGGAGGCTTTTATTAGCGCCCAACTGTTAGAGAATGTGTGGGGATTGGAAATTGTTTATAGCTCCTCATTTACTGGCAGGTGCGGATTCATTGGTTGGCATAACATTTCCGCACCACATGCAATTCTAAATGGACAATCAAGAGGGGACCCGTGATGTTCAAGTACAACACAAGCATTTTTGCCAGGATCCATGGGGACTGAAGGCAGGGACGAAGACTTTGAGGTCGTTGCCAAGTAGAGGGAAGCGACAAGCTTTTGCGCAAGTGTTTGCAATAGACGAACGAGAGCTAAAGGCGTTGGATGACTTCATTGCATATAAAGAAAGGTGCATTCAAGGATCGTAGCATGAGGACATGAATCATGATGCAAAAGTAGAGGCCGAGAAGTTGAAACTCTATCTAGCCAAATATCCACAGATTGTTGCAATGAGCATTGTTCTATACCATTTTGGCCTTTAAAGGCCTCCAACACCGCACCTGCTCAATGTGCATCTTTGGATGTAATAGACGGTCCAAGTGAAGAAAATTGCAAGATAATTCCCATGGACCGGATAGTGGCCATGCTTCCAAATGCCAAGGCTCGAGGATACTTTGGTCCTCGTAGATGAGGACCATCTAATCAAGTAGTGCGTAGAACACAACAAACAGAACGCAATCATGTTGAGGAACAAGCCGAAGAAGGGGCAATGCTTGAAGGTAATCACAACTCGTTTCTATCATTAAATCCACAAACTCATATCCATTGTGGACAATTTGTAGCCCCGAGTGTTGTTCGAGCAAATGCAGAAGGCGCTGTACCATTCTATGTAGAGAAAGTGATTGAAGACGGAAAAAGCCAATGGAGATTGAAGATAAAGGTTTGTTGGTATTGGCCCATCATCCGAGGGGGGAGGGTTGTTGATGGATATTGGTGTTCGGCACATCAGTATCCATATTGCATGGATTCATTGTAAAAGCCATCTAGAGAGAGTCATAGTCAGGTAGAGAAAGAGACATGTATTTTTTCATGGGTAGACTGATTGGAAATAACCATGACTGGAATGCTTGCCGGTGGAGAAAGTGCACTGTATTCGGAATGCAAGTTGAAAGCAGAATTGTCATCATTCAATCGGCTAAGGCTCACATACTAGAATATATTGCAATGCAAACCAAAGCTATCAACGACAACCGTCTTAAATTCTATGCAATAGATAGTGAAGCTTCATGAGTGTATTGTGTATGGTAATTGCTCTATAGTGTATGTGCAAGAGTAGTATATTCTAAAAGTGATGTAAGACGTTATGTCTTTAATTCTATAGATGAAAGAGGTTTTTACTATTGATACATGACATCACTAAGTCCATGTATATATGCATTTATTTTGAATTTCTACCATTTTATGCATCATGTACTACGTAGAATATCTTTTAATCAATTGGTTATCTTTGCATAATGTATATTTTTGGTGATTACATTTTTTTGTATAATACAATCCTTGTAATCTTTCTTTGAAATATTGTGCAACAATATTATTAGACATTTATCAAGTATTAACATAGTGCCACTAAAAATTTGTTGGAAATGCCATCAAATAGCTTTTAATATTGACAACGTTTATTGTACATAATGTTGTTGCACAAACTCAATATTAATTTCTTAAATAAACAATTTTTTTTGCAATTTTGACACTTTTGTTTGCAAATGCTACCGTTGTACCTAAGTGCACTTTTAAATAATGAGGACAAAATTGCTCAATTGCGTGTTTATAGTTGTTGGTCTCCTAGTAAATACGATGATCTGTGTAGAGTCTCACAAAGGAAGTGGGCCGGATTCATTGTGGGACATTCATGTACCAACTAAGGTTGATGTTTTAAACACGTAGTACTGTTATAGGGAACTGCCTAAAATCAACCAAAACATATCCATTAATCCCTAAAGGCCCAAGGCATTTTAGATAAATCTCTACTCCGCTAACTAAAAATTGTCAAGATGAGCTTTCTAAGAATATAACGAGAGGATCTTCTTCTAAGATCGTATAAGATGATGTGGTCAAATTTTGATTGTATGGATTGAAAGATAATTCCAGTAAAAGTGAACACTTTTGTAACCCAAAGGTACACTTGGGCCTTTAGGGATTAAGACTTGACAAATGATTGCAAGAACCTAACGAAACATTATTTAGCAATTGTACCACGTCCAAAACAAAGTAGTGTGGGCAACAAACTAATGAGGGTAGTAAACTACACTAATTAGTTACACTACATTTAATGTTATAACCTCTCTTCACCACATAGCTCTAATTATGTTTCTCTAGAAAATTAGTGTTACACTTCAACCACAAGATTTCGTTTATCATTTTTGTACACTTAGCGTTATTTCTCAACTTTCTCCAAACTATTCTTCATTAACAACACTAAATGTAGAGGTAGTAAAACTCTGCATTTAGTGTTCATATTGACATTCAGTGTTGTAACATTCATTAGCGTCATTGACATATAGTGTTGGGGTTTGTAATTAGTGTACGGTACACTAAATGCCAAAACTACACTAAAATTTATGTTTAGTGTAGTATACACTAAATGTGAACCCATACACCAATTGCAAATGAGGCATTTAGTGTAGTGACATAACCGTACACTAAATGCCAACTACTACACTATTTGTCAATTTTGGTAAAAATAATAAAATTATTTCTTTCACTTGTGCACATTTAGTGTATCAATAGTAGAAGTGAAGAAAAAGGTCCAGAAGTCGAGGGCTGTCATAGTATCTCATCAGCAACTTTCAAATCGCCATAACTCACTCAGTTTTTATCCTAATTGGGCATACGAGGTGTTTTTGGCATCTACAGAAAATGTAGATGCCAAAAAAACATATCATATGCCCAATTCGGACAAAATTTGAATAACTTATGGCCATTTGAAAGTTGCAAATGAGAAGAAGCATGGGCTGGAATGATTGGGGTTTTATTGGGATTTGAGCGAAGGTTACATAAATGACATTGGCAACTGACACCAATTGTCAACTTCTTTAAAGATAGTGTACTAGGGTAAGTACACTATTTGTACCACTACACTAAACATAAATTTTAGAGTAGTGCAGTCGAGTTTAGAGAGGTAAAAAAGAGCCCCAATTGTAGTGGCGAATGAAGAAGCTCTGCAACGGACTCGCTGTGCCGCCATGTGGCAGAAACACAAGCTTGCATTGGTGAATTGCGACATGGCAGCCACTCTTTCATCTTTGACTCTGAAGTTGAGATACGCATCTTCTATTCTTTAAGTTGTGATGCGTTGCATGAGGATTATGCCAGAGAAAACTCTCATTAAGTACAACCGTGTTCAAGCCCCTTTTCTGCATGCAATCAAGTGACAGCCAAGCGCTACGTCGACTTCATAATTATCAACCAGTCATCCTATTGGGCGTAGGCGGATAATCCTCCAGGAACATCGCTAGAATCATAATCTCGACTCGTGTATAGAGCGCTCAAGGCCCAGGCTCAACCAGCATTCTCTCCTCTGCTGCAGCTGCTTGGCCCCTCTATCTGTCTGTCTGTCTGAAGAGCTTGTTTTCGTCTCTCTTCTGGACGAGGTGTGTTTTGATCTGTGAGGCAGGTGGTTTTTCTTCTCCCTCAAAGGCTTCCAACAGCAATCACGGCGCTGGGAGTGCTTCAGTTGCTTGCTGTTGGGTGCCTTGGTGGGAGACGAAGAGTCCCTTGTCGTTCCAGGCGCGAGAAGAAGGCGGTGAGGGGATTGGAGTGCAGTTTTTTCCCCCTTGCCCTTGTAAAAATGTGGTCCTTCATCAGGTGTTCGCCTGTGTTGTCCTGGTGTTTCTTGCGGTCAGGATTTTCTCTTTTGTTGAAGGGAGCGTTTTTAGTTGTTTGCAAGTCCTCAGTTGGTTGGTTGCAAGTTTTGGTTTCGTTTGAATGGTGTTGGTGAAACCCTCCTTCAGATCGTTTTTGACCATGAGAATGTTTTGATCTTTTTTGCCTCATGTGCTTCAATTGTGTCCTAGGTGCCTGCTCTGTTGTAATAATTGCAGTTGTCAATCTCTACCGTGCATTGGTATCAATCATTTAGATCTGTTTTTTGACCAGAAAGAATTCTCTATGTAGTGAGTTCTGGAAGAGATTAGTTTAGCGAGCGAACGAAGCATGTTCGTTGATCAGTGCAAGGGTTTGGTAAATCGTCGTTGGAGGTCCAGTTTGTGCATAAGGGATCACAAACGAGATTGTAAAGTTATTGACTCTTAGGTTGGTGACCGTGGCTTCAATTAATCGTGTTATACTTTGTTAAAGTGATCCTTTACAGAGGAACATTTGTATGTACATTTGTTCTTGAGCACCACGTTTCCTGTACTTCATTCCACGTTTCCTGTACTACAAATTACTGTAGTAAAATCGGCCAATATAAGAACCTAGCCATTGCATTGGTTTCTAGTCAGATCTTTTCGCTTCATAGGTGTCTGTCGGTATTGTAGTGAATTATTAGCAAGATTCGACGTAAGCATCATTCTCAGAACCATTTGTTGCAGATTCCTGTGGACTTCATACCGGATGTTAATTTCTGTGTCACTCTAGGATCATTTGATCAAGCGCACTGCACTCTTGGCAACTCCAATTTGTACCTGAATCTAAGAGTGATACTTAAATGGGGCTACTTTGCGTGTTTGTGGGTTCAAATCCTGTCTACGGTCTCTTGTCGAAGTCAAGCTAGTAGCCAGAATAACAAGGAATTTGTCATTATATCCAATACGGCAATGATTTTTGAGTTTCATAGTTACAGGTAGAGTTACCTCTAAACACTACTACAGAAGGGGGTTGTTTTTGATACTCTCTATCTGACACTTTGACATTGTGCATCTAACTATCAACGCCAATTGATTGTGGCGTTGATGCCAATTTTTGGTACTCCTTGTGGCGTTGATAACCGAAGGTGTTGAAAACAGCCCCAATTGTTCAAGCGCAATCTAAGTATTTTTTTTGACCAGGCAAGGATGGAACCATTTGATAGCCTTGTGATAGATACAACTCTTTGGGTGAGTGATTGATGCATATGGTAGTGTAAATGCAGTGCTATCAATCATGCACAATCTGTAACTTGTTGGTATATTTCCTTCAGGGGTTTGCTCAGAACCTAATAGTTTGGTTCTCGTGAAGGACAAATTTTTTACCACATCCTCTCATATAAGTTTAGAACAGGATCCTATGGTTACGTTCTTACTTCATACATTCGGAGCACTTGTCCTGTGCGAGGCCACCACAGGACGAGCATTGTGTCTTGTTATGACCAGCTCGCCGTCACTTGTGGCTCTACTTGTGTGTGTGAATTGGACGACGTCCGCCCGCCTCAGTTACGCGCATGGCATAGGTTGGCCGCCACGGTGCGTTGTGTATCACCCACTGTATGTGCATTGTTCCGGATCCTGTTTTGTCGACTGCCTGCCTCGGTCTTGTGGTGTGTGAGAGTCGATCTTGCTGGAGACGTCGACATTGCTTGATCCTGACTGTTCCATCGTGTGCAGTTCCCAGTCCACGGACCACCTCCCAGTTTGACGTTCAACTGCCCTCGAGGCACGGCCATTGATGGCAACAACCGGCCGAGAACTCTGCCGAAGTGCGTTAAGCCCCCCGTGTTGTGCCGCGCGGATGATTGCAGCGATAACCACCCCTGTGCCGCCCCCTGCAGCGATGAAACCAAACTGTACCTCACCCGCGACAGCAAAGGCGTGGTCTGCTTCAAGACTAGAGATGGCAAGGAGTGTCCCTACAGAACAGGTTCTACAAGGGCTGCAACGCCTGCTGCAGCGTGCGAGCTTACGTCCCAGGGTATGTACCTGTGCGGAGGGAAGGCAGGCCACGCGGCCTCAGCCACGCGAATTTCTGCTACACATGAGTGCGTATGGGGCCTCCGTTGGGCCCCAACCGGTGAGCGTAGGGCCCGGGTTGGGCCTGACCAGCCCCGATGTGCTTGCCCCGACGAAACAGCCCAGGGCGAATTGACCCCTCGTTTTTCTGGGCCACTTATTCTGGGGGGTCTAGAGGCTTTTTTTGGAAGTTTTTTGGACAATTTTGGGGCCTACGGCCATTGTTTACCATATAGAGTCGACCCTTGCTATAAACAGGGCCCCATCCAAAAACAAAATAGGGGCCAGATTTGGCCCCACCACCTTGTGGCCCCCTCGGGTAAGTACCAGCGAGGGGGTCAATTCGCCCTGGGCCCCCGATGTGCTTGCCCCGACGAAACATGGGAGGAGGGTTGCTAACCATTTGTTTACACTTCAGATTCACCTCATGCGTTCCCAATGAGTTCCCATGTGTTCCCAATGAGTTCCAAGTGAGCCCCATGTGCGTTACTATCTCGTTCCCAGACTGTTCCCAATGCGTTCGCACCAGCTAATAATTATTTTTTTCCAATCACATTCCAGTTTTACTTTTTCTTTGGTGGGGCCCACCAGGTCTCCTTGGGGCCCCAACGACACCCCATCCGCACTCATGTGCTCAGAGCAAGTGA
Source organism: Bryoerythrophyllum caledonicum (assembly GCA_963971425.1). NCBI lineage: Eukaryota > Viridiplantae > Streptophyta > Bryopsida > Pottiales > Pottiaceae > Bryoerythrophyllum > Bryoerythrophyllum caledonicum. Next base: position 6,678,352 of record OZ020521.1, on the reverse strand, counting down.
GGCATGGAAGTAGCTCCCAAAACTCCCCAAGTCCGGATGTCCTGATGATGTCCGGAACTGAGGTGGAGTATTGAAACAGTGTGACTCGGTTCAGGAATTTTTATCCGCCTTTTTTTTTGTCTCTGGTAGTCTGTAGTTCTACTGTCCACATGAGTAGGTGCAGAGAAGCCCAGGGACAGTGAATTTGCTCCTCTAAAATGATGGCAATTACATATGTTACTGATTGATTAATGTATATGCATTGTGCAAGCAATGACTGACGTTTTGCATGCATGCTTCACTGTGATGTGTCATGATGGGGGTATGGTAGCCTGTGAAGGGTATGTTGAATACAGACTTTTTGTGCAGTTGAATGGTTGTAATATGCTAGACTGCTGTGTGTCATTTTGAGCAAGTTAGGTACAATCGCCTGATTCCACAAATGTTTTCCCTGTTTGAGCACAAATAATTGTATCCACCATCACCATTCACTACACTATAGATCACATTTAGTGTATGAGCACAAATAGTGTAATTATCTTAGTACACTATTTGTGAACAAGTTCGCAATTAGTGTTAAATGCCAATGTCATTAATGACACCACCAAACAACCGCTTAGTGGCCATCATACTTTCACTCACAAGTTCCTAAGAATCTTCAAAAGAATCTCCCAAATGCATCAAGATTCCTCAAATTATTCCAGAAGATTCTTCAACATTCTCAACATTCCTCACAAGATTCCCCAAAAGATTCCTAAAAGAATCCTACAAGAATCCTACAAGATTCCTCAAAACTCTCCATGAATCTCTAGGATTCCTCCAAATTCCACAAAATTTCTCTACATTGGTCTATATTCCTCAATATTCCATAATATTCCTCAAAATCTCTTAATATTCCTCATTATTCCTCGAGCCTTTCTTTTTTTCCTTGTTTTTCTTGCAAGTTCTGTTTTATTTGATCAACGTTCTTCCTCCAAATGGTTGTTTTTTTGTCTTTAATGAACATATTATGTTTTTTAACTTTTCGTACACTAAATGCACACGAGTAAAATAAAATCTGTTACAATCTTTACTGAAATTCACATATAGTGTAGTCTTTCACATTTACTGTGAGTTACTTTGGGTCATTTTTAGTCATTGTCAATAACATGATAAAGATAATGTTATTTTTTGAGATTTTCAACTCTCTCTCTCTCTCTCTCTCTCTCTCTCTCTCTCTCTCTCTCTCTCTCTCTCTCTCTCTCTCTCTCTCTCTCTCTCTCTCTCTCTCTCTCTCTCTCTCTCTCTCTCTCTCTCTCTCTCTCTCTCTCTCTCTCTCTCTCTCTCTCTCTCTCTCTCTCTCTCTCTCTCTCTCTCTCTCTCTCTCTCTCTCTCGCGTAGAATGCACTACAAACACTACCACTGCAAAATTAAGAGCATCAATCTACACAAAATTGAGCAAAACTAGTTCAGAAGCAGAAACATACAAATGTGCAGGAAAAAAAAGACTGAGACAAGGGTTTACCATAATTCCAAACTTGGCAAAAACACAGTCTGGAGTTGTGATGAGAAACCTTGTAACAAAAGACTTGTATTCTCGTCCAGTTTACCATTGTACACAACGTAATGTTACCATGAATTGGATTATTGTTCACCTGGTTGCAAACCAACCCTGTTTGCTGGCAAATTGATGGGGCCCCGGGAACGGTCACCGGTGTCTAACAAACGCTTTGTCCTCTTCTGGCGGCAGTATTGGCGGTCGAAATGCTTCACCTGCAATCCACATGTACGTCAGTAAAATGATGTCAAATGTTAAATGTACACTAGGTGTACGCTGATAACACAAGTGCAGATGTAAACAAGGAGTTGTGTGCTAGGAACTGAAAACATAAAGAAGTACAGATGCAGGCAAGATGTATATTGGAGCTGATATCATGAGTGCAATTACAGAAGCATAGAAGTTCAGATGAAGACAAGACGTTGTATGTCAGGGCCTGATAACATAATTTGAGATGTACAAAAAGAGGTGAGGAATTCAACTCACCCAAGTGGATCGGCAATTCTGCTCATAAAACGCCCTGGCGGACTTGCACTGTGCGGGATAGAGGAGTCCAACTGAAGCGATCTCTGTGGGTGTCGTGTGCCCAGAATCAGCTTCCACGCACTTGAAAAACGCATCACGCGCCTGCATCATCATGACCTCAGTTAGCAAACTAAATTCCATAACCCTAACTCTCACCTCAAACTGAATCACAAACGATTCTCTGCAAAAATGTCTGAATTCTCTCCTCATCCTGTACACGGATCGAAACTCAAGCAAATATATTAAACGACAAGAAGTGAAACCCTAAACCCCAGAGTAAAAAGTGACACAAACCCTAATTAAACACTTGAGAACCAAACCCTGAAACGACATAAACCACTCCAAGAATTCGCCGACACACGCTTCAAAAACCTACCCGTGAATCTCCAAATCATGCCATTGCAGCTCCACATCCAAATCAACAAGAGATGCAAACCTCACAATCTGGACTCAAAACATAGAGGCTCACCTTGTAGCACGCACTCCGGCCGGCAGCAAGAACATCTTTCTCGACATGAGGGTGAGCTCCGGCGCTTTCAGAATCCATGTCTGCTCCCTCACTACCAGCTCTGCTTCACGGCCATCCCACCATCCACGTAAACTGCAACAATTGCACCTCTCCCCAAACCTCTCAAACCCTAAACCCACATGGAACTCCAAGCTCACAACAAATTGCACGCGACACTGGTCATGATCCCTCAGAAACCATCACCGTCACGTCCCCTTCACGGCGCGCAAAACCCTCTCATACATCCACATATCCCTTTCTCATCCATCCACAAGGGTCAGGGTTTAAGACTTTAGCTTCTCAAAAATTCTTTGCCTAGCTTCACAATCATGTGTAAGAATTCTTCACAAGCAGCTATTCGCAATTTCTCAGCGATTTGAAGATGATCCTGTGCAGTGGAGATGTAGTTGAAGATGCTCGAGGGTGAGTGAGATCAATTTCAGCAATGGAAGCTCTCAGCTGGAGCTCGTGCAAGGTTCACAAGGTCGCGCACCTCACACGAGTCGCGTTTCTCGTCACCAGGCCGCATTCCTCCTTCCAGATTTGTGGAGGCTTGAGGAGAGAGAAGCTGTTTTATAGAAGGAGAAAACCTGGGCGAATTTACTGCGAGAGAGAGGAGGGTGCAGGTGATCAGGTGCTGAGGAATGAGGCGCTGTCTGTGGTGGTGAAGAGCCTGGTGGCTGCCGGAGTTGAGGAGGACGACGCGGTGCGGATTTCCCTGAAGTGTCCGCGGTTTGTTCAGGGGCTTGTGGGGAAGCGGGGAAGCGAGGCGGACGAGATTGTGCAATGGGTGAATTTGAGCGTGGGAGCGGAGAAGGAGAGGTGTGGCGATGGCGATGGCGATGGCGATGGGGGGGAGCTGAGTGGCTTGGAGCGGTGGTCTGTGGTTTTGGAGTTCGTTGGCGTGAATGCGCAGGCTACCGCTCGGATTTCTCGTGTGCTCTCGGAGTCTTCTCTTCCTGCGTTTCTGAAGAAGGTCTGTGAAGAATGGGTTCATCTGGTTAGGTTTAGGTTTTTATAATTCAGGGTTCAGGGTTTAGTACGTGGGTTGAGCTTTCAACATGTTGCAGTTTTACTTGGTCTGGTCTGGGTAATCCTTGTTGCAGTTTCTCACTCGCGCGTCAAGTTGTCATTCTCAGGTTGAGTTTCTGGAGGAGTCCTTGAAGACGTTGCAGTTGGATGGCGAAGTTTTCGAGCGCAAAGTGCACCAGATGATGAGGCGTCTCTCTGTGGCCACGGACGAGGACCTGCAGCAGACGCTTTCCTTTTTCGAGAAGGTTGTTACTACTCGTTTCCTCTAATCTGTGTAGTCACAAAATTGACGATGATCATCACTACACATGTACGTTGAAGAGTGGTGTGTGAAAGTTTGACAGATGACTTTTAAGGTGATAATCAGTTGTTTTGATGCCTTGTGCTTGATTCTCTCATTCTTACAACCTTTGATTTGTACAGATGGATGCTCAGCGTGGAGGTATTGGATTGCTCGCGAGTGCTCACTACGCAACGGCACGTCTTGTGGAAGGGTTTCCACAAATATTTCTGCGGGATCTAGACACGGAACTGAGATCTGTTATTGCGTTCTTAGAAACTGCAGGAGTGCCTCCGGAATTATTGGGAAGAGTGCTGCTTCAGTTTCCTCCGGTTCTGTTGTCCCATCCTGATCGAGATTTACAACCACGCCTTAGAACCTTGAAGAAGGTATGTATCAGTCACTTCTTTCTCTTTTTCCGGGTTTAGCCAAGAGTTTGCATGCAAGTTTACACGACTCTCTTTCCTTGCCAAAATACTAGTTAAGAGAAGAAATATCATGGTATCTTTGCCTCAATCTACAAATAGTACTATTATATTTAAAAATAAACTAATTCTAAGATTTATGAAAAGGGAAATGATTATTATAGTTGTGTTGTGGTTGCAGGTTGGTGTGAGAGCCGTGGACTTAGGGAGAATGATAGTGAGATACCCGTGGCTTCTCAGCCGCACAGCACAGAACAATGTTGGCGGCATCGTCGATTTTCTCTTGTCTGTCAAGGTTTCTATCCTCACCATTTGGTTTTACTTGATTGGAGTGCAATTTCTCTCAGCTGGTGGTGCTTACTCTTATCTTCCTATGGTGACTGGTGAAATCAGGTACTAAAAAAGGATATAGATTCGTCCATCACAGGTTGCCCCCAGCTCCTGGGATGTTCATCAGACAGGACGTTGATGCCTATGGTAGAGCGAATGAATATGTTGGGCGTGAAGAGCCAAAGATTAGGTTATGTGATAGCTGCTAGCCCCCAACTTCTTGTCCGCTCGCCTGATGAGTTTAATGAGGTAGGCTTGCCCAACCTTGGATGATTTCATACATGAGAGCTACTTGTTACGTCACCCAAAGTTTTGATGAGATCCCGGTCTTTTGGTTGTTAATACTACTGTGTGTTTTCTCTCAATAGCTGTTGGATATGGAAGAGCTTGGTGGTGTTCCAAGTAGAATTCTCTTATTAAGTATGGAAGAGCTAGGTCGCGAGCTAAGTTAGAACTAGTTTTAGTCGCCTTTGAGGATGAAGTAGAAGAGGTCATGTTGTAGGCCATGACTCTTAGCCGCCTCTTTCCTCTTTGAGCTGATTATAGAAATTCAGAGCTGTTTAGGGCTGATTTTAATTTCGGAAAATGAGAAAAGAGGTCGAGACTCATGGTATCTTTGCTCACTTCACAAATAATTTTATGGTGTGGTTTAACATGTGAATTGGAATGAGATGCACTTTGGACTGAGAAAATGAGATTGGCGAGCAGGTGGTGAACTTTCTGCTCAAGATTGGTGTTGCGGCGACAGACCTAGGCGGAATGTTGAAGAGGCATCCCGGGGTGTTTGCCTCCGATGTGGAGACCGTTTTAGAGCCAAAGGTTCAATTTCTGAGGGACTTGGGAATGAAGGAAGATGTTTTATTCAGGGTTCTGCGGTTTTATCCAGAGATCCTTACCATGAGGATTGAGGAGTCGCTGAAACCCAGGTCAAAACTCTTCGCCTCACTCTATCATGGGACAGTCAGGCTACAGTAATGTTTCACTTTCTCTGGTTTTTGAACGATTTATCTGATGTGATGACTCTACAGGGTGAAGTACTTTCAAGACCTGAAATTCCACAACAAGGCCATATGCAGCATGATTTGCAGGTTCCCACCGTTGCTGAGCTACAATGCAGAACCAGTGCTGCAACCAAAGATTGATTTCCTCGTGAACTCAATGGGCCGACAGATTTTCGAGGTGATAGAGTACCCGCGCTACTTCAGCTACTCGTTAGAGAAGAAGATCAAACCCAGGGCCCGAGTGATCAAACGCTTCAAGCTCAAATGCACCCTCAAAGAGATGCTGGCGCTCAACGACGATCAGTTCGCCGCCAAGTTCCTCGGCGTTGGCAGCATGCTCGTTCCTCCCAAGTGAGTCCAGATTTTCCATCTCTTAGAGAGCCAGTTTTTCGGACCTCCTGTTAGTCTTGACGCTCTGCCCTTGAGGGGCATGTACAGTACAGTAATACATGTGTTGTGGCAACTCTGGCATCTCCACAATGATTCTTTTTAGCCACATTATACAGTACAAGCTCCTGGAACTTGTTAAGTCACCAAATCTTGTCCTAGTGTTCTAGCACCTTCGCTTCCAGGAAAGTCTGATCATCTCTGAAATCAATCAAGTCTTGCAGGGTTCAAGACTATGGTCTAGATTTCACAAGCCAAGGCTTGAATACAACTTTGTATCTCTCTCTGCTCCAGAAAATACAGGAGATGCCATTTTTCAGAAAATGTGGTTTCTGAAGTTATGGTACTATGTCAATGATTGAACCTTATTTTAGATTTTCAAATGACTAGAAATCTGGTACAAAGTTGTTTCAAAATAACTAAAAAATGAGAAGATATTCTAGGCTCTAAAGGGTAAAAACGATTAACCCCTAAGGGACCAAACGTCCCCCCGGGGTCATTTTGGATTTTGGGCATGTACCTACAATTCGAAAAAAACTCCTTTTTAATTGAATTTTTTTTTCAAGATAGGATCTAATAAGAGCTTCGTGGAGATATTTTTTTTAATTTTTTTGGATTTGTGGTTTGAAAGTTAGTACCACTTAAAGCCAAAAGTGAGGACTCCGGGCACCTCCAAAATTTTTGACAAAAGTTTCTATTGACATTGAGATTTTTCACACATATAAAGAATATTTCCTTTTTCGGAAATTTTCAAAAAAAATTATTGTCTTTAGTGTAAAAAGGCATTTTATTCCAAGTCAAACATTTTCACACATTTTTGGGCAATGGGGGAAAAAAATTCATCTTTTCTACATAAAATCTAGAGATCTTCATATTTTTCACTTTGACCGTTTGGATTATCATTTGAATGCATACGCAGTTCACAAAAAAATAAAACGCGAAATGACAATTTTTGAACCTCCACTCCTTGCACACTTGTTTTGAATATGCTACCCCCCTTTTTTACCTCTAAAAATTGGTATGTTGGGTAACAACATTATGCTTAAGACAATGGTAAAAGATTTAGACCTTGTACAATGCAAAAATTTGATACAAAGTGAAGTCAAAGTCTGCTAATCTACTCAACGCATGGAAGAAAATGAACCATTGTTTTGACTTTACACACTAAAATTAATCAATCCGTGCGGTGGATTGCACCCAAATTTAGAGGCATGTTTATATACAAGTTTATTTTAAGATCTTACGGTTGAAAATCCGAAATTAACTTTAAAACGTGATTTTCATGTCTCTTTTTGGCAGTGGCAGTTTTGGACTGGTTTTAGAGCAAAAGTGGTCATGGTCCTTTAGGGGTTAAGCAATGAAGGACCCCACAGTTCCTTCTTTCAGGTTGAAAAAGCTTCTTCAAGATGACCAGAGGCTTCAACCACATCGACAGTCCGATCAACAGCCACACGTAATAATATGGACGTTACGTTCAGCAACCGAAGTGTCGGCAAACGCTGAACCCACAACGCCTGAACTTTATCGTTCGTCTCCTTTCTCGTTTCTCGTCGTTATCTTACGCCTTATCATGAATGAAACTTACACTCGCAACAGGGTTTTAGGGTTTAAGGCGCAACCTCTATCAGGAAAGTGGCAGAATGCCTTGTGATTATCACTTGCATCCGCATTGGTACGTGGGTTGACGAGAAAGCATGTTTGTGAATTTGTATAAGCTTGAATTATTACAGTGAATAGGTTATTTAACAACAATGTTGGCCAGAGCGGGCTTCGTCGCCCGCCTGCCTGCTTTCAGGCGCTGCGAGCGCACCTTGTTGTCCTCTCTCAGGTCAGGATTCCATCTTTCAGTTCCAATTGCTGAACTGGGTTTGCATTAAAATGTCAGATCATAGCTTGAATTTGAGATTGTGTAGCTAGCTGAATGATACCTTTCTTCCATAGCTAGCTAGGAAGTTTGGTCAGCTGAAACCAATTCACCCTCCAACGCAGGTTACTCAGATGGTTTCATCATTTTGATGGTCGTGGTTGATTGCTGAATTGGGTTCGCATTGGATGTTTGATGAGTTTGGAATACATTGAGAATGTAGAACTGGTTGAAACGAATCCACCATTATTCTCGCAGGTTTTATTTGGATGGTTTCATTTTATGATCATGGTTGAAGTTTCTGCATTCTGAGATCAGGTGTGAGGTTGATGGATGAGTAGTGAACTTGATTTGCACACTTTGTACATGATTAAACTCCAAGTGACCTGATCAAATTTCTGGTGAATTGCACATGACATGGAGCACTTGTGACGAGGTTCTGTGGGGTGGCTTCCTTTTTTTTTGGTGCTACAGATGCAATGCAACAAACTCAGTTCCACAAACCTCAGAGAAACCAGAATCGAAGAAGGGTGTGAGGAGTCCGAGGGTTGCCGAAGGCGGCAGGAGGAAGAAGGGCGCCGATGGGGCCGACAGCACGTCTTCTAGGGAAGACATCCGCGCGGTCCGCTTGAAGAAGGTGAGACATACTTTCAAGCATCTTGTCCAGTTTTTTATCATGTTTTGGAACATGTTTTGATCATGTTTTTTTATCATGTTTATTATCTTGTTTTGGAACCATCTTGTTCCATGTCCTCAACCTAGATAGTGGGGCATCTTTGGTTGTCTTGCTTGATTATTTCAATGGATGTGTTGATGTTGGTTGGAATGGCGGCCATTTCTAGGTTGAGGAGCTGAGGGCAGGAGGATTTGAGCCGTATGGATACACATGGGACAGGACTCACACGGCTGTGGAGCTCCAGAAGAAGTACGTGGATCTGCCAAGTGCAACAGAAGCCAACGAGGAGACGGACCATGTGGCCGTTGCAGGCCGCATCATCGCCCGGCGAGTGTTCGGAAAGCTTGCTTTCCTCACCATGCGAGATGATTCCGGCGATATTCAGGTTTGGCGTACTAAACATATGCCTTTCCTACTTTTTATGTAAAGTTGAAAGATGCACTTTTGGAACTATTATTTGAGTTGTTTTCGAAGTCATCCAAGGCTTTAAAAAGATACCCTTCTTTTTATTTCAATACTACTATTTCTTCACTCTTCATAGCTCTGAGATTAGTGGTGAGTTCATATTCAGTATAAAAGAGCTTGGTGGTCTTTGAACTCAAGTTAGAAGTAGTATTAGCCGCCTTTTGAGAAGGAAGAAGTACAGGTCATGCTTTACCACCTTTTTCCTCTTTGAGCTGATGCTATATCAATTGAGAGCCATATAGTGCTGATTATAGTAACGAAGAATGAGAAAAGAGGTCAAAACTCATAGTGACTTTGCCTCACTTTATAAATATCTCTAATGTGAGAACATTACTGAATGGTGGCTAGCCCATATCACAGGAAACAAATATATGCATGCGAAGAAATTGCCATGTTCATGTCTGACCTGGTTGTGGTGCAATTGGCAGTTGTACTGTGAGAAAGCGAAGATGATGGATGAGCCCTTCGACCTGTTGAAGACGTCGCTGGACATCGGAGACTTCGTTGGTGCTAAGGGCACAATGAAGAGGACGGACAAAGGTTACATGCGTTTCATTTCAGTTGCTTCTGAAGAAACTCTCAAATAATAATGAAGTCATTTGTGAAGCGAGGCAAAGATACCATAAGTTTTAACCTCTTTTCTCATTTCTAACATCAAAATCAGCCCTTTAATAGCTCTCAATCTCTGAAGAAAAAGGCGGCGGCTAAGATTCATGGTACAACACGATGTCTTCTTCTCAAAGGCAGCTAAAACTACTTCTAACTTGAGTTTGAAGACCACCAAGCTCTTCTATTGATCTAATAGCTGTTGAGAGGGAGGAATGAGTAGTATTATAAATAAAAAGAAGGGTATATTATCGAAGCCTTGGGTGACTTTACAAATAACTCAACGGAGATCTTGATTTTTTCAGGAGAGTTATCTGTGTTGGTTGGAGAGCTTTCCATCCTGACCAAGTCGCTACTTCCGCTGCCTGACAAATGGCACGGACTTACTGACGTGGAGAAGCGCTATCGTCAGCGGTATGTCATCATTTTTATTTGTTTTTCTTCTAGAGGCTTTTTGCCTTCTACAGAATTTTTGACAATGAGTATTATGTGGGGATGGTTGGCAGGTATGTGGACATGATTATGAACCCAGATGTTGCCACTGTGTTTCGTAACAGAGCCAAGGTAGGAATCGTGGGCATTGCCATTGTCTTTTAGATCATGATTGTGATGAGCATTGTCAACCCACTCATTATAATTGTGGTTTTCATATCATCTATTGGTATGGCAAGATCATTGACCAGGCGAACATGAACTCACTAATAATTCTTGCGCAATACTTGTCGTGAAATGTCTTAACCTACTGATTGCGTGTTTGCGCAATTACAGATCACTTCTGAGATACGAAGGCATATGGAAAGTCTTGGGTACTTGGAGATTGAGACTCCTGTTCTTCAGGTAATTTTTCATTGCTCTCATTTATGCCCTTCTTTCTTTCTATTTGCTGTTGAGGTGTGTCATGCTTTTCTTGCATACAGATATAAGAAAAGAGCCAAAATGATGACATACTGATCAACTTTATCTACCTATCTGGAGACACCTGCTTGCTTGTGTGCATTGAGCAGAGAGATCACAAATGGTTCATCAAGCCAACTCTGGACGTCCTGTTTGCTTTAAGTAGGACTATTTCCGTCGTTGGTGATTATGAAGTTTGAATCAAAGCCTGTGTTGTGTGCCGATTTTGATAGAGTACGACTTGAATTTCCATTGAGTTGGAAGAATGTGTTGGAACTTGATATGAACAACAGGGAGAGGCTGGCGGAGCTGATGCAAGGCCTTTCGTCACACATCACAATGCCTTGGCACAGGACATGTACCTTCGCATTGCCACAGAGCTTCATTTAAAGCGCATGGTGGTAAGCTGTTGAGATTATCAAAGTAGTTGTAAGTGATAGAGTTTTTTCCATCGTATGAACCTTTATATGGTATGAACCGTGTCTTTTTTTACGAAAAACGATATTTACTCCGATCGATAGCAACCTATTTCTCTATTATCAGCCAACCTCACACTTGTATGGATGATTGTGTGAGGAAAGCGGTTAAGCTGGCCATGCGTTGCAGTTTAACGATCACATGGCACTCTCCGCAGGTGGGAGGTTTTGAGAGGGTGTTCGAAATTGGTCGGATTTTCCGGAATGAGGGTATTTCAACACGCCACAATCCTGAGTTCACATCTATTGAGGTAAGCATGTGTTTTCAAAATCTCCAGGTTAGATATTATTATGCTTTCTTCATTTATTAACAATAGAGCTGGATGCTCTGAATTTCCATAAGGAGCTTGAATTCCTATAATTACGGTGAAAAGATGCAGTGTGATTACCTAAGAATATAAGCGCCTTTTCTGTGGATTGCAGATGTACCAAGCATATGCTGACTATCATGATATGATGAACCTTGCTGAGGAGCTGGTAGAAAGATGTGCACTTTCAGTCGGTGGCACCACTTCCCTTTCTTACCAGGTTTGTCTTACCATACGTTTTTTATATTCATTCATATCTTTTATGTGAGGTTTCTCCTTGAACCACATTCAGGTTTGGAGCCCCTGCCCCAAATCCACAAGTGGAATGTGCCTGTACTTGACACCTTTTGTAGGAACAGAGAAACAATGGTTTTCCTCTCTAATGAGCTGTTTGTAAAGTCACCTAATGTTCAATATGATACCCCCTATCACTCAACAGCTTTTAGATCAATAGAAGAGCTTGGTGGTCTTTCAACTAGAAGCCTTGTCAAATGGAAGAAATTGGCGGTTGCTAAACTCATATTTTGGCTGCTTTTGACAAAGAAGAGGGAGAGGTCATGTAGTACCATGAATCTTAACTGCCTTTTTCCTCTTGGAGCTGACCTCTTTGATCTGACCTCTTCGAGCTGAAACTTAGAGCTACTTAGGGTTGATTTTAATAATGAAGAATGAGAAAAGTGTTCAAAGCATCTTCTGACTTTACAGATAACTTAATTATCTAAGGAAATCACAAGACCTTAGAAGAACTTTTCTTTTTTCTGTTGTTTCCGCTCATTTAGGTTGAGATTCCACACCATCGACCCCCTTAGACATGTGTAAATGGTCAGTGCAGGGCACAGAAATCTCTTTGCAAAGGCCCTGGAAGCGGGCAACTATGCACACACTCGTGCAGGAGGCTACAGGCATCGATTTTGCCAGCTTTGGGAATGACATAGCAGCTGCAAAGGATGCAGCTTTGATTTTCTTTGAAGGTCATATTGAGCGCCATGATACTGGAACCATCACGAAGAGCCCTTCCATCGGCCATCTAGTGAATGAGGTAATTGCTAAAGATTCACATGTTTCACTTCTGGATGGTTGGAAATTTCACTAGTCTTTCTCCTAAAACTTAGCATGAAAACATTCATCCGGATTTCGGACTCTTACAGTTTTTTGCACTGATATGCATGAATATATGTTTGATCAGTACTGTACTTGTCTTGTGACATCGACAGTGTGCGTATCTTCTTAAGATTGTTCCTAATCATGCATGTTGTTGCAGGTTTTTGAGATGGTGGTGGAGAAGACTTTAATTCAGCCAACGTTTGTGATGGACCATCCTGTAGAAATTTCTCCCCTGGCTAAACCACATAGAAGGTATCTGAACCCAATTTACTGGAATTTTATATAAGTAGCATAGCTTATCATTGTTGAATTTCGATGCTAATATACTGTTGGACCCTTGGTTTTATTGGTATAGGGTTTAGCAATCACTTTGACTGCTTGAATACTGTATCAGCTAGTTCATATGTTTCTACATCTGACAGAGCGTTACATTTTGTGTGGGTTGCAGCAAACCTGGGCTTGTTGAGAGGTTCGAACTTTTTGTGTATGGCCGTGAAATGGCAAACGCATTTTCAGAGTTAACTGACCCCATCGAACAGGTACGATAATGCCTTGCAATTGTAACAAGTTCATCACACTTTCTTTTCCAGTGCTCAAGTTATTTCTTATGTGAGGCGAAGATACCAAGATTTCTGGCCTCTTTTCTCATTCTTAATAGTTATAACCAGCCTTGAATGGCTCTCAATCAACCTATAATACTCTTAAAAGAGGAGAAAGGCGGCTAAGATTCATGGTACAACCTCTGACTCCTTCCTTCTAATACTACGTCTCACTTGAGTTTAGAGACCACCAAGCTCTTTCATACTGAATAAGGATTCATCACAAAGCTCTTCTATTAATCCAAGAGTGAGGAATCTAGAGTAATATTATTGTAAACAAACGAGGGCTATCTGGGTGAGTTCACAATTAGCTCAGCTGTTTCCTAAATTACTTGCTGAATAATTGTTCCATCCTTTTTGAATGTGCAGAGGGCACGGTTTGAGGCGCAAGTGCAAACTCACAATGCCGCAATGGCAGCAGCTGCTGAGTATGCCAAGGCCAAAGGCGACACTGCTCTGGCGAGTGCTGCAAATGACGCTTATGAGGTCGGCATGGACGAAGATTTCGTCACTGCTTTGGAATACGGAATGCCTCCTACTGCTGGAATGGTGAGAACCTCAACTTTTTGGAAGCGCAAACCTTGTCCTGCTTTCTGTTGTTTTCAGGATCAGTAAACTGGAGTCGGACCCGAAAATTAAAAGTTATTAGAATTCTTTCCAAAGCCACCCAAAGTTACAACAATATACCCCCTCTTTAGACTACTCTTTCCTCACTCTAAATAGTTAAGAGCTTCTAGACAATCTTCTAATTCAAGTTAAAGTTTCAATAAGATTCCCCCTCTTTTTTATCTGTAATAGCACTCTTTCCTCACTTTGAGTAGTTTTTAGTTCAGTAGAAGATATTCATGTTCTCATCCTTCAAACAAGTAAAGAAGAGTTCGATGGTCTCTAAACTCAAGTCAAAGTAGTTCTAGCCATCATAGAGAACGACTTTCAATATGATACCTCTCAAGTCACCCAAAGGACAAAGAGTGTACCCTCTTTAATCTTTCCTCATCTTCGTGGTTATTAGATCAATAGAAGAGCTCCGTGCTTGCATCCTATAAATACTAGTAAAAAGAGGAGATATCATATCGAAAGTCGTTTTTTCACTCTCAAAGACAATTAATACAACTTTGGCTTAAGTTTAGAGACCACCAAGCTCTTTCATACTTAATTGGAGTTATTTGTGAAGTCACTCAAAATCTGAAGAATACACCCTTCATTATATACTTATAACACTACTCTTTCCTCTCTCTAAGTAGTTATCAGATCAGATCACTAGAAGAGTTGGGTGGCCTAGTCCCTCAATTTAGTCAATGCAAGAGCTTGGTGGTCTCTAAACTCAACTTATACCAGTTTGAACTAGATTTTTTGTGAAAGTCCTTGTAGAAGAAGAGAGAAGGAAAAAAAGAGAGGATGAAATTTAAATACGAAAAGAAAGAGAGCATGAGAAATGTCATACTCCCAATTTCTGCACGATCAATCAATGTTGGTGTTTATGTTAAATGCCAAGTTATCTAGAGATGAGTGTGAGGCATGAGGAAAGTACTGAAGTTGTAGTTGCATTGGTGTTGGCAGGGAATTGGGATCGACCGTTTGGTGATGCTGTTGACAGACAGTGCGAGTATCAGGGATGTGATCGCTTTTCCTGTGCTCAAGCATCAATAGTACGTGTTTCCTTTTCTTTCGCCTGGAGAAATTCATACAAATTCAATTGTCTTTTAGATCCAATGCTTTAACCTTAGCCTCATCCTTGTTTAGAGAGTTGTTAGGCTGCTTGGTTTGTTAGGATTGCAGAATGTTTGTAGACTATTCCTGCAACTTGTAGTTCACCAGATCAGTTTACTCTATGTCATATGTTTCTGGCCAATTTGTAATGCTTTGGATATGAGAGCCACAGAAAAATATGGATTTCAGAAAAACTTGAGTATTTTTTTTTACAGGTGCACCTTATCTTTGCCATGTTTATGATAGCTCAAGCATCCTATAAGTTAACTTTTATTCCTTTAACGTCTAACTGGACCATGAGAGCTTGAGAGAATCTTTAATCGTAATTGATTAAGGAGAACATCATGAATACAGTGGGTACATTTTAGCACGGCCCCACTTCATGGAAATCACTCTAGTTTGCTATGCGTGCATGGATTGGAGATTGGAGAAATTTGTCGTAAAGCTAATGAGGAGCTTGAAATGCGCTCAAAGGACGTGAGTGACAACGGCCAATTGTGGAAAGAGTTAGAACACCACAACACCAAATTTGACCTTGTCAAGGCCTTGCAAACATCAATTACACCTTTGGATTGAAGATTCTTCATCTAACATCTTTCACTTGGAGGTCATTTCAATATCTGAACATTGATTTCAAATATGATATCATTCATATAGAATATTGTGGCCATCCATTGGGCCTTTCTAATGTTCAAGGGTTAATCAAAATTGTGTACATTTAGAAGGAACTCTCTTTGAAAATTTAGACATAGGCGTTTTGAATGATTTTTGTTTGAAACCAACAACATCGTAATGTATGTGACACTTTGGATGAAGAAGGTGTGGCCACTTATGATTACAAGTTTAATGGAAAGAACATACCCAATGCCATTAATGCCTATAATTCCTTTGATTGTTTCACTTTAGAATTGTCCATTTGAGGGACGCTGTCTTGTGAGCCGTGAACGGTGAGCAGTGAGCGGTGTAGAGAAACAAATTTGGAAAAAAAGTTACCTTGTACTTTTCTTCAAAAGGTATGAAAATGTTGCCTATTACTAAATCCTAAATCCTAGATTTGATTGCTCAATGTTCACAGCTCACAAGATAGCATTCTTCCCAAAAGTTCCAAGGTGGGCACTTAAAAATGTTGGGTACATTGCCATGGTTGCAATTTAATCTTCAACTCTTGGAATTTTGTACAAAATACAAAAAGATAAAAGCTATATGGGAATATAGTTTTTATTCTCGTGGGACCTCCAAGAAAAAAATGTCTACCATCTTAAAAAATTGTCAAGGACAGGCAATACGGGCAAGTTCAACAACTTTTACTATGATGTCTTTAATACCAATGATTAACAACATTTTATTTGAGATTTTCATAAAAATCTTTTATAATGTAAAGCTTTAATCCAAAACAAGTCACCTTTTTTTTAGCCAGGTGCACAAAACAAATTCATTCCTCTATAGAAATTAGAGATCTTCATTTTTTCTCATTTTGTTATTTTTGCTTCAAGAATAAGCATAAACCTTAGTTATGACTGTTTGAATTGTCAATTTATACAAAAATGTATTGATTTGAAATCAAAACATGGTTGGGTGCCTTTAAACATTTCATCATTAAGAAAATGCATCACTTCTCTCATCCCTTCAAAAATTGGTGTAGAAGGAATGAGGTACATTGTAATGGTGTAAGGTCTAAAGATTTTGTAATGCAAAAATTCAACATCAAACAAAGTCAAAGTATGTTGATCTTATAACATAGGAAGAAAAAGAGGTTTTTTCAATAAAAACTTTACAACCTTTTGATCCGTGCGGTAATAGATTATGAAATATTGTGAGCATGTGGTTGTAATACCCTATGCCGTGGTCGCTTCCATATATAATTAATTCAAAATGGAGAGTTGTCCAAAAGTTTGGAAAATATAGAGTTTTTGTCATTACCCATGTAATGTCTAGGTGATTACCCATGTAATGTCAAGGTGCTATCCCTATAATGCATTGGTGATACTCATGTAATACTTAGGTGATACCCACCGTGTCTAAATCATTATGTCAAAGAAAAAAAAATCTTTCGACATAGAGGTGTTGAAAGCGACCACTAGGTACACTAGTTTAGATTAAGATCTTACAATTTTTACTCTTTACACGAAAATGAGCAGTTTTGAATTGTTTCGCTGAGAAATTGTCATGGAATTTCACGGATTAAACCATGTTCATTTTTTTACATCTACTAAGGGCTGGTTTACATTGGGCCTCGGGTCGGATGGAAGGCCGGCCGGATTTGCCTTCAATCCGGCCTTCAATCCGGCCCCAATTCTTCCATCCGGCCCCAAATAATGTATAGCATTGAGGCCGGATTCTAGGGCCGGATTTCAAATTCATCATCTTGGCCCTAGTCAATGTAAAGTGTTGGGGCCGGTTACTAGGGCTAAATCTCCAATTTTTAAGTGTCTTAGATTTTCATAAGGCTCAACTAAAAATTATAGAAGCACATATGTCAAGCCTTTGACTTTGTTGCTTTCCTAGTTTAAAGAAAAATAGGTTTCACACATTTACTTTATATGTTTTCTTTCCTTACTACATTTAAAATTTAAAATCAAATAAGAGTATCTTTTCTATTTTCATGATTATTTCCTTTTTCTCTTATTTTTAATAGGTCTAAAATAAAAGAGAGCTTTTTTTTCGTATGTATGCAATTTTAAATTCCTCTTCCTATTTTGACTATTGTAAAAAGAGTTTTATTTACTTTATTTGACCAAATCCCTTTTTTGGGTGCATATCCAAAAGGGAGGAGTATTTTTACTTTTTCAAAATTTTAAAAAAATATTAAAAAATATTAAAAAATATATTAATTGACGGTAGCAATTTGAAGGATCCAACGGAGGAACCGAATCCGGCTCTAGATGGGAGTTTGGGCCACCCCAAACCTCATCCCGATTGCTCCCTTGGGGCCGGATGGTTTGGCGCCAAAACCATGCCACCTAAGACGACACGTAGGATGAAATGTGGTTCAGGCCGGCCCCAAGTGAAAGTTGGATTTTAAGAGATTGAAAGACCCTATTGGTTGAAACTTGGAGAGTTCCGGCCGGCCCTCAATCCAGCCCCAAGTATAAACAGGCCCTAAGACTTTTTGGATGATTGAAGTAGCTTAAATTGTCGGTGTACCATATGTGCCAGTCAGTTGTAGCATCCACGTGCCGTAATAACTATTTTTGCCTGACTCAAGCATTCAACACATGTGTACCATCAAGGTATTACATGGGTATCACCCAGGCAAAACACAGGTATCACTCTTGCATAGCATGGGTATCACCTGGACAAATCCCTTGAATTTTCCAAGAAATTTCGACATTCACTGTTGTAACGTAGTGTACCCAGTGTACCTGATGTAATGTACCCAGTGTACCTGATGTAATGTACCCAGTGTACCTGATGCAATGTACCCAGTGTACGAACTGACCTGCAAATATGGTAAGCATCATTGAGTTCACATGCTATGGTCAATGCATTTGATGTGGAAGACTTTAGAACCTCTTGAACACTTCAACGCAACCTAGTGGCAAAACAAAAACAATTTATATATATATATATATATTACTTTTTTTCAGCACAAGAAAAGGGGAGCTCTTCTTGGAAAAAGAACCAGAAGAACTGCAACGTGTGCGCCAAGACCGGCCATGCCACAGAACATGACCCAGACCCTACAGACACTCCCAGGAAAAACAAATTATATTTTAGTGAGAGACAGACAAATCTCTACCACAATGTCACATATGTTGATAGACATGATATCCACATTTTCTGGTAGATTTACTCAAGATGGCAAAAGAATCTCAAAATGTTTCCTCCATCCCCGCAACATGCAGAGCACAGCCTTGAGGCCCAGTGGGTAATGCTTACAAGTGGATAGTACTGTTGGGCTCATGGGAGAAGAAAAAAAAAACACTTTTGTTAAACTATGTGTTTTTTAAAGTCCACATGCTTGGCAGGGAATTTATTATTTTTTTGCACAAGTTGAATCTTCACATCATTCGAGAGAATCCTTCAATATTTTGGCACATATGCACCCTGATGTTTTCCTCTAAAAGAATGATTCTGGTATTTAAAAACTACTGTTTTTGTGACATGTGAATTCTGCCTCGGACTGGTTTTTTATTGAGTAGTTTTTTCCAACCATATCTTCTATTTTGAACCCCTGAAGGACCAAGTGTTTGTGGATCATCTGCAACCATTCACTATTAACCCCTAAAGTCGAAAGCCCTCAAAACTGCCAAAAACCCTCAAAACTGCCCTCTTTCAATGCAAGGTGAAAATTTTTAACTTTTGACAAATTTTCGAGTAAGTAACCGTAAGATCTAGTACCTAACTTGTACATGTACATGCATACCGAATCTTAGATTCAAATTCCTCTCCATTTGTGAGATCGTAATGTTCAAAGTTGAAAAAAAAGATTTTTTCCTTGTTGTAGAATGGAAAACTAATGTTTTGGGGGCCAAAAAAAACCATTTTTGAAAGGAAATTTGACATGAGGCTCTTCAAATTCTTGTTCCTATGTGAGTAAGGAATATGTTCATATAATTTTTACCCTCATAGGACCTATAAAACCTAAAGAAATGCTTAATTTTTCACATGGAGGTATGCTGAAATACAAATACAAATGCCCATTTTCAACAATTAAAAAGGCATGTAAAAAATTATTGGATTGAAAATCCAAACGGTGAGATCATGCTTTACTACCTCTTTTACATGTACGAAAAACAAAATTCGAAAAAAGTAAAATCTCAATTTTTGGTGAATTTTTGAAGTTACTGCGATCTAATTGATTTTGGGCAGATTTTGAGAATGAATGAGCATATACCGCAGTTTTGGGCAGATTTCAGCATGCCCTAACAGTGTTTTCAAACTTTGACCGTGAATATCTCCTAAAGTATGAGGAATTTTGAAGCATGAATGGTGTCATTTTAAAGGTATGGGAAAACTCTACAATCTTTCAAAAGTTGAACTTCGTACGATCTAAATTTAGTAACTGAGAGCCTGACCAGAGTCAGGTCGACCACATTCTGGTCGATTTCGACTTTAGGGGTTAAGGGCCGCTTTAAACTACGGTGGAAAAGTGCACCAGTCGGTCAAGAAGTTTTGGTCAGGACATGGTTATTTGAGGCAATTGGTGGGAGTTGCTCCTCTCTGGTGATTTAGTTTCTTGCCCAGGGGGTTGACCGGAGAAGAACTCTTATTAAGTGCTACCACATAGGCAACCATGTCATTTTTTCATTCATACTTGACGTTCTCCACCAAACAAGTCTTGGTTGTAGTCTACACCCAATCCGGTGAAGAACAAACTTTACTTTAATCATATAATTGCTCTATTTCCCTAGTATTCTAGACCAGTGAACTTCTCCACCATAGTCTAAAGAGGCCCTAAAGTCAGCTCTCTTTACAATTGCATCTATTACAACATCCACTCTCATTACAACAATTGGCTTGCCAAGTACATCGCTCATTTCTAGACCAAAGCTCCCTTCATTTTAAATTCCTCTCTATATTATGGGTAGAACAAACACGGTTGTTGCAAAGTGAGCTCATTAACATTGGTCTTGCTCCTCATGAAATTTCACAAACAACCTTTCTAACCACTCCTTAGTGATGCTAAGGTAGAGGCACCCAATTCCGATCACTATAGCTAGTTGGGGACTCAAATAACATTGTATGTCAAAAATATTCATGTAAAAAGATGCGGAATTAGGAATGAAACTCAACAAATATTTTTTCAAATTTAATCACAAAGACTTGGAATTGCTATAGAATTTAAAAGCCCAAAAACCACCGGAACCCATAATCAAACTATAGATTAGGTGAGATTTAGTGCCATCCTTTGCCCAATGCCAACAAGTGAGAGTGAGTAAAAGAGAGAAGACATGCCATCGATAACCAACTGGTGGAGGTACCCAATGCTGATCAGTCTTGTTCAACTTTCAAGGCAAGGCGACCAATGAGAGCTCAATTGAGGTGGAACAACCCAAAATTGCACACTATCATGACCCAATGCCGATAATGACTAGGGTTTTCAAATTTTGATTTATCGATTTTGGGTCCCTTCATGCACCATTTCATGCATTTACCATTTTCATGCACCATTCCATGCATACTCTACTGATCGGAATTGGGTGGCCAATTAGAATTGGGTGCCTCTACCTTAGTTCTCTATCATCATCTCTTGGATAGAGCTTTAGACTGAATAATTTGCATGCAATAAACATTACATTTAAGCATGGAGACTTGTCATATAGTGCATCTACTATATGATGAAAATAATTTGTGCCAATGACTCTAGATTCTTGGCTAGATTTCTTGCCAACAAACATAATTTCATTTCATCCATCCATTTTCTAAAAATTACCATATGGTACGTTTGGGTCAGTTTCGGCATTTAGGTGCCAAAATATTACTTTTCCTCTTCGAAGGCATTCGGACAAGTTACAACAAGTTATAACTTGTCCCCGTACCTAGTGGTCACTTTCAACATCTCTAGGGCCTATGTCAAAATAATTATTTTTCTTTCACACGTGATTCGGACACGGTGGGTATCACCTAAGTATTTCATGGATATCACCTATGCATTATAGAGGTAGCACCATGACATTACATGGATAATCACCTAGACAGAAACTGTAAATTTTCCAAAATTTTAGACAACTCTCCATATTGAATTAATTATGTACGAAGACGACCACGACATGAGGTAATTCACATAGTTTCAGCTTTTTTTTAGGTGGATCTTTCCACTTTAAGCGGATTGATTCATCCAGGCCCTTCATCTGAAAGACTTTTAATTTTTTCTAAACATCATTCTACCCCTGAATTTTGTGAAGGGGCACGGGGCACCTGAATTTTGTGAAGGAGCGGGTAGTGATGATCCTCAATACCATATTATCAAATGAATATGCATGTTGACATATTGCATCCTTTGAAGATCTTGTACACAATAATCGTCATCCCACTTCACCACCAAATTAGCTACCCAAATTCAAGGAAACCAGTTGAATGGTGGTATATCCATCAGACTCATTCCGTCACCAAATCTTCAGTGTGACTTGACATTGGATAGGACCATCAGATGATAGTGATGACTGATTGGTGAAGTCTCACAATTAAATAAACTCTAGGGGCATTATCCAAAGGCATCACGAAATGTTCTTACCAATATTTTTCATTCCCCTAGTGGATATAAGTACAGCTAGGTCTGGAGTCTAGATCCAACATACAGTCCACCATTTCCTGTCTCCTCTCCTATCCTTCTCGCTCATGAGCCTACAACAGTAGGGTTCATCCATCCGTCGTCATGGCTCCAAAGCACAATATCAGGTTTGCAGTACATACAGTGTACTTCCTACATTGATAAAATATGATTTTGCAGTTTTTGTAGCATAGTAGGCACTTCTGTGCAAAGCTAGACTCTAGATGCAAGTTCCATGTGACCCTTTTGCAGAGGTCACCGTTGAACCTACATGTTCTTTCCAACTATTTGTAGTTTATTAGAGTTAGTTCAACAGTTACAGTTTATATATGATCACAATTTTTTCATGATAGTTGGATAGTGAAGTTGAAGTCATGCATCCAAGTTTCAATAACTGTATAATTGTATTGGACTGATTTGCTGCAGGCCATCTGGGGCACATGCAACGTTGATAGCATTCATCGCCGTCATATCCGTGGTTGCCTTTATGACGGCCACTGTCAGTGCTCAATGCGACTGCACTGGGGGCAAAGTACTCTCGTATGGGGCTTATTGCTATCCAAACTGGTACACAAACAGCTATGTGGTCCTGCCTCTCAGCAGCTATAGGTACACCATCTACTGCCAGAGGAGGGGACCATGCGTTCGTGCCAACTGCTGGTGGAACCAAATCTACTACAGAGGTTCCTACTGCTATGTGAGCGACTACTACTTGACAACCGGCTGCATCGGCAAATGCTCGAGCAGACCTCTCTGTTGAGTTTGAATGTCCCATACCATGATCCTGTCATGACATCCGTTCTAGATATCACGTGTGCCATTGAGCACATTGTATGGTTATGAGATCAAATACGTCCTCTGTTGTGGTGTTGTTGTTTTGTCTTCAAATAAATCCATGTAGGGACAGCGGGATTTTGGCCCCTTTCCTGTGGATGGGCTTTGTGGTTTTGGTTTGAGACACTGGCCTAAGTGAGAGTGAAAAGGCTAAGTGTTGAACTGGTTGTTTACCTATGGTTTGTGGTAATAAAGCTTCAAATCTAGCATTGGAGACTTGCCATGTACTGGTACTGATCTCCAGGAGGCTAGATTATGAAGTGTTTGTTGTAAAATTGACAGAAACAACTCAGATTGGTTGCCTTTAACCCTTTAGCGCCCAGGGATGTTTATGGAGAAACCAAGAATTCTGCTGATTTTTTTCTTTGAACCGGAATTGATGGAAATACAATGACTAATATTAATATCTAACCTTACAAAATTGAACTTAACCCATGATCTTAACTTTGGGGAAATTTCGCACAACATCCAACCGTTGATGGAATAGATTATATGGTAGTGAAAATTGTGGAATTTGGAGGGTGTACTACTTTAACTATCAATAGAGTCTTGCAAGAAATTTTTTACTTTGAATTAGAGCGGTTCACATGTGCACTAGGTTGATAGCTTCGCATTGACATATTATGTGAGAAGAAAATATTTATACCCAATTCTTGATGATTTTTTTTCTTTTTTCTACTTGGTTGTATACAAAAATGTTCCAATCTTATACGAATCAAAACGGAAGTTTCGTATGTGAGGAGAGAGATCAACAATCACTAAACAATGAAGAATGTCTTAAAGACCAAGTTCAATCAAAATTAAGACCAAAATCAATGTGCATGTGTGTGAAATACAACATAGTATGTGGCATGGTATTCACTGTATTCACTGTATTTTAGTGTATTTGGTGTATTTTGTGTTGTATTCCTAGCTTTTCCAAGAGTTCTATAAATCCAAATCATGATCTGATTGTTGGAGAGTGTTTGTGTAACAAGTGCGCAAATCTGAACTTCGTATCTCGAAGCCTAGTTCCTCATGGATTTCATGCAAATTGAGTTTGAGCACCTCCGGAGTCCCACTTCGGGCTTCCTGGGCGCTAAAGGGTTAACCCTTTTACGCCTGGATTAAAGGCAACCAATCTGAGTTGTTTTGTGCTTTTGTGCTTTTGGTGTTGTAACTTTCACCACGATCGCCCATTGTCGTCACGTCACTCTAAACGCACTCGGAGCTCAAAGAGAGCTTTCCAATGCATCTCTCGGAACTCCAATCGATGCATGCATTGACAAACTACAACGGGAAACATGCACACGACGGGAAACATTGCGCGCATGCGTCTGTAGAAAACATGCAGCGTCAAATGATCAAAATGGAAACTGAGCTATTCAAAGGTGAAACCAACACTCTCCGGCAAGAAGATCTGTAGGATCTGCAACACGACGTCTTCATTCGTGGTGCGGTAGGTTTTACCGTTGTAGAATTCCGGTCTGTACCAAAACTCGTCATCTTCTTGGAGTACTCGCAGCACCACGAATCTGCACCAACCTTGTTGAATTGGAACTTGGCCGAGCCGATGGTGAAGTGTCTGTTCACCTTTCCCCGGGCAATCCTTCCAAACTTCTTCATGGTTCTTTGGTCCTGCTTCGAAATTGACGCGAAATTATCACTCCCCGCCATCGCTGCCTCCCTCCCACGCACACTCTCCTCACCTTCGAGAACAACCAATCTCTCAAGCACTCGTGGCCTTCGTCTCTACAGTCTGTGATTCTAAAGCAAATGAGCCCGGAATCAAGATGAATCATGGCTTCAAATATATCACACGTCCATACCAAGGTGAACTGGGATCACTATAACGTTATGGGCTGCTGCGCTATCACTCCCGCGGGCAGCGCAGCAGTCTGGGCAGCTGAAGTTCTTAATCGCCCTTAGGCGATACCCGCCCACGTACATGCCCGTCCTTGGCCGCCGCCTCCCTGCCCCACTCTCCTGCCCGCAGCATGCACCTTGACCAGCTCGCCCTCCCTCGCTCCCCGGTACCCGCTCCTCGCCCGATACCCGGGTTCCCTACCCAGGTCTCAACCGCCGCCTTTGCCTGTGGCAGGGTCAGCAGGGACTTTAGGGCCTTACCACACGGGAGGGGGAGGAAGTTTCACAACTTCCTCTAACATGGTACTAGTGGCACGAAAAATATTCTTTTCCTCCAACATGGCACTACACTAAAAATCACATTTAGTGTAGTCACACAAATAGTGTAATTACCCTGCTACACTATTTGCGAACTTGTTCACAATTAGTGTTAGTTGCGGCAAGCTTTTTCATACACTAATTGTGATTTTATTCATTGTGGCAAGTTTTTTCATATACTAATTGTGCACAAGTAAAAATTAAAAAACACCCATTTTTACTGCCATTCACATATAGTGTAATGTTTCACATTTAGTGTAATGTTGTGTCGTTACACTAATTGTAATTCTTCCTTTTGGTGTAAGGGTTCGTATTTAGTGTAGACGACACTAAATGCAATGTTTAGTGTAGTGCCTGTGGACTTCCAGTCACTACACTAAAGATGATATTTAGTGTTTAGGGACCATTAGTGTAGTTACCCCTATGACCTGACTTTCACTAAATGTCAATTTGTTTACATTTAGTGTTTAATGTCAAAAAATCAGTCTAACAAAATTGCTCATAACTTTTGCATCACGACGAATTAGAAGATGTACCGTATACCAATGGAATCTCCTTGAAAAAACACATAAGCTGGTCACCTCACTCAATAGAATTGGTGCGAAATTGATAAAGATATGCCTCCTCAAACTTTCAACCAAAACTCAAGAAATCTGCCCCAAAATATTCACTATAACTTTTTATTTAAGACGAATTTGAAGATGGGTAGGATGCCATTGGAAGCGTCTTTTCAAATCAGTTTAGATAGGCACCAGAAACTCTCAAATTGGACAAAATCTGCCCCCAAAATCATCATTTGAAAATCCAACCTTAAAAAACTCAGCCCAACATGGAAGGTTTGCTTTTGACATGTGGCGAGATTTGGGTGACTTGCAATGAAATGTGGCATATGACATTGTTACATAACCAACACTAAATGTCAATATGTTAAAATGTAATAACGGCAAAAGTTACAGAAATTGACAATTAGTGTTTGAATTGACATTTAATGTTGTTACATTAGTAGGGTAATTGACATTTAGCGTTCAAGTTCGTAATTAGTGTTGCGAACACTAAATATCATCTTTAGTGTAGTGCCTGGTAGTTTTCAACGGCAATTATTGTGCCAAGTCATTGCCATGTAGATTCCAAAGCAACATCCAATGCAAATTCCAAAGCTACAAAGTTGCTCCATGTCATTCTTGCCACTCCCCCTACTTCCTCTCATGTGGCAACCACTTGCTAATTTGAACCAATGTGAGTCATCCAACTCACTGCCTTTCCTCTCGTGTGGTTTGGCCCTTAGTACTCATTGGCTCCAGAACAAGTCTAGAAGTCTAGACCTCTCCACCCACTCAAATCCCCAAAGGACTTTTTTCTTTGATTACCATTATCTTTCAATCCGTACGGTCTAAGTTCACAATTTTTTACCACATCCTCTCATATAAGTTTAGAAGAAGATCCTCCAGTCATATTCTCAAAAAAGCTAGTCTTGGTAGTTTTTAATTAAAGGAGTAGAAATTCCTCTAAAATGCCTTGGTCCTTTACGGGCTAGCAATCAAACAAATACTTATGTATTACATGGGTCTATAAATAAAGAAAAGGAAACCGCAATAACATCATTCAATTGTATAATCATTGCACATGGCATTATAATTCTAATCAATCATGGACTCTAATGCTATATAAAATCAACACAACTTCAAATTTATTGCACAAACATTTGATGGTCATAGTCTTTGCAAGAAACCGATGTTGCACCTCGTTCCACTAGAGTCTTTGTAGCACAAATCTCACAAGTAATTTTTGGAAGTTTGCAAAAGATAACTCTCTTTAGTTTTTGAATGTGATATTAGCATATGGGAGTGCCGCTTGAAAAGAGGTTGTGAACTACTTTCTCCAACACTCTTTGATGCCACACGCTTTTTCCCATGTCCCATCCTTGTGCGTTTAACATTCTCTTGTATAACAGAGATGGATCCACGACGAGGAATATCAATAGTGGCAGGCTTCTTAAACGTAAAAAGCTCAGAAAATGAACTAAGAAAATTTTGAAGAGTTAGTACCTTGTGTTTTTTCTCATCCTTGGTATAGTCTCCAATGGGAGCTTGCACACTTTGTAAAAAAGTCTCTGCTTCTTTAATTGCACCCAACAATTTCACACTTATATCATCCGATTCTGAATGTCCACCAACCTCTACTTCCATTATTGTTGGAGAGATTGGTGCTACATATGGAATATTGTTTTCCATTGGCATCATCTCCTCTACAACTTCATTCTACCTTGATACTTAAAAATATTTTTTAACAATGCATTGCACCACCAAAATATATTTGCAAGTAGAATTTCCATCTGGACAATCATAAAAGTGTGTGTTCAAAGACACATTATACCACATGCCATCATTGCTCTCACTTTGAATATGGTATAATAAATGTTCGTCATCCACCACTTGTAACACATTGGATGGAGCCAGTACAAATGCTTTCAAAATCCCCTCTCTTCCTTTCAAACGACATTGATGTCCTTTGCCGTTTCCCCTTCTTGAAAACCTCTCCAAATCACCTATATGTCAAAAATATTAGTTATATATAAACATCAAACAAGAAATGAAAGATTGTTTTTAAGATATATAATAACAAAAATACTCACTAATGCGTTGTGTCATCTTGAATTGATTCAAGAGAGTCGGTTGCCCAACGCAAGTGCTACCTTTTGCACTCCTAATAATGGCTAAAATGAGGTTTCAAAGAGATCGGTTGACCTTGCCTTGTAACAAAGTGTATTTAATCAATTCCGAGTGGCATTCGATGTGATTAGTGGTATCCATACCACCATTAGAAAAACCCGGGCAAACTTTGGCCATAACCATCGCCAAGGCACACTTAAACCGGCCCAAGTTGTAAATATGTATGGTCCAAAAGAAGTTATGTGCTCAAAATCCTATTCAAAGCTCCTCAAACTTTCATCAAAATGACTTTCATCTAGGCAATGCATCAAAACATTTAACGCTTGCCAATTGGAACTCGTATGAGAAGATTCTCACTCCATGCTTTCATAGCATGGAAGAGAAGAAGAAGAAGAACGCCGGTTCTCGTTAAGGGGCCGGCGTGAGTGAAGTGCCCGTTCATTCCACCACTAAGTCCATGCCCACCGGGCATGGGTTAGTAGTATGGAACTACTTCCCCCTTTCGAGGGTAGATACTATGTACCCAGTAACAAGTAACCAAAATAAAAAGGGCCCTAGGTCCCAAAAAGTCCTAAAAGAGGGAGGGCAAGTGCGGTGAAATGCAAATGCGGTTGTAGATCTATAAAGGGGGGTTTGAAGCGTCGGGTAGGGGTTGGTTGTTTTCAAGTTTACGTTTATGTAGGAGTATCGACATAGCATGTTGAATTGCAATAGTGTTAATATTTGAAAAGGTGGTTTTGATTGAAGTGATGGGGATTTTAAATGTTTCTTCAAGGGTTGTCATTGAGGGGATGAAGGTGGTGGCTCTAGCACCCGCGGTGATGACAATGAGGGGGTCTACTTTCCATCCTAGTGCTTGAATATCGTCAAGTAGTGGTTGGTATTTATTTGTTTTGTTTGCAATAGTGTCCAGGGAGAATCTATCATTGCAATATGTGAATTCAATAAATTGGATGGTGAGACTAGGGTCTATGTGGTTTGGTGGGGGGTCTTTGTATGATAGTCCTCTAACACATAATAGGTCCGGTTTGAATCTTGCATTACAGTGGCATCTTTGAGTATGACATATGCAGGGTAATAGCCAAGGAGGGACCGTGTTTTCTTGTGGGTTGTCATTAAAGGTTCTGGCATTCATGAGAATGAAACACCGGGATTTGGTTGATGATATAAGTAGTTTACGAATAGCCCATACGGCTTTGTTATGTCTTTTAACAATTAGTGAATGTATATGGGGGTTTTGGCACTGGAGTAAGACATGTAGCCATGTGTCTGGGTCCGTGGTGTTGCAAATTGGACATGTAATTGTAGGGAATCTTTCTATTCCAAAGAAGAGTTGTTTGCGGGCATTGCCCATGTATTGCCCGGTGCGGAATTTGATTAGGCATGTGATTTGTGGATCCGTTATAGTGGGGTTTTTCCAGAAATTATTGGATAGTACATTATGAATGTTTGGGTTGCCAGTCCATTTATCAATATTGGGGAAGTTTTCTGTAAGTTTTTCTAGGTTATTTACAAGATCATGTTTTTTGAGGTATTTGTCCAAGAATCGTACGGGGCCTTTATCGGGAGTTTCACCCATAGAGGGCCATTCATATCTATGGAAGTAATATGGGATGGCATGGGCGTGTTCGTATGGGTGTTCGGCATTCTTGTGGGTTTTTTCTCTTCCTTCCTTTGCTAGTTTGTCGGCTTGTTCATTGCCGTCGATATTAGCATGAGCACGAACTTTATGGAGTGTAGTAATCTGTGTACGATTTTGGAGCATTTCAACCATAGATGTAAGGATAGTTTTATCCGGGTGACTATTGTGTAAAGTAGGATGTTTAATATGTGTATTAAGGAGGTATAATACATTTATGCAATCTGTAAAAATGTGAGCCGGTTCGTTTGGGTAATGAGTGGTGATTATTTTAAGGGTTTTGTGTATAGCCATCATTTCCGCTCTTAGAATATTCTGGAGTCCATGTAGTCTTTTACCTAATTAATTTGTTTGGTAGAATTGTATATCCCATAACCGGCTTTCTCTCGGTGCCAATGCCCTGGGCTTACTTCGGTTGGTTCTTTGAAAGAGCCGTCAGTGTAGTAGCTAAAGTTGGGGTCAAATTTAAGGTCTATATTAATTTGGTAGTAAGAGAGGGGGAGGCTTAGTTCGGTAATTGGTGATGTGGAGATGTTTGTGTGGGGGGTTTTAGACCATTTTTTGTTGCGGTTTACACGGGTTGAGATGGGTGTGGGGAGGGCAATTGCGGTGTATACCTTGTTAATGTTTAGATTTTTTGCTATCAAAGTGAGATGAGTGAGGTTTTCTAGATTACCTATTTCACGAGTTTGTTGGTGTATACATAGGATACGTAGGATTGATGGTTCAAGGCGGGGTGTTTGTATTTGCGGTGGTATAGTAGGTTCTTTGTAAGTCATGGAGTCGGCTTCAAATAATACTATGATGTGGGAGTCCGGGAATGGGCCTAAGTGTGGGTTAGGGTTGTGGTACCAATGAGCGTCGGGAGTGATAATAATGGTGATATTGTCGTTGGCGTCATTATTTGCCGCTAGGCGTGCCCAATGTATTACTTGTTGTGTTTCTTCTTCGTTGTGAGGGTGTGCGAGGCCTATTCCACTCCACTTATAATCAAAGGCTTTTCCAGGAGACCCAAAAATCTTATCGCGTTCGAATGGAGAGTAGAATTTTGAGATTTTTGTGGAGCATGTAACGGGGGATGAGAAGTATGAATGTGTGATATTCAGGGATGTAATAAGGTAGTCTAAGATAGGATCGGGTAATGTGGGTAATGTGTAGTGTGCATTTTTGAGGGGGTCATTTTTGGGTATTCAGTAGTTATATCTTTGGTATAGCCAAACGATTTCGGTTTCGAATGTTTGGGGTATTGGTTTGATGTTAATGGGGATTAGTAGTGCGTTGTGATATTGGTTCAACAGCCATTGTAGTCTAGCGAGTGGTATGGTTATTAGATGTCTACCATTACCTTCGTATATGTGGGCATTGTCTTGTTGTATTTTGATTGTATTTGTTTGTGCTCGGATGTCCGTTTCTGGGTTGCATTCAGTTGTAAAGATGTGAAGAAAGGGGATAATAAGGGGTGGTGTGACAAATCTTCTATCTCGAGGTTGTGCTTGGGGGTGGTGTATTGTATGATATTTAGGTAATAACTGTTTTGAGTTCTAAGGTAGTATTGTGTGAGGATTTCGGTGTTATGTAAGGAAGTATTTGGGTTGTGCCAAGGGAAAAGATTTCTTTGTGGGAGCCATTTGGCGTAGGTGTTGTTATTGTGGGACCAGTGGCATAGGTACGATGTATATTGTTTGCTTATTTTGTTGGAGTCAATGTGTTTATTATGTCTGTGCGCGGTTATGTTATTTATTGGGTGTATGGAAGGGTTTTTTAATATATGTGGTGGAGGGGCATATGGTCGTGAATGTGGTGGGTTTGGGGGAATTAGTGGGGGGTTGGTGTTGGGGTGGATGTCATTGTGATTGATGATATATGAGTCTTTAAGTGTGTACGGTGGGGCGTGATTGGTGCATGGGTTGGGGCATGTAGGGAGACATGGAGGGTGACAAAATAATTGTTTGGCAATGTTTAGTGCACTTTTTATTAATTTATGAGGGGTACCATAGAGTGTTTTGTAGCTCTTGTCGTCCATAAGGTGTGTTCCATTTGGTAGTGTAATTTGTTTTAGATCAGTAATGTTTGCAGAGAAGAGTTTTTGTAGGAGTTTGTCGGATAATTGTCGGTCAAGTCTAGGGAGGTTATGTATTTCATTTGCCCAATTTTGTTCAAGTGGTGCGGGGTCTAGTAGGAAATCTTCTAGTGTGCTTTTTAGAAATATTTGACCTTCTGTTTTAAGTAGAAAAAGTGTGCGGGAAATGGGGGACCGAAGACAATCAGATTTTTTAAGTCTTTGGAGGTATTGTGCTCCTCCATAAATGGCAAGGATGTGCCGAAGGAGTCCACTGTAAATTAGTCCTAGTCGTCCTTTATCGTTAAGTGCATTCTGGAGTTGTTCTCCAATGCAACGTAAGTAGGCATTTTTGAGGGAGAAAGTTTCTAATCGGAATAGTTCGTGGGGGAGTTGTGTTATGATATTAGGCGTACAATTAGGGAGTCCGCATACTTTCTTTTGTATGGCTATGATTTTTTTATCGAGTTTATTTATGGCGGGCATGGAATAAGGGACCGCATAGAAACTGTATGAGATACCCGGTCGTATGACGGTATCAATCATTTTTATTTTTTGTTGCAATGTGGCCGGACAAAGTGTAAGTTCCTTGCATTGTTTAATAAGTTTTGTAGTAGTAGCATGAATTTGAATTTTCCATTTTAAAGATGGGACTAGGTTTATTCCAAGGTATATGTAGGGTTGGTTTTGGTTTAGAACCGGAATTGGTTGGTTACGATAGTGGATATTGTTAGCTTGAATAAGGGCTTTGAAGGCGGTCGGGTTTGTTTTAGATTTGTTTGGACATCCGGTTATGGCACATTTTTGGACCCCAAGTTCCATCCCGGACCATAGACAAAATTTGTCTATTTTGACTAATTGAGTTTGGAGTGATTTGAGGCGTCCGGAGATGGCCGCAAGATCGTCAGCATATGCGGCCGAGTTTATGGTAACTTTTGAGGTGCCAAAGGTGTAGCCATTATTCCCTCTTTGAAGCCATCTCAGTAGGGGTTCCAGAAAAATAATGAAGAGGTATGGGCTCAATGTATCGCCTTGGATGGTCCCTCGTTGGATAGGGATAGGGCGTGTTTTACCAAAGAATTCTCCAACGTATGTAGTGGTAGATTGGGAGTATATATTGCCAACAAGTGTGACCGCGTCGCACGGGTATCCAAGATCGCTCATAATGGTTAGCAAGCGAGGATGGTCAATGGAACCGAAAGCGTTTTTGAAATCAATGTAGAGTATGTAAATGTCTTTATTAGTGAATTTTGCATTCTCAAGAGCGGCAATGAGAGTTTGGATTTGCCGTGTGGTACTTCTTTCAGCTCTAAACCCTTCTTGGCTTTCGTGTAGTATTTGGTGTTTTTCCCCGTAGGCCGATAGTATTGATGTTAATGTGCTAGTGTACAATTTGTAAATGGTGTTGGCTAAGGCAATAGGTCGGTGATTAGGTAGCTCGGATGGGTTGCCTTTTTTGTATAATAAGATTGTTAAACTTGTTTTCCAAGATGCAGGAATTGCTTTTTGTTTGTAACAATGGAGGAAAATAATGATAGAAGGTCATGGAATCTCGGAGGCATGTTTTTTAGAATTGAGTTAGGTATATGGTCTGGTCAGGGAGCTTTGTTGGACTCCAAATTTTTTAGGCACATGTTATATGTGTCTCTGTTATAATATGTGTGGAGAGGAGTCGTGGGTTCTCCTCTTTTATCAATGGTGAATCCGTCAAGATCATGCCACGGGTATTGCCTGACCCCGCATGTGCATGTTGGTGTATGTTGTGGTTGGAAGTGACATGAGGGGGTGGGTTGAAAATGTATTTCGTTTGCAATGTCGTTTGGGCTGGTTAGAATATTATTGTTTTGATCTAGAATGCAATCTAGTGGTAAGTTTGTGTTGTTTTTAAAGACTTTTCTATTAATCTTTTTTGGGCTAGATTCGTATAGTTGACGATACTTAGAAATGGCTTTTCTGATACATTCTCTTGTATATTTTGTAGTAATTTTCCGAGCTTGTTTATTGGCGGTTTTTGCAATGACTGCAATGTCTTTTAGCCAATCTTCGTGAGGGTTGTTGAGCAGTGGTACTTGTGGGATTTGGGGGTGGCGAAGGTTTTGTAGTTCAGAGAGTATGGGGTGGGTTCGCCAATTTTGATTAGTTTTAGCGATGTAAATTGTTTTCCGAATATTGTGGTATGTAACAAGATGTTGTTTCCACTTTTTGGCTAGTTTTCTCCGGAGATACCCCCCTTGATTCAAGGTTCTAGGTGTGAGTTGTGGGGTCGGAGGTGCTTTACATGTCTTTTCTAATGTAGTAGAAATTTCATTAATAATTTTGTCAAGAGAGGTGCAGGCTTCTTGCCATTGTATGTGTGTTAGGTGTTGATGGTTGGAAAGAATTTCTGAAAGGGAGTCTATCTATAGTGAGTTTTTTTCAAGGAATATTGTATTAAAGTTATCAAGGTTTTCTTTTGGGATGGGGTTTAGTATTTTGATATCGTTTGAGTTTGTTTTGGTAGGGGGTCTACTTATAAGGATGTTATGAGGTATATTTAGTTGGATTGGGAAGTGGTCCGAGTTTAAGTTGGTTGAGGTATTGGTGATAGATGTGTATTGGATATGGTTAGGTGTTTTAATGTAAAATCCATCAATTAGGCTAGTGTGTGTGTAATTAAGTCCTCCTTGACGAGAGTATTGTGTATCGGTTGGGATCAGATATAATTCTAGGTTATCCGTGTAATTTCGCCATTGATAGTCTATATCACGTGGGGGGGGTGAAGGTCTCTCCGTTTTGTCATCCAATAAGGGCAATATCTCGGTTAAAGTCTCCACAAAGTATTATTGTATGGTTAGTGTGCGTATTAATTTGTGAAGTGATGGAATTTTGGATTTCCGGAATAAGCCTAGAATCTTCTATGTGCGATGGCATGTATAGGTGAAGAATGAGCCATGGTTGGAGGGGTCGGTTAGTAATTCTAATAATTTGAAGGTATGGTGATATATTAGCCGGGGTAGGAATTTTAGTAATATTCCCAGGGAAGGCATATGATTGGTGTATGAGCATGAGGAGGCCTCCTCTCGTTGGTGTATATGGCATTCGTTGTTGGATGCATTTTGTAAGGGCATGAGTGATATTAAATACAAGTTTGTAATCGGGGAATGTTTTTTGGATGTATTTTGTGGATTTAGTAGTGGTTAATTTAGTTTCTTGTATAGCAATTATGGCGGGTGGTGTGTTGGTGTGGGTAGATAGATTGTGGAGGCATGGGAGAGCAGTGTTTAGGGATGCAGCGTTCCATGTTAAGATGTATGTATTGATGTCTCTGGTGTTTTCGTTATGATTTACAGGTGGTATATATGGGGTTGGTGGGGATGGGAAAATATATTCTGGGATAGGCTCAAAGCATCTCGTTATTTCTTTAGTTAGTTCATGTGGCAGGAATGGGAAGTGTAGTTGGATAGTGTTTTGTGTGGGGGGTGAGGTTTGACTGTATACAAAATCATATATTTCTTTGTGTATGGAGTCTCTATGTTGAATAATATTTTGATTTTCTGCTAGGAAATTTGTATACGGGTGTTTTGTATTAATATGTCTTTCGGGTGGGTTATGTAGAGTGATTAAGTTGTTAAAGTGAGTATTGGTCCAATTTGTGGTATTGGTATTTTGTAGGGCTAATATTTGGTTGCACTCTTCTAGAGAGGGGTGTACTGTAATAATTAAAGCATATAGGATATGTGATGGGGGATGTGTAGTTTTTTGTTCAATGTAGTGTGCTATATGCGGGTAGGTCATGTTATGTGAGTTATGTAGTTCATGTGTATTCTTTAGTAGTGGTGAAAATGTGTTAGCAAGGTGTTGATACTCAGGGTGTAGTTTTATAGTACTAGGGATGAAGTACATTTTTGCGCGTTTTATATGAGCTGCGGGGTGTGTTTTTATTATGTTTGGCATGGGGCCTGGGTTTTTTTCAATGTCACCGCTGAAAAGTATTAGTATTTTACAGAGGTAGATTGTGGTAGGGTAGTGTTGTTGTTGGGGTTTTAGGTTTTGTAGGGGTTGTTTGGGTGGTTGGAGTTGTTGGGGTTTTAGGTTTTGTAGGGGTTGTTTGGGTGGTTGGAGTTGTAGGGGTTGTTGTTGTAGGGGTTGTTGTTGTAGGGGTTGTTGTTGTAGGGGTTGTTGTTGTAGGGGTTGTTGTTGTAGGGGTTGTTGTTGTAGGGGTTGTTGTTGTAGGGGTTGTTGTTGTAGGGGTTGTTGTTGTTGTTGTTGTTGTTGTTGTTGTTGTTGTTGTTGTTGTTGTTGTTGTTGTTGTTGTTGTTGTTGTTGTTGTTGTTGTTGTTGTTGTTGTTGTTGTTGTTGTTGTTGTTGTTGTTGTTGTTGTTGTTGTTGTTGTTGTTGTTGTTGTTGTTGTTGTTGTTGTTGTTGTTGTTGTTGTTGTTGTTGTTGTTGTTGTTGTTGTTGTTGTTGTTGTTGTTGTTGTTGTTGTTGTTGTTGTTGTTGTTGTTGTTGTTGTTGTTGTTGTTGTTGTTGTTGTTGTTGTTGTTGTTGTTGTTGTTGTTGTTGTTGTTGTTGTTGTTGTTGTTGTTGTTGTTGTTGTTGTTGTTGTTGTTGTTGTTGTTGTTGTTGTTGTTGTTGTTGTTGTTGTTGTTGTTGTTGTTGTTGTTGTTGTTGTTGTTGTTGTTGTTGTTGTTGTTGTTGTTGTTGTTGTTGTTGTTGTTGTTGTTGTTGTTGTTGTTGTTGTTGTTGTTGTTGTTGTTGTTGTTGTTGTTGTTGTTGTTGTTGTTGTTGTTGTTGTTGTTGTTGTTGTTGTTGTTGTTGTTGTTGTTGTTGTTGTTGTTGTTGTTGTTGTTGTTGTTGTTGTTGTTGTTGTTGTTGTTGTTGTTGTTGTTGTTGTTGTTGTTGTTGTTGTTGTTGTTGTTGTTGTTGTTGTTGTTGTTGTTGTTGTTGTTGTTGTTGTTGTTGTTGTTGTTGTTGTTGTTGTTGTTGTTGTTGTTGTTGTTGTTGTTGTTGTTGTTGTTGTTGTTGTTGTTGTTGTTGTTGTTGTTGTTGTTGTTGTTGTTGTTGTTGTTGTTGTTGTTGTTGTTGTTGTTGTTGTTGTTGTTGTTGTTGTTGTTGTTGTTGTTGTTGTTGTAGGGGTTGTTGTTGTTGTTGTTGTTGTTGTTGTTGTTGTAGGGGTTGTTGTTGTTGTTGTTGTTGTTGTTGTTGTTGTTGTTGTTGTTGTTGTTGTTGTTGTTGTTGTTGTTGTTGTTGTTGTTGTTGTTGTTGTTGTTGTTGTTGTTGTTGTTGTTGTTGTTGTTGTTGTTGTTGTAGGGGTTGTTGTTGTAGGGGTTGTTGTTGTTGTTGTTGTTGTTGTTGTTGTTGTTGTTGTTGTTGTTGTTGTTGTTGTTGTTGTTGTTGTTGTTGTTGTTGTTGTTGTTGTTGTTGTTGTTGTTGTTGTTGTTGTTGTTGTTGTTGTTGTTGTTGTTGTTGTTGTTGTTGTTGTTGTTGTTGTTGTTGTTGTTGTTGTTGTTGTTGTTGTTGTTGTTGTTGTTGTTGTTGTTGTTGTTGTTGTTGTTGTTGTTGTTGTTGTTGTTGTTGTTGTTGTTGTTGTTGTTGTTGTTGTTGTTGTTGTTGTTGTTGTTGTTGTTGTTGTTGTTGTTGTTGTTGTTGTTGTTGTTGTTGTTGTTGTTGTTGTTGTTGTTGTTGTTGTTGTTGTTGTTGTTGTTGTTGTTGTTGTTGTTGTTGTTGTTGTTGTTGTTGATGTGTTTAAATTGTTTTGTATTATATAGGTGTACTATGTTTTTTCTATTATATATATTTTTATCGACTTTCTGTATAGTATATATTTTGGTATATACTATTTTATATTTTTTTTCCATATTTCTATTGTTTTTGTTATGTTTCGTAGTATATAAATATACTATGTATTTTTTTATTTTAATTTATTATAATAAGTATTCTCGATTATTTTAATACATAGTGTAGTATATATATATACTATTGTATTTCTTTCTATTACAGCGTTGTTTGGCACTACTAGTTTGACATGTCCATCTTGCCCTCGATAGCCCGTTGCTCTCTTTCCGATGCTTGAGATTCTGCCGCCATGATGGTTTGGATGAGTTGGGATCGAAGGGTTGACATTTCACCTCGGAGAGATTTCACCGTGTTTGCTTGTACCATATCGGCATATTGTCTTGCCTCTTGTACAATCTCTCCCTTCATTGTCTTCATTTCCTTCCGGATGCTCCAAGGTGACCCCATTGCCCTTGTTCGGCCCATTCTCCATAACAATCACGGCATTTGCTACTCCGGCGTTCACATCTGAAAACCCTAATTTTTGCGAGTTTTTCTGCACTTGGCTTGTTGCTACCGTCCAAGCTTTTAGGGTGGGGAGTGAACATGATATATTTTCCATGCAATTTTTTACTTTGTTTGACATACTTTTTGTATACTGTGGCATTCAAACATTCTATGTTACATGTGCCTACGTGGCGACCATGCTCAAGTTTAAAGAATATATCGAGCACATTCTCTTCCCCGAGCATGGATTTGATTCCGCTTGTCAATTCCTTCTCACTTTTTGTTTTATTAAGATTCTTTGCAATGAGTATGAAGCAATTTTTTTTGGCAATTTCATCTTCATCCATTTTCTGGGTAGCAAAGACTAGTACGAAAATCTCATTTTGAAATGAGACTTTATAGTCTTTGACTTTGGCCGCTTGATCCGGAGAGGAAGTTTTGACCCACGCGAAATCAGAGAAAGTCTTTTTTTCTACCCCGGTCACTTCAAAGTTGTGACATCTTGCAAAACTTTCTCTTACAATTTCTGCGTGCAAGTCAAACGACTTCCTATTGGCAAGGTTTGGACTAGATATCTTGACTGATAGTAGATGGGAGAAGGCAAGGGAGTCATATGCTTTGCATACCTTTCCTTTGTGTGGAATCCCTTCATTCAAGATGAGAATGAAGGGTCTCCATCCTTTCAAAAGGCCTCTCCCATCTATTTCTCGATTTTAAAAATGTAACTTGAGGACCCCATTCCAATTGTCAGTTTGGTGATAGCAAAAGATTGCTATAGGCTCACCAATGCTTGACCCTGTTGGAATTTCCATTTCATTCAACCTACTTTTGACCATTTCTAGCACAATTTTCTTTGTCCATATTTGGTCCCCAAGTTCAAAATGAATTGAAACTTGGTAATCCAGTGCATAACCATTGCAATCCACCTCAACTTCACTTGGAAGTTGAGTGAGGTTAAAATGATTACCCAATTTACCATCAATCCTACTAGATGGCCATTCGTTTTGGGGGACGAATGGAAAGGCAGGTAGAGATTCAAAGCTCTCACTTGCCTCTTTTTCATTTAGACCGGATTTGACCAATTCTTCAATGCTAATGATTGGTGATTTTGCACTTCCATTTCGTTTTGCAATTGTGTTCATTGTATGAAAACCAAGCCAAAATTCGAGGTGAGGCAAACTTGTTGCCTTCACCTTTTTCTGGGTGGTGTTTGTAATAATCAAGGCATTGCGGTTTACACTTACTGGACAAGGATTGTCTTCTACAACTTCAACAACATGCGCTTGGAGGAGGTGGCCGCATCTTGGGATTTAGACATCCTGTAGGATTTAGCACAAACTATGATAAGAATACATTGAATTATCTCATCGTCTGCCCTTATCCTCTTGTTCTTAACTTCTCCCCCCAACATACGTTGAGGGCTTTTTGAAGTTGAGTTTAACAAGAAGGGCTGGAAGGAAATACTGATGCTATACCAACAAGTGACTAGACCATTAACTAAGGGTTGAGGAGGAATGATATAGAGATACACATTGACTTTTACACATACACACACGTGAGAGGTGCCAAAATGTTGGGCACCTCTCCAAGTAACAAGCTTAGATATTACTTGTTGTTTACATGCCCATAGGATTGCATAATAATCCCAATTGTGGCCTAGAACAATAGATTGTAAGAAAGGTATAGGGGGGAAATAACCTGAATATGTGGTTACACTTTGTGTACTATGTTGCAGAAACTTGTTTTGACTAGTAACCCCTGCAGTTGTGTATCTCACGTTCGTGGCTGTAGGCTGTCCGTATGTTTCCTCCTTCGTGTTTGCGGCAGGGGGTTGCTCTATCGTGCTCGCGGCAAGGGGCTGCTTGCCTGCGCTCCCGGCTAGGGTTTGCTTGTCTGCACCTGCGGTTGGGGTGCATTTCCTTGCGTCTTTGACTGGCCCTTCCGCTCCTCTAGTCGTTAGTGGCACAGGGAGCTTCGCCTTCTCCTTCCCAGCAACTCTTGATGTTGGAGGCCGCGCATACGAGTTCGTGCCGGATGGTGGTGCCCAAGAATACTGCGTCAAAATTGGTGTTGTCTGCCGCTCAAATCCGGAGTTCACAGATCGACACCAGGCAAGGGTGCAGAGTTTCGGGAGGCCTCCGGCGCGATTCTTAGGCTTCTTCGGTCGTCTTGGTCTGTTGGCGTCTGCACTTGGGGGAGTAAGCGTACGCCTTCTTCGCCGTGTATGCCGGTGTGCCGTCAGCGTGCGTTACGTGAGCCTCATGCGGGGAGGTTTGCCAAGCTGCTGCGAGCACTTGGCGGGGTCTGGGCGTCCTCCTCAGCTGCCTCAGCTGCCAGTGTCTTTGATCTGATGTCGTGTTGTTGAGTTGGCAGGATCTGCACAGTGGTAGTGGCGATCGGCAGGTTCTTGGGCCTTGGTGTGAAGGGCAACGTCTGGGCTTGGATCTCGGCGCAGTACTACGCAGGCAGGGACTTCGCGGCGGTTGCGTCAGTGGGCAGGGCCCTAGGTCAGGGGGTGGAGAGTGTGTGCAGCGTGATGGGCCATTCGTTTGCGAACTGTCGCGGGGCGGGCCGGCAGAGTCCCTGTGTTTGGGTAGATCACTGAGCTGCTTCCTGTGTATGGTCTTCGATTTCTTGTGTTCTGGTCTAGAGGCGATGTCTAACTTGGGTTGTCTTGTTCTTGTTGTCTGCAGGTGTCTCCTTGTCTGTGAAAAACATGCCAACTTTGAGTTAGTGGTAATAAGTTTGCAAGCAAGCCATACAGAAATCGACAAGCATGTAGAAAGGGGAGAGGACTGCTCTTCACTGGCGAGGACTGTTGGAAAAGATCGTGAGGATGGCGACTTCTTCCACTTCAGGTGCTGCTTGTCTCTTCGCAGGTTCGTGAACTCCTCACGGGCTGAATAGATGTCACGAAGTTTCTCCTCCGTGGGGAGTAGCTGTCTGCGTAGAGGAACAATGTAAGAGGATTTGGGAGAGGAGTGAGGATGCGATATATACCTTGTATTGTGTTGAAGTTTAATGGATGTCGTTGTGGTCGATGAACGTCTTTTCTTGTGGATTGTTGGGCGTCTAGAGTTTGCATCTTCTAGGAGTCGTTGGGTTGCGGCTGGACTGTAGTCATGGCTTGAATGGGAGCTTGAGTCTTGCTTTTTCGTGAATTTAGCATTTTTGTTGTGGCGGCTAGGGTTTTGTGTGCTTGGTTGTGAGTGGCTGTGCTTCCCTGTGTGTTTCCTCCCTCTTGGCATTCTGTCAATGTTTAGTAGGGTATTGCTATCAAAGGATAAAGAAAATAGGGTTAGGGTAGAGTTGCTTACCTGGATATGTACGTACCTGCTGTGCTCATGGTGTCTTGATGTTTCTTCTCCTTGTTGGTGTGCTTGATCTTGTGCTTTGTGATGTCGTTGTGGGATTCTTCAGAGTGTAGGGTCCAGGGGCTTGTGATGTTGGATTTTTGATTCTTGTCATTCTTCTGTCCAACTGCTGTTGGTTGTAGCTCCGTTCTTTTGTGCTGCTTGTCGTCTTCTGTTGGGTCCGCTTTTTTTCTCTGTTTCCTGAACTCGGATGCAAGTAGTGGTTAGGTTGGGTTTGGGAATGCTTACCTTATTCAGGGGGAATGATGTGTCCTTGGGGATGATGATCTTGGCGCGTTGACGTTGGTTTTTTTCTTTCCATCTCCTGCTGCGTTTTTTCTTCCCATCTCATGTTGCTTGTGCTGTCGAGGATGCTTGTATTCTCGAGGGTGCTGGTTTCTGATGTTGACGCGTTGACGTTGTATGTCGTTTCGTAGCTTTGTATCCAACCATCTCCTTCTGTTTGTGCCAACGGGCTGCTTTGTGAATTGTTGCCTCTCTACTGGTTACGTATTCTTTGCTGGTGTCCTGCGTTTGAGAGAGAAATAAGGTTAGGTAGGTGTTTAGTATACTTACCTTGGTGAGTGAGAATGTTGAGGCGTTGAATGTGTCGTTATGTTTGGTGCTGATGGATGTCTTGGTCTTGTCATTTTGATGCAGGTGTGGAGGATTCGATGTCGTTTTCTGTGGTTGGTGTGGCGCAGTCAAGTCGCCCATTCTAGGGTGGTGTTGCACGGTGTTGTTATGCCTCCATACCGGTGTTGATCTTCCTGATCTGTGTCGATTTTGTGACCTCTTGAGACGGGGGGTAGACATACTTGTTAGAACCACGTTAGTCCCTAGGGAGTTTCTAACATATTTGTGTAGACAAAACTGAAGCATTGCAAAATATATGATACGTATGTGTAACTTAGCTGAAATTGTAGGGCGTTGATTCTTGTAAACTGGTCTTGCATGTTGGCTTTGGTCTCGATCGCGTTGTGAGCAGGGGTCAAACTTCTTGTGCATGTGCTTGTGCCCTAGATGAGGAGGAGGTAGGTGTGGTGCTTCTAGTTGTCGTACGGTATCCGGATCTAGATCTATGTGCGTATGTTTGACGTGAAGGGTGCAAGATCTAGGCCAGATCTAGGCCAACATAGAGTCCCCACTTCAGATCTACTCTCCCATACTAGCACTAAATCATTGCATTTCATGCCAACTTACAACACAAGATCAAGAACTTGCAATCCCTTCCAACACTACACATCCTAGAAACATTGTTTTAGCAGCAAAGCGAGGTGCATAATGGGATTTGCAATGAGATCCAGCAACTCTCATTGCCTTATGCTTCGGTTTTGCGTCTAACACCTACAACCCTCCTCACCAGGTTTTGCGGAGCTACTCGCTACTCATTCTCTGCCTCCTTCACTCTCCACTCTGTAGGAAAAACAACAATTAGACATGGAAGAGACATAAAAGAACTCTCCCCGCTACTTGCACTCTATTGTCCCCTTCTATACTCGAACAATGAAGATCGTTATTAACCACATTGGTGATTGCGGTTAACAATGTCTTGTGTTTGTCAATGACAATTGCGGACGGGCATACTTCACAAATTGAAGCAAACACATGCGTTAGAGCTAACTCTATAGCAATTCCCTCATGACCTTCTTTATCATCGTTGTTACATATCATATAGAAAACCCGAATTGCTTTTCCATCTTGATTTGAACAACTACTGCATAAAGAAGCAACCCATATTGATTTGTTTTGAATGTGGAATTGAGGGCCCATGAATTATTTGGAGAAAATCTTTCTACAATTGATTTCATAAACTCATCTTGAATAACAACTACAAATGGCCTTTTCCTTGGGTCAATCTCTGTTGGTGCATAAGGTTCATAATAAATAACTTTCCCTTGAGCTTGTAACCTACTAATATCAACTTGAGCAGCATCCCAATCGTTTTTGCGTAGAAAGTCTTTACAAAATATAATACACATGAATCAAATTCAATAAGAATGATGTTCAAAGCTTAAATCACTTTCACAAAAAGAAAAAAGAAAATAATATCACTCACCATTTACTCTCATTGAACACGCAAGTGCTTTGACTTCAGTCTTGATGATATGAAATCGGTGAGTGGTGGATTCTAATTCCCCAACACTCTGACGAGATAGTTCTTGATCTCGTTCCAATGCTGTTGCCACCACTGCTGCCACCGCTACTGTAGAGTACATATACTTCAAATTTTCCATGGCCCAAGATATAACATAGCTGTGAATAGATAAAAAGAAACTATCAACATCAAACCCGGTTGATGTCTATTGTGTTTTGTGTGCACATATATGGAAACATGCACTTTGCTTTTTTAGTTCATCACTGGATTCCTGCATTGTTCTAGATTCCATTGTCTTTACTTGAAAACAACAATTGCATAGTCTAGATTTCTTCTCCCGTATGGAATTTTTATCCTGCAATGGTTGTGCATCAACTCTTTTTTTGTGACCAAGGAAATGACAATCTATCGGTGACCTTAACACTCCTGACAAGATTGAAGGAAATTTTGTATAAATGATGAATGTATACCACCCACATGAATGTTTGTGCTCCATTGAGTTCGAATTGCATTAACGGTTGGAATTAATAACAAATGTTTGCCGTTGGCATCCATCATACCCTTCATCCTCATTGTAATCCCATATCCCCTCTTGTCCGTCATGCCCTTCATGCCCCTCATGTCTCTCATGCCCTTCATGTCCGTCATGTCTCTCATGCCGCTCATGTCTCTCATGCCCATCATGTCCCTCATGCCCCTCATTTTCATCATATTGCCATTCCTTCCATTGCCTCTCATGCTTTGCACTCTCATCATATTCCAGAGGTTCAAAATTATAGGAGTCTTGGAATGTTGAATTAGAAGAAGATAGACCACCATCTCCATGCAAAAAAGAAGAACGCCGATTTCCGAAGGAGGCCGGCCTGAATAAAGTGTCTGTTCGTTCCACTACTAAGACCATGTCCACTGGACAAGAAATTAGTAATCTAGAACTACTTCCTCCTCTCGAGGGTAGACACTATGCAACAAGTAGCCAAAAAACCACAAAACCAACCAATCAAAAGAGTGACAAGGA
Organism: Bryoerythrophyllum caledonicum; assembly: GCA_963971425.1. NCBI lineage: Eukaryota > Viridiplantae > Streptophyta > Bryopsida > Pottiales > Pottiaceae > Bryoerythrophyllum > Bryoerythrophyllum caledonicum. Next base: position 6,634,342 of record OZ020521.1, on the reverse strand, counting down.
AGGAGGGAAGAGAGAGAGAGGAGGTGAAGATGGAAGAGAGGGTGTATTTCTCAATATCAAGGTAATAAATACAATAAAGGGGTAGTTTTATGGGGGGGGTCTTCTGTATCAGGAAGTGCTTGGTTGTTTTCAATTTTGCGCTTATGTAGAAGGATGGACATAGCATGTTGTATGGCAATGACATTAATATTTTTGAAGGTATTTGTAATTATATCAATAGGAATTTTGAAGGTATCTCCTAGGGTTTTTATAGATGGGATGAAGGTGGTGGCACGAGCGCCGGCTGTGATTACAATAAGGGGGTCTACTTTCCATCTGAGGGTAGTGATGTCATCAATAAGGGGTTGATATTTATTGATTTTATTTTCGATTGTTTCTGGGGAGAACCTGTCATTACAGTATGTAAATTCGATGAACTGAATGGTGTAGCTTTGGTTAATGTGGTTTGGTGGGAGGTCATTGTATGGTAGACCTCTAATGCAGAGTATGTCTGGTTTGAGTCGAGCATTGCAGTGGCATCGTTGAGTTTCACATGTACATGAGAGTAGCCATGGTAGAAATGTATTTTCTTGTGGGTTGTTATTGAAGGTGCCGGCATTCATGAGGATAAAACATCCCGATTTATTATGGGAGGTGATTAATTTATGGATTTCCCATACAACTTTGTTATGTCTTTTGACAATTAGGGAGTGGATGTGGTGGTTATGACATTTAAGTAAAACATGTAGCCATGTGTCTGGATCCGTGGTAGTTCATATTGGGCATGTTATGGATGGGAATCTTTCTATTCCAAAGAAGAGTTGTTTTCAGGCGTCTCCCATGTATTGTCCGGTACGGAATTTTATAAGGCATGTTATTTGTGAGTCGATGATGATGGGGTTTTTTCAGAATTTTGTAGAGAGTTCATTGTCTATGTTGTTATTACTAGTCCACTTTTCTATGTTGGGGAAGTTATCTGAGATTGTATCAAGGTTATTATATAGGTCTTGTTTTTTGAGGTATTTACTTAAGAATCTAACCGGCCCTTTATTGGGGGTGTCTTCTTTGGAGGGCCAGTCTTCTTTTTGGAAGTAGTATAGGGTGGCGTGGGCGTGTTCGTGTGGATCATTGGCATTTTTGTGTGATTTTTCTCGGCCCTCTTTTGCAAGTTTATCTACTTGTTCGTTACCATCAATATTGGCATGGGCTCTAACTTTGTAGAGGGTTGTGACTTGTCTTTGTTTTAGTATCATTTGGATCATTGATTCTAGTATGATTTGGTCGGGGTGGCTATTGTGGAGGGTAGAGTGTGTTATTTGGGTGTTTAGTAAGTATAGTGCGTTAATGCAGTCTGTGAATATGTGCGTTGGCTCATTGTTGTATTTTGTTGTGACAATTTCTAGTGTTTTGTGGATGGCCATGAGTTCTGCTATGAGGATATTTTGTAGTCCATGCAATCTTTTGGCTAATTTGATTTCTTTCGAAGAATTGTATATTCCATACCCGGCTTTTTCTCTATGCCAATTCCCTGAGCTAGTTTGTTCAGGCGATTTGAAGTAGCCATTGGTGTAGTAGCTATATGCGGGGTTAAATTTTGGTGCGGTGGTAGTTTGGTAGTCCGGGAGGGGTGGTAGTGTTAAGAGGTAATCTAGTGTATTGTTGTTGTAGTTTAGTTTTGTCCATTTTTTGTTTTTGTTGATGGGTGTTTGTATAGGTGTCGGTGGGGCCATATTTGTGAATATCCGGTGTATGTTTAGAGTTTTTGCTATAGAGGTAAGCTCGTCTAGTTGTTCTAAGGTGCCAAGGGTCTGATTTTGGTGGTGGACACATTATACATATTATTTGTAATGTAGATGGTTCGATCCAAGGCTTTTTTAGTTCAGATGGAATAATAGGTTCTTTGTATGGGATTGAGTCTCCTTCAAATATTGCAATGATATGGGAGTCTACAAATGGACTTGACTCTTGGTTAAAGTTTTGGTACCAATTTTTGTCTGGTGTGATGATGAGTGTAGATGTGTGGTGTGGGTCATTTTTAGCAGCAAGGCGGGCCCAATGTAGAGCTTGTTGTGTTTCCTCCTCATTGTGCGGGTGAGCGATGCCATTACCGGTCCATTTGTAATCAAAGGTCTTTCCCAAGGAGCAAATATTTTATCTCTTTCAAAGGGGGAGTAAATTTTTTTGAGTCTAGTGGGGCATGTTATGGAGGAAGAGAAGTATGATTGTTCAATGTTAAAGAATGTGATTAATGAGTTTAAAATGGGTGTGGGTATTGTATATTGTGTGTTTTTGAGGGGATTATTTTTTGGGATTCGGTGTTTATATCTTTGGTATAGCCAAATTAATTCGGTTTCAAATGATTGGGTTGTTGGCTCGATGTTTGTGGGAGTTTGTAGTTTCATAGTATATTGATTCCATAGCCATTGGAGTCTAGCAGTAGGAATGGTGAATAAATGTCGGCCATTTTCTTCATGTAGGTGTGCTTGGTTTTTATCTATTTTAATTGTGTTCAAGAGTGTGAGAATTTCATTTTCGAGATTACATTTCGTTGTATAGATGTTTAGAAGTGGGATAATTATGGGTGGAGTTACGGATCTTGAGTCTTGAGATTGTTCTTGGGGGTGGTGGGCTTGAATGATTTCCGAGAAGATTTTATTTTGGATTCTTTGATAATATTTTTTTAATTTTTCAGTGTTGTATGTGGAGGTGTTATGGTCGTGTTGTGGGAAAAGGTTTCTTTGAGGAAGCCCTTTGTTGAATGTATGGTTGTTGTGTTGCCATTGACATAAATACCTTGTGTAGGTGTATTGTATATTGTTAGTATCTTTGTGTTGTATATGTTCATGATATATGATGCTATTAATGGGGTAGGTGGTGGAATTTTTGGGGATGTATATTGGAGGGCGGGGATGGTATGGATGTGAGGGGTTGGGAGGATGGATTGGTGGGGGGGTGTTTCTTGGAATGATGTTGTTGTTGGTGATGAATGGATCCTGGAGTGGGTATGAGTATGGATGTATGTTGCAGGGGGTATTGCATGTGGTGGGGCATGTTGGTTGGCAGAAAAGTTGTTTGGCAACGTTTAGGGCACTTTTGATTAGTTTGAATGGGGTGAAGTGGAAGGTTTTAAAATCTTCATTGTTCATGATATGTGTGCCGTCTGGTAAAGTGATTTGTTTTAATTCAAGAATATTTTTTGAGATGAGTTTTTTTAGAAGTTTTTGGGAGAGTTGGGTATTGAGTGTGTTGTGGTTTCGTGTTTCTTGGTGCCATATTACTTCCAGTGATGTTGGATAAAGAGAAAATTTGGAAGTATACTTTTAAGGTGGACTTTGGCTACGTGTTTCAATAAGAAAAGTGTGCGTGTTATTGGTGATCTTGTACAGTACAATAGCAGGAGGTCAATTGCCACTACGGTTTTGTAAATCTTTGGTTTTAAATTGAATGACATATTTTTTGCTTCACAATTATCTGGCATATTTTACACTCCATGAATGACGAGTATTTCATTGAGTGAATGCAAATTGTACACTTGTCACTACAGTGATCTCTAATTTTTTAACCACCCTTGACAAAAAAAAATATTAACTTGGAAGAACAATTTTGAAACTTGAAAGCCTCCAAATGTGCAGACGCGCCCGCCCCTCTCCAGGCGCTCGCGCCCCCCTCTCAGACACTGGCACCCCCTCTCATACACTCGCATCCCCTCTCCTAGACATTTGCGTCACCCCTCCCAGACACTCGCGAACTTCCTCCGAGATGCTCACGCCTCCTTGACTAGACGCTTGCGCCCCCCTTCCAGGGGCCAGCACTTGTGCCCCCGTACACATGTAGATTTCTTTGTCATGATGCAGTTTTCCATGTCATCATATCCTTTTTACTTTTGGTAGTTTGTGAAAGAGAAATTGGTCTGTTATTTCTAGTGGACTGGCCGGTCCATCCGCTTATTCGTCCGTCTGGTGACTCTAGTCCGCCGGATTTAGTATATATCCGACTTTTATGACAACCTTGAGTAATAGTAGTAGAAGTAGCAAGACTTACGAATTTTTTTGCTACAACTTATTGTACGGACACGAAGATTATATCATTTGAAGTCAAGAAATTGATTCAGACTCTTTCCAACGTAGAGTGAATCAGGAGACATGACCTCACTTGGTGTCATATTTTTGGACTACACAAGGTCTAAATCGGTTACTACTGTGCTAAACACAACATTGTCGTGGTAAAGAGTTTGTGTCCCAAGAAAATACTGGATTTCTGACTGCCACTTTTACTCAATCAAGTTCTTGATAAGTGAAACTCCAAATATATATATATATGTTTTGTCTTTTTTAAGAGACAATCACTTTAATACATAAGTCCTTATAGGACAAATAAGTCCAACAATCTAAGAAAACTAAGTAAGTTTCACAAGCCTTGAAAAGGGAAACCAACCCAAATTCTAAGAGCTTGTATCTCATGATTTAACCATCTTAATAAATTTAGACTTCACCAATAGAACTGATGCACTATTAATAACTAGTATGCAAAATCTCAACTATAAATTCCTCACAGATCCTGAGATATTGCCAAAATACTCACAACCTCTTAAAATCCTTGTTTATAAACATCCAAGCACTCAAGTCTTCATAATTTCCAAGAAAAATCTCCAAACGCCACGAAACTTGATGTATAACTTTTCAGCATAATAAACCACCTACATAAAAAATCTTAGCCAAAAGGTCATCGAGAAACCAAAGATATGCCCAAAGCCATCACCAACATCAAAGTGATATACTTACAGCCTTAGATATATATATATATATATATATATATATATGTTCTATTTAACTCCTAATAACTCCTTCATAAAAACTCCAAATCCTTCAATTCTTCCGCGTAGTATGTAGTACTTGAAAACATTTTTTTATCGTTTTTCTTGATCTCCCGCAACTCTCCCAAAACTCCTAGGATACTCAATAAAGTGGCAGTGGCTCTCCAAATCACACCCAAACTTCAATCGCTTGTAACTCCTTCACCTCAACTTCAAATCCTATGTTTTTGTGCCAAAATTGTAACCCATAACCTAAATTTTGCAACGATGGCTTCTTCTCTTTTAATTATCTCTTCAAAGTCTCCCAAAACCCTGAAGTAGCCTCGCCCAGCCCCTTACATCTCATTGGACAAGACCAATGGCCAGTGGGAAGACAACATTCATCCAATTGCCATCCTTACCCCATCCCTTGCCACCTCTTGTCATCCTTTGCCACCTCCTTCACTCCCTTATTTCTTATCCATTGTCACATCTTTTATCCTTTGCCACATCCCTTGCCTTGTCATTCAATCCTTTACATTATCCTCTTTATACTTTCTTTTATCTCTCTAAAAACAACCATTTGTCTGAATTCTAAATCTTTAGGTCGGAAACGTTCTCTAAAGATTCAGTATTGTACATTTTGGTCCAAAATAATCTAAAGTCCATAACCAACTTAAATAAATTAAACGAAAGAAGTTTTCTTTATCAACTCGATAACTATTTGCCTACTATGTAACATACTTCAAACCTATAAACATATTATCAAATATATTTGATAGTTTCTTAACACATTGCCGATAGCAATAGTATAAGAATGGTTTGAAGACTATTTGCACACAACGACCGCGGTTCAGTAGGCTCGCTGAGCAATTTCGTTGCACCGTGTTGATTCAGAGTTCAAATCCCACAATTCACCTGAACAATTGGTGCGACTCGTGGTCCGGGGACTACTAAAAAGTTTCAGTAGTAAGACAGCCGGTTGATAAACGCTCATAATCCCTGAGCTAGTAACATGACGCAGGAAATAACCTCCAAAATAGGGTTCTCGCCTCGATGAAGTATGACCGCATAATTGAAGATGAAACTGCTAGTCATATCTCCACCATGGCCCCCATCATTCAATATCCCCATTTTTTTCTTTATTGCTTCATATTTTTACATCATGTACCTAATTCCTTCACGACAACGTTAGTTCCTTGTGCACTAATTTTTAGAGGTACAGAAGGGGTGTAGCATATTCAAAACAAGTGTGTAAAGAGTGGAAGTTCAAAAATCTGCCAATTCACATTTTTTTAAAATTTCGAGCTTAATATGTTCTAAAATGATAATCCAATCAGTCATTAATAAGGTTTTTACCACATGTTGTCAAAGAAAATAAAAATTGAAAAATACAAAGAACTCTACGTTTAACATGGAATTTGCTAAATATGCACTTGGTCAATTTTACTTCACTCCTTCGCTGCATATGGTTCACTCATCCAAATCAATGTAACAATGATTTTTTTTGGGAGTGCGGAGATATAGGACATCGTTAACCACATACATAAAAGCCATTGTTTAATTTAAGGTAAGACACAACATCACTTTTTTCAATTGTTCTCCATACATCTTGCAACTTATGCAACCACTTTCATGTCATTTTTTATATTATATCATTGCATACTTAAAAAAAATTACAACTTTGATCTACTCTTCCTAAAACTAAAATAAATCCACGATCAAGAACTAAACATCGCTAGATTTTGTCTTGTATATGATACGTAGATTTCTATTTCCTTATATACATAAATTCTCGTCTGCATACCATTTTTTATATCCTTCTAAATACTATTTTCTTCTCTATTTTTCTATGTATAATTATTTATATATATATATATATATATATGGATGTCTACAAATTATAGATATGTATATATTTTCAAATATGCACATATCGGTATGTAACAATATACTATATACAACGGATGATGTAGTAAATATACAAGTATAAGCTACACCTTTTCATAAAAATTTATAACTGCATCTTCAGCACGCCACCTGATTGGCTATAAGGTCATTCTCCACTTCTTCATCCTGCCGTGCCATGAGGTCCAACAGATGTGCTCTCATAGGTTCCGGTATACGAATCCCTTCCTTTGTCCGTACGCCATGTACACTACAGTGAGACTCCACGACCTTTTCCTTCTTGGTACTTTTGGTTGTATGCATCCACGATATCCAACATGTTTCAATGGGTACCCAATCAGACATTTCGTACAAAGGCTCCCAAATTGCATGAAGACAATTGTTGTATCGTTGATGCCATTCTCCTTCTTCATCCCTACTTCCTGCCTTCGCTCTCGGCCAATACCTTCGATGGAAATAGAGTCTCACCCTCCAATATCATACCCGACTTTATTTCTACCATTATAATGCCACAACCCACATGCTCCTTTGTCTCCCCCAATAGCATCACCCGATGCTCCGCATCCATTTCAGACGATGATGACGCTTTGAACCGTTGAGTTGATGGAGCCCTCCCAGCACAAAGAACACGAGCTGCAATTGACAAGGGATGGCCTTCTCCCATTGTCGTGCCTCGCACACAACTTGGCTAATTCGCTGTCAGACTACCCTTGACCCCTAAATTACCAAGATTAACCTTGAAGGACCGGACAAGTTCCTCTTGTGTCAATCTCTAGCATTCTTTTTCAAAAAAATATTGTAGATGGACATTACTAAAAGCTTTGTGTGAGTCCAAGTTATTCCTCAATCCCACATTTAATAAAAAATTATACGGTTTTGAAGTTCAAATGGGGAGAGCGGGCCCGTAGGGCAACTCCAAAAACTTTTGCTAAGACACTCTATTGAAGGTGATATTTTCAACAACGACAAATAATATTATTTCCTTTCATATTGTCAAGAAAAATCTCTTGTCTTTAGTGAAAAATAGCATATAAATCCAAGTCATACATTTTCACACATTGTCGCACATTGTCGGTCTAAGTACCAAAAAATCTTCTTCTTTTCCACATAAAACTTAGTGATCTTCATATTTTTACTTTATATTTTCTCCACGGCATTGTGTGGTGTAAACCTTTCCATTGACCATTCGGATTCTCATTCTAGAACATATTAGGTTCACAAAAAATAAAACGTGAATTGATAGTTTTTGAACCTCCACTCCTTGCACAATTTTTTGAAAATGCTACAACTCTCCCCAACCTCTAAAATTTTGTGAACAAGGATTTGATTGCATGTTCAACATGATTGTAATAGATTAACATATTTTATAGTGCAAAAACTTCACATCAAGTGATGTCAAAGTCAGCTGAACCTCTCAAAGGAGTAAAGAAAATGACATCTTCCTACATTTCAAACACTATAATCTTCCGATCCGTACGGTCAAAGTTTGTGAAATTTTGTAGGCATGTTAATGACTGAGACGTGTTCAAGATCCTACGGTCAAAACTTTAGAAAAGACCAAGATTATTGCCTTTACACCCTACAACATAGTCTACATTTTTATGCGGTTTTGGTGTGAGTTTGTTAAGAAAACTCAATGCAACAAAGAGGAGGGGTCGAGGCCTCGACCCCTCTTGCCATGCAACACAAGGCCAAACAATACCCTCTTGCCATACATGTGGTGGATAAACCGATGCGATGGTTGATTGGTGTTCCGCGATTTTTGGGTTTTTTCTATCAAGACATGTGCAAAGTATGTGACCTTTCAAAGTTGGGATAATATGCTTTTTTACACTAAAGATCATAATTTCTTTGACATCTTCAAAAAAAATGTAATATTCTCTATATGCATGAGAAATCCCAATGTCATTAGAAACTTCTAGCAAATCTTGTGGAGCTGCGTGGAGTCCCCAATTTGACATTGAAGGCCAATGAAAATTTGTTCTAGAAATACGCTTTCAAAAGGAGGTTTGGGACTTAAACTTGTAAAGACTAAGTGCAAAATTTGTGCAACTAAGCATCGACAAAATGAACTGTAAACAAAATCTTTCATTCTTAATTTCTTGCCAACAAACATAATTTCCAGGCTTCATCCATCCATTTTTTGAAAATCACCGTGCCATATGTTTGGGTCAGTTTTGGAATTGAGGTGCCAATCAACCCCTAAATTTCCAAAAGTCCCCTCGGGGGGCTCAAGAATGTTCGGGCAAGTTCCTACGGTGTAATTTTATAAGAATTTTCTTTGATATTTTTGATGTAGATAGACAATACTAAAAGCTTTGTGTGAATCCAATTTTTTTTTTAAATTGGACATTAAATGGAAAGGTTATGTGGTTTTGAAGTTTAAGTGAGGAGAGCGACACGTCGGGCAACTCCAAATACTTTTGCTAGGACACTCTATTGAATGTGAGATTTTCAATACTAGCAAGTAATATTTTTTCCTCTCAAATTGTCAAACAAATCTCTTGTCCTTAGTGGAAAAAGCATATAAATCCAAGTCAAATCTGCTGTGACATTATTGCACATTGTCGGGCAAGGTACCAATTTTTATTTTATTTTTACATAAAACTTTGAAAACATCATATTTTTTACATTTTATTTTTTCCACAACATTATGTGGTGATAACTTTCTTATTGACCGTTCGGATTCTCATTCAACACGCAATTAAGCAATTATGCACTTGGCCATTTAAAAGTGCACTTGGATACAACGGCGGCCATTTCGAACAAAAGTGGCAAAATTGAAAAAAAAAAAAAAAATCAAAGAAAAAAAATGTTCTCCTAAGGAAAAAAAATTGAGCTTCTACAACAATATTATGTATAATCATGGTTGTTCATATTGGAAGCGATTTTTTGGCATTTTCAACTAATTTGTGGTGGCCCCTCGTTAATACTAGATAAATGTGTATTTAATATAGTTTCACAATATTCCAAAGATAGATTTGAAGAATTGTAGTATATAAACAGACGTAATTACAAAAAAACATACTTTTTGCAAGGGTTGGCAGTTGATTAAAAGATATTCTACATAGTACATAATGCATACAATGGTGAAAACTAAATATAGATGCTTCAACAATTGGACTTAGCACCAATAGTAAACACAGCTTTACTCTAAAGGATTAATGACATAACGTCTTACATCACCCTTAGAATATACTACTTTTACACATACACTATATATCAATTACCATACACAACTAGTATACTCTAAAAAAGGCACACTATCTACTCCATAGAATTTAGGGCTGCTTGCAAACGGTCGTCATCGATAGCTTCGGTTTGCATTGCAATATATTGTAGGATGTGAGCCTTTGCCGACTGAAGAATGCGAATCCTGCTTTCAACCTGCACTCCAAATACATTGCGCTTTCTGCACCCGCTGGCCCCGGACATGGTTCTTTCCGGTGTGTCTACCCATGAAAAAATGCATGCATCTTTCTCTACCCAACTATGGCTCTCCCCAGATGGCTCCCAGATTGAGTCCATGCAATTTGCATACCGTTGTGCAGAAGACCCATGTCCATCAGCAACCCCCCTTTGGATGATGGGCCAATACCAACAAACCTTTATCTTAAGTCTCCATCGGTTTTTTCCTTCCTCAATTACTTTCCCCACATAGAATGGTACACCGCCTTCTATCTCTGCTCGATCAACACTCAAGGCTACAAATTGTCCACAACGGATATCAGATTGTGGATTAAATGGTGGAAATGGGTCGTGATTACCTTCATACGTTGTTCCTTCTTCGGCGCATTCCTCAACACAGTTGCGCTCTGTTTGTTGTGCCCTACGCACTGCTTGATTAGAGGGTCTTCCTCTACGAGGACCAAAGTATCCTCGAGCCTCGGCATTTGGAAGCATGTCCACTACCTGCTCTACGACATTTATCTCCCGGTTTTCTTCACTTGTACCATCCATTACATCCAAAGATGCGCTCCCTGTAGGTCCGGTGTTGGAGAACTCTGAAGGCCAAAACGGTGTGGTACGATGCTCATTGCTACGGTCTTTGTGTGGAAATTGAGCTAAATAGAGTTTCAATCTTTCAGCCTCTACTTTTGCCTCACGATTCTTGTCCTCAAGCTGCAACCTTTGAATGCACCTTTGTTTATATGCAATGAAGTCATCCAACGCCTTCAACTCCCGTTCGTCCGCTGCAAATACTTCTGCAAACGATGGTCGTTCATCCCTATTTGGCAACGACCTCAAAGTTTTCGTCCCTGCCTCCGGTCCCCATGGATCCTTGCAATAATGCTTGTGTTGTACTCGAACCTCACGAGCCCCTTCTCGATTGTCCATATAAAATCGCATGTGGTGCGGAAATGTTATGCCCACCAATGAATCCTGACCTGTCAGTAAGTGAGGAGTTATGAACAATTTCCAATTCCATACATTCTCTAGCAGTCGGGCGCTAACAAATGACTTCGTAGGAGATGTTCCTCGTTCTATAAGACTCATCATTTCCTTCAACGAGTCGACGTCCGACCTCTTCAACGTATTTGATATACAACTGAAACGTTGATCAATATCTTCGTGGGTATGGCCCACTATAAGAAAAGATAGTTCCACCTCCTGAAAAAACCTCAATCCCACCAATGTAGCACATAGAGCAAACATATAAATATTTTTGTTCTCACGCGTGCAGTTGTCGGCCTGAATCCGCAATGTTGGTGGCAAAAAGCCCCTTCTCCGCAGCACATCTCCAATCATGTACAACAATGTACTCACGACTTGATTGCTATCGTGTTTGTGGTGAGCCTTAAACCACACGTCGCAATATAAACCAATGCCATGTACAAGAGCACCACACAGATGGGTCTTCACAAACCGGTGCTCAATGTTCTTCACAGTCTGACGCATCCTCGGTACCATGGTCGTGTTTTGGTCCATGCCATCCACTATGATGCACATGTACAACTCAGGGCTAATATAACACGACCTCTTGAATATCCAATAATGCCTACGTTTTTCCATTTGATTGCGTAGATGCAACATAAACAACTCCTTTCTGTTTATCCTTGCATCCGCATTGGTGGTTCCTTCCATGGCACATTTATACTCCCAACAATGATAACACTTTGAGAATCTCGAGAATGGAGGTACCTGAACGTGGGGATACTTGATGCGCCACATCCTCCGGAACGAACTCATAGAAATGGTTTCCCCATTACAAATACTCTTGACCTCCTCGTTCACGTAATTGAATACATCAAATTTAGTTGTATTCATAGGAAGGAGAATGAGAGGCACCACTTCGTTGTCACTCTTACGGCGAATACAGCGATGAGGTTGAGGACAACCAGTTTCATCGACAAACGATTTAAAGCAAGCCTCTGCTGCAGACATTCTAGTACTCTTTCTTATCGGATCTGAAAGGGTATTGCCGTGAATCGATGTTACTCTTCCATATATTAGACAGTCCTTCAATTGCTTAAAGCGCCTCTGTGAATATCCAACTCCAAGAGCGTAGCAAGCATTGCAAACTTCTTTCCCATCTAACTTTGTTACAAACTTGTCTCGACGAGTTCCTTCCGTCCTTGTGTAAAAAGAAACTAGCATCTGTCTCATCCACGTACTTCGAACTGAAAACTCATTACCCCATGCAATATATCGCATGTCCAATAGATACCTTGGTGGAACGTCCCTCAAACAATTGCGTTTGCATCCTCCTTGTGCCATTGCAATTTGCACGCTTCTAAGCGATACCTTAGATGGTGCAGCTTCTATCAATGATGGCTCCCTAGAATCTTTCCTTCTCCTATTTTGCATAGAATATGGACGACGTGCTGGTCTAACATAAGCAAATCCATCTATATGGGGCAAATCTTGGATGTTTGAGGGAGTAGGCTGGGAAAACGGCAAATTTTCATCTTCCGCATTTGAAGCATGACTACTGCGTCGAGACCTCTGGGTGGATCCTGGTGTGTTGATGAGCTCAGGAAAATCAAATTCTGGGGCCATCACTTCTGTAGGCGCTATCTGTGATCCAATGTCACCATGGACACTTGTGATATCAGGTTCTACAGTCACTACACGTAGCAAAGATCGATGCCAACGAATGATCAAGCCCACACACATGCCAAGGCGTTCTCCTACAATCTCTCCAGTCCAATGCAATGCATCATCAACCCTAATGATACGCACTGCCACCTCAAATGGGAACAACTTTGACCCATTCAATTCCATGCCACTTTTGAATGCATGCTCCCTCGTTGCTAAGCCCACCACATCTCTTTTCTCAGAAAACAATTCAACTGTCCTCTCCAATTCAGATGTTCTGATCCCAACAGATCTTTGTTGAATTTGCCTTGCACGTGCTGCTCGTACTAATCGAGCCCCCATAGAGCTATTGGAGTGCATATTATCCCTTTGGATGTGTGGCCGTATCGAAGGAGTCTGAATCGTGCGGATGTCCATTATCACTACTGAAAAAATAAGAACATTATGGCTGCACATTAGTCAAAATACATGTACTAATTGTTAACCTTCAAAGCACCATTCATTTGATAAAAGATATATTTCTAAATACATATTCACTGTTCAAAATATGATGATGATATTAGACCTTTTGATAAAACAACTTTGAAATGAAAAAATTAAGAATTTGTAGAGCATGAACTCCTTGCACAGAGTCATTAACCCTGAAGGTACAATGACAGTTTTACACCAAAAACACTTCAAAATTCTTGGATTCTAGTGCAATGAACAAAAAAGGAAACAAAAACTTTTATTTTTAATTTTGACCGTAGAATCTCAATTACGGCTTGTTAAGTAATATAAAACAAAATTTCATAAACTTTGACCGCATGGATTGAAAGATTATAGTGTTTGAAGTCAAGCATATGGTTCATTTTCTTCCCTGAGTGTAGTGGATCAACAGACTTTGACTTCACTTGCTATCAAATTTTTGCACTACACAAGGTCTAAATCCATAACCATCTTGTTAAGCTTGATGTTAGTTCTTTGTACACCAATTTTTAGAGGTAGAGAACGGGTGTAGCATATTCAAAACAATTGTGCAAGGAGTGGAAGTTTGGAATTTCTTAAATCACACTATAATTTTTTGTGAACTTAATATGTTTTAGATTGGTAATCCAAATGGTCATAAGAAGGTTTACACCACATATTGTTGTGGAAAAAATAAAAAGTGAAAAATAAAAAAATATCTAGGTTTTATTTGGAAAACAAAAAGTTTTTTTGGTACCTTGCCCAACACTGACTGACAATGTGTGAAAATGTTTGACTTGGGTTGATATGCTATTTTTCACTAATGACAAGAACTTATTTTGACAACATCAAGGGAAATAGTATTAGTTGTAAGTACCGAAAATCTCACATTCAACATAGTGTCATAGCAAAAGTTTTTGAACGTGCCCGACTTGCCCGACTTGCCCGCTCTCCCCATTTGAAATTCAAAACCCTTCAACTTTTTGATCAAATGTCCAATTTAGGTAAAAACTATTTTCCCACTAAAGTCTTGATAATGCCTTTCTATGATAAAATTTTCAAAGAGAAATGTTGGAAATTGACACCATAGGAACATGACCGAACTTTCAAAAAGCCCATTTTTGTCAATTGATCCTTTAGGGGTTAAATATGTTACACCTCTTCTGCATCCCTAAACATTGGTGTAAAATGGAACTTACATCATTTCTAACATGATGATAATGAATCTAGATCATGTGTGATGTAATCTTTTGAATCCAAGTGAACTGAAATGAAGGGATTCCACTGAATCTAGGGAAGAAAATGAACCATGTTGTCTACTTGCTATTACTGACACTATTGGAATTTGTTACAATCGCTAATAAATGAAAGGGTTTATACATCCACATAAAGGTTTTTCTATAAATTACATAGTATAGAAGATCAATCAACAATCAATCTTAAACTTGTATAAAAATAAATGTTTACCTGAAGATGCGTTGCAGGTGTTAGCGGTACACGCACTAATGCTTGATGGCGTTCAACATTAATTCAACATTATGTCGTTGTTGTTGAACATGTTTTCCAACCCTTCCCACTGTACCTGCAACATATGCATAAAATTTATATGGTAAACTATGTGATAAAAAATCCCAAGTATCTTTGAATTACATGTAGGCTATAGCCAATTTTTTTAATATAATATGTAAAAAGCTTAAACAAAAGGAGAAACAAAGCAAAAGGTCCAAAGTTCTAAAGTCAAACTTTGACTAGTAAACTTGGAGCACAAGGTTCCAACAAGGATATAAGGTTTCTATGCAAATCTAGAGGTCTCTTCCCATCTCAGTTTCTAAGGTGAGCTCTCTTGCAATCGAAACCTCAAGGCCATGTGTATTTTTACTTCATTCACTAATTTCTGTCAACTTGTGTGTAGTGTGTAGATTGGAGGAAATTTGAACATTGAAAAGTTTCTTGCAAATTTGGTAAGTTTCTGACCTTGTTTCAATTCTGAATATGAGGGAACTCCAGTATTAGATTCATGATGATTAAAGATTAGTCAGAGATACAATAGTGTAAGGTGAGCAGAACCAAGAGTTGAGCACCCAAATGAAAACATCCACTTCAGTATGTTCAAAGATTACAAATTCAATAGAAGTAAGATGTTTACAACTAGTGAGTCAACTAGTGACATCAAAGAGTGACACCAAAATCCACTGAGAACTTCAATAATGAGAGTAGCCCGTAGTATTGTATTAAAACCATGGTATGGCACATCAGCCCACTACCCTAAACCCTAGCCACCACAACCAAACCCTAGCCACTGCGACCAAACCCTAGCCGCCACAACCAAACCCTAGCCACCGCAACCGGAAACCCAAACCCTAAAAATGAAACCCATGGAGTTCGCGTGACGCCTCATGGGGTGTGCGCGCGCACACCCCCACAAGTTGGTGCTCCTCCTTCCATCCGATAACTTCCTGTCGCGTGCAACCTCTCGACGACGGTGAGGGAGAGCTTCGTAAGTGGCCATTAAAATCTGCACTTCAAGTTTGAATTAGAGGCATAAAAATTAGGTTTTGTGAGGCAAGGTTGCCCTCGCGTTTTTGCTGCG